>CM018036.1:34258262-34743262 GCA_008638375.1 Nyssa sinensis | reverse complement strand
CTTTGAGGATCGAACCTAAAACCTATACGCGTGTGGGAACTTATGCCCCACACACGGACCACTGTGCCACTGAGGCCACGTGTATTACCATGCCGAAAATAGTATAAAATATTATATTAAATAATTAAATTAAATAAATTGAATTAAATATAGTAATTAATCCCGATACCCAAATAAATTAAAAGAATAGTGTATTTTTAGTATTTTGGGTATTCTAAACCCAATGGAAGGGTCCTTTTCACTAGACGGGGTCCCAAAAAATTAAAAACCTGTAGAAATACCAAATTACCATATTACCAGTTATGCCCAAAGCTAAATTGAGATCCGTAAAAGCCTAAACCTATTTTTTTTAACGGTCCGGAGTCAACAGTAGAGTATGTTTTTCCAAATAAGCCACCTATTGATTAAATTTAGGACATTAGGCTATACATAGCATTAAGTTAAGAAATGTCTATTGATTTATAGGAACTTCAAAATGAAAGGAGAAAGTGACTAATTACTCAGATATAATGGACTGTTAAGAAGTAAGTAAACCTAATCTCTTGCATGTGGTTGTTCTCAGCCATGGTTATTTCTTTTACTACCAAGTTGTACTCTTATACGTACCTAATGCTTATTGATGATTCATATACCTTGTACCATTTAGTATTTACTTACTCATGATTGGTTATTGTAACCCTTTATTGTCTTGATTGGACATTATGGCATTCTACCTTTTGATTGGCTATTGTAGAATTTTATCCCATGACTAGCTATCATGTTATCATATCCTTGTTTACTTTGGATTATGCTCTTTTCTATATTGACCCTGACCTATGGCAGAGATGGAAATTTACTTACTCATCTTTGTTAGCTCATTTAGACTTATTTATTTTAGGAAGAGATGCTGCGAGTAGGCAGTAGTAGCTTACGAGCAATAGAAATCATGTTTTAGCTCTCCTATGTATTCACTACCTAAGGGTAATGTAATGTTGGTTCTCTTTTGATATGTATAGAACCTTATTATGACTTCAGCTGTATAAACTGTTTAATTTTTATGTTACACGTTGTTATCATTGATACAGTTAAAAAAAAAAAGTAAGGACGGCCAGAGGGTCGACCCTGCGATCCTAAATACGCATAGGGTGGGTTTTTGGTCTTGACAAAGATGGCAGAAGGAACTCTAGTAAGATACCATGTTTTATAAATGATTAAATTTTTAAATGTGCTAGAAGTTCTAGGGGCTGACATTGATGGTGAGTCGCAGGTTGATATTATCCTTGAGTCGTTGCATGACACTTTTAATCAATTTAAGCTTAATTATAACATAAAAAAAATGAATTTGACTTTAGTTGAGCTTCTGAGCTCTTTAATAGCAGCAGAGGGTATTATTAAAAGATATCCAAGTGCTTCTGTAGCTAAGTGTAGAGATCTAAAAAAATCAGGGTAAATTTTTTATTTTTGCCGGTAGGGCGTTATACATGCATCATTTAGGCATAATTCATGTTTAGAAGTATAATTTGAGTATGCCATAGAAGAGAAACATGCTTATAATGTTACAATACACCTCTTGTGAGAATTTGAGCCTAATCGGAGACAATTTGAAAAATTGGACCAAAAGGGCATCTCGGGTGGCCCGGATGGACCCAGCCGCACGCGCCTCCAGGCGAAAATAAATTTTTTGGAAAAGTTTTATTTAAAATAATTTTAAGAACTTTGGCTAAAGCAGAATGTTGAATTGAGGTGTTTCGGGACGGGTTATAGTGTAACAGGGTCTCGAACTCATTAAAGGTTAAATGGTCTTTTCACCCCTTAGCCGCTTTAGTATAAATATGGCCCTTTAGTGTTAAAAATCAGAGAATTTGGTCTTAGTAGGAGCAGTAGGTAGCGCATGGAGAGAAAGGTGAAGAAAACTTAGGGTTTTCCAATTTTCAACCCTCCAAAACTCGCTTTTAGGCTTGGATTCTCACAAGGCTTCCTTCTAGGAAGTTGTTCCCCACGTCAAGGGCTACGTTCTTACCAATTAGTTCAGCTGCAAAGTGAGCACAACTCCCTATGGTTGAGAAAAATTCTTTTTGGTATGATATCTTGCTAAGTAAAGAATAGGGTTAAGTTTAGGAGTGTTTTATATGTTGATTGCAATGTTTTAAAAATCGGACCGGACGTGCCGGTTCAACCGGTTGAACCGTCGACCGGTCCCCAGTTCGGTTCGGGTTAGCCCAGTAAACCGTTTGAAGGTTAAAACCATTCTAAAAAGTGAAAATCGGTAAAACCGGATGGTTCAACCGGTGAACCGGTTGACCCGGTACCGGTTCAACCGGTTCATGGCTGATTTTTTTTTTTTTTCAAAATCTCAAATTTCATGCAACTTTTTAGCTGAATTTTGGCTAAGTTGAATTGGTATTTGGCTGAATTTATTTTGGATTGTATTTAAAATTTTAAACCCTTGAAGTTTGAAACTCTAGTATTATATATTTGTATCATGTGGTATTTTATTTTATTTTATGCATGATTATTAGTGTTTATATATATTTTTTTTTCATGTAGTTGAAGACTAAATTATTAGATTATACTTGGATTAGATGTTAAATTGATTTTTGTTATGGTTCTTGCGATTATGGAAGAATAGTAATGAAGTTTTAACTTTCAATATTGCAATAAAATATGTCTATTATACTTTTTTCATTTTTTTCTTGGAGTTTTACATATTAAGAAAATTCATATTTTATAAAAAATTTTTATAAAATTTTTATAAAATTTTTTAAATTTAAAATATCAATAATATATATTATTAAATTTATTAATTACATAATTATGACATCACGGATTGATTCCGGTTGACCCAACGGTTGAACCGGTAACCCGTAACCTGGACATTTTTTCAGTTCGATGAACGGTCTAGGTCTGAGAACATTGGTTGATTGAATGATTTATATGTTTACTTGTTGCTAGAAAGTCACTTATTATGTAGTTTCTTTGAAAACCTAGAGTTAGTAGTTTGTGTACTTGTGTGTTCTTTGAGAATTTTTCAAAGTGATGAACATGTAACTTGAATATATGTTTAATTCATTGCATTGTGACTTATGTTCATGTGGATGAAGTCTTGTGTTTTGAAAGATATGGTTTGTTTAATGCATTGATGCTTTTGTGTAATTATGTATTCTTTGAGAATTGGTAAAGTAGTGAACATGTAATATGAGTATATGTTTAATTGATTGTATTATAGCATATGTTCATGTGAAATAAGTTTTGTGGTTTGAAAGTTATAGTTACTTTATATATGATGCATGATTTAAGGTGTATTTCATATATTTGATAAAATGCCTCATTGAGATTGCATAGAAAAAATTAGGCATATTGGTATATTTTGAATCTTTGAAAACATAGTGTGTGTTGAGCACAATGGTGCTATGCATTATGAGGGTGTAGATCCTGTGGTGAAAAATCCAAAATTGGCCATGGTACTCACGATCTAACGGGGATAGACCGTGAAGCGAAACATACGATTGGTACTCGCGTTCCATTAGGGAAGGACCATGAAGTGAGACATGGGTGTAGCATAGAGTTGCATGTGTGTGTCATGCATATTGTTATTGCATTACATTGATGAATTATAAGGCATATAGCTTATAAATGTACACTTGTACATATCACGCCTTAACTTTGTTCTTTATATTAGCATTATGTCATACCAGTAGTCGTGCTGACCCTTTATGGGAACTATATATTACAGATGAGGCTCCCGGTATTTGAGACTTGATGAAGTCTTGAAAAATGGAAGAAAAATAGACCATGAAGAACATTTGGTCCTTGGGGCATATTTTTGAGTTGTATGAAGGCATAAGCCCTAAGACATATGTAATTAACTTGTAAAAACCTCGTGTAGTATGGAAACTATGGGCAATACTCTACATTTGTAATGAGCATGAGGTTGTGACATTTTTAATTTTAAGTATATGTGTATATATGGAGGATTGTATGTTTTGAATAATGTATTAAGGTTTAGTTGATTTAAAGGATGCATTTTGGTTGCTAGGTTGAGAAATGGTGGATTGTGTTGTGGAATATTAAGTGGAAAAGGCTTAGAAAACAAATGAAACTATGGTGGAATTTTTCAAAATATAGCAACTAGATTAAGTGGAGCGAGAGAGCATGCCTATATTTTATAAGTAGGGAAATAAATGACTTAAGGAGAAAAAGAAAGGTAAGGAAATGGAAATAAGGGCCAATTAGTCTAAAAATTACTTAGGGTCGAAAAGTAAGGAAAAGAGGGTAAAATGGTCATTTTACATGTTATAGGGCCCCACACCAAGTTTGGTGATGAAATAAATTGAAATGGGTATAAAAATATCAAAATCAAGATTTTTGGCCAAGGTTAGAAAATTTGGTAATGTAGCATTTTAGCTACTAGTTTACTGTAACAATGAACAGTAACTATAGTGAACCAACAGCAGACCAACCTAGGCCACTGCCCTGTCTCGTGCCCAGCCTACTTGCGCCCCTCGCCCTGCTAGCGTGTGCGCCACGACCTGCCTGCGGGCACCTACCGCGTGCGCCTTGCCCCTTTTGCATGCCAGCCTGTTGCACCTCCATGTCACCAACCCTTGGCCACCCCTCTTGATCCATGATTGGTTACCCTATTGGGCTATGTTTCGCCAATCCTTAGACCATGTTTGGCCACCCTTTTAGGCCATGTTTGGCCATCCTTTTGGACTATGTTTGGCCACCCTATTGGGCCATGTTTGGCCACTCTCATGGGCCATGTTTGGCCACTTCCTTAGACAAATTTTGGTAGAATTTTTCACCTATTCTGGGTGTCACGACCCGAGACCCCACCCTATGCGGATCTCATGTTGCGCACCCGATCCGACGCTGCTTGTCGAACCAAGGGTCTCAACTTGCTACACAATCAGTGCTACTAACATGCAATGACTAAGTGCGAAATAAAATAAATAAAATCTGCATGTTATATATTTAATTTTTACAAAAATGCGGAATAAAAAATTTCTTAATACAACTGTTCATCCCCAAGACGTGGATAACATGGGAGACCTATAAGACTGTTTGTACTAAATATTACACTGTAACTTCAAAAGAGATGTCCATTGCTATTTAGCTAACTGCTACTGTTACTGCTCTTCTACAGCTTCCTTTCTTGAAAGGGGTGATAAGTTTGGGGTGAGCTAACTAAAGCTCAATAAGTAATTCTCCTTTGCTCTGCCATGTGTACATGAATATAGAAAGCATTATCCAAAAAAGAACTAGGATAAATGCAGATGTACTAGCCAGTCAATGAATATAGAACTCAGTATCAAATGATAGAAACTCAAATGATAAAGCAATGAAATCTATCTGATAATATAATCATACTGCTATAGTCATGAGTTGTCTCAAGTATAATCATATGCACTCAAATAAAAGCTATGAAATCTCATGATCATTCATAATGATATAATATGATCAAGCTATGAAAATCAATAAATGATACTGATAACAACAAATGTGGATGCACTTCAACTTGGGGCACGGCATACCCCTTAATTCATTTTATTCTCTTTTTCCTCGATCTCTCAGCCAAGCACTAACCCGTCGGTTTATTGACAAGCCAATGTGAACTAGGCTGCTGAGATCTTGCCCCTTGAGGCCTATGTACAGAGCGTACAGAATCATGATCAAGATATACAACAGTCAATAAACACTTTCCACAAGATAGAGCAATATCAATGTGGAGTTAATAAACGTTCTGGCATATATGGAGTACAATAGATAATATAAGAAAAATTGTTGACATGGCTAAGAATGTAACACATACAGAGATCAGAGATTACTTATCTCTTAAACCCTTTCCGTTCTTTCACAATAAACTCAAGTCACTGTTCCTTCCTCTTTGAAATCCCTATTCATCAATAGATAATATATCTCAGTTTACCTTTTCATAAGTTATGCTATTCATCAAATTTTATGCTTCTTTACTATTAGTTCCTCTTTTACTAAATTAGACTTTACTATTGAATCTAGAACGTCGAACAAAGTCTATTCAGGCTTTCGCGGAATTCAATTCGGACTTCTGTACTAAAAAAGGTAAAATGGTCATTTTGCACTTTTACAGGTCTTTTATTTTTTGGGACCTCGTCTTGCTAAACGGACCTCACCATTGGTCTTAGAATGTCCAAGATAGTTAAAATACACTATTCATATGTTTACTTTGGACATCGTTACTATAAAGGGTAAAATGGTCATTTTATACTTTTATGGGTTCTCACTTTTTGAGACCTATTTTCACAAACTGGACTCCACGGTTGAGTCCGTAATGCTCGAAATAATAAAAATTCACTATTCTTTTATTTTAATCGGAATCCGTTTGACTACTTTTTGACTCAGTGGCATTTTCGTAATTTTTCATTATTTTAAATTAATTAATTAAATTAATATTTTATTCTGGGGGTCAAGTCATAATAATTAAAATTTGGGGGGTCTATTTGTAAATTTCGTAACTTTTGGGTTCAATTGCAATTTCAGAAAATCTTATTCTAACTAAGGATAGCCAAACAGTGAATAATGACAGAATAGGGATAGGATATCCCTATTCTTATTTCAATTTCAATTTTAATTTCTTAACCCTATAGCCAAACACTCCCAATTCAATTTTAAAATCTTTTAAACTTAATCGATACTACGTCGTTTTGGTTCACCCGTTTTTATTTCGGTTAGATCCCGACCCGGATCCGACCCATGACCTGAACCCGACCCAAGATAACAGTGTTGTCTTCCTTGTTTTTCTGGTGGAACTCCGGTAGGGTTCCGGTGTGAACAGTCGTCTTCTTCGACGACGGCGACTGAATTTCAATCAAATTCTAACAGTTTTTAATTGCCTTCTTCTACGGTTTTCATGGAGATTTCATATCTAGGATTTTTTTTTCACTTTGGTTCACTAAATTCTCACGAAATAGAGAAAAACAGTGGCTCTGGCCAACTGATATTTCTCAATTTCGAGCTCATTTCTTGACTATTTTTACTCATTTCTTTCTCTATTTGTTTTCTGCACCTTACAACAACCATTCCCCATCATTCATTTTAAGTTTTACACATAAAATGCTAGCATTCTAATTTATTCTCCGAAACCTGCAACTGATGATTTCTAACTAAATCCGTGACCATTTTTGTTGATTCAAATTGCAATTTAAACCCATTTTCATGCGTTTTAAGACCCTACAATTAAAATCAACTAAAACTTCTTAAATCTTAAAAACAGAAACTAGCTCTCTTACCTTTTTTCTGAATTTCCTCTTGGCGTAGGTCCCCCCTCCACTTCTGGTTTCTTCAATCTACCCTCAGCTTCTTCCTTCTTTAATTCTTTATTTCTGTTTTTCCCTTTTACGCACACATACATATATATATATACAACCCAACCGACTTGACTCTCTCTCTCTCTCTCTCTCTCTCTCTCTCTTGCAGCCTTCCTTGACTTCCTCCCTCTGCCCCATTTAATTTCTCTTTTTCTCTTTTCTAAGAATGCAGCTTTGCATTCAATTTTGTGGAGCTTTTGATGATATATATATATATATGTATATATATACACCTTTTGTTAACACACACACTTACACACACAACCGTACACACACACACAATATTTTACTTGCATGCATTCCCTTGGCATGCTGCCTTTCTCTTATTTCCTTTTCTTTTTTCTATTTATATAATATACATAAATATACACTATACAATATTTATACATACTATACATTATATTCTATGTATTATTTATACACATATAAATACATATTTTTATACATAAAATATATCCATACTCATGCATATAAATTCATTTATAATAGCATATGCATACACTCATTTTAGGTACACTACATGTTCGTGAAATATGGTTATGCATGGAAATGCATGTATGCATGCATTACGATGTTGGGTACTAAGGTGCTCGGGTATTGGCTGACACTAGGTATACTAAGCAAACCACTCACATTACATTATTCCGTCGATTTGCCTCGGTATACGTGTCGTATCCCGGGTCGGGATATTACATTCTTACCCCCTTAAAAATAAGTTTGTCCCCAAACTTAGTGGTTCTAACTCCGGGGTTTCTGTGGTTTCTTAACAATTCGGTATAACTTGGATAGATGTTTACATTTAACTAGACAAAAATTTTCTATTGAGAATCAAGTTTTACAGTCACATCAAATCAATTTTTACAGTCACATCAGATCATTTTTCCATTTTTCTAAAATTTTTAGTGCCTTTCAAAACCTTCTCGTGAATCCCATTTTGAAATTTCCAGTCTGAAGCATATACTCGGTAAAGAGTCTAAAAGTAAAAAATATACGTATAAGATAATATAACTGGTAGAATACCTGTGATGGCCTGTGTGGTGCTATCCACGGTTTCGCTGATCTGGGGACATTCTCTCACGAAGTGTCCATTTTTCCCGCAAAAGTAGCAGAAATCAGTATTCCGAAGGCATCGTCCTTTATGGACTTTCTGACAGGTCAGACATCTAGCTATGTTCTCAGTGCGAGAATCGATCCCCTGTGTGCTGGGCTCTACGCTTTGTGATTCGGCTCTAGGCCTAGAAAATGAGGATCCCTGGGTCCTACTCTGACCCTCTCCAGACATCTGACTTGCCTTCCTCTTAGCATGTTCTTCTCCACTCTGCTCAATAAGTTTGGCTGTGCTCACCAAGTCATCGTAAGTGGCTAACCGCAGGGGTTTAACCCTGTCCCTAATGTTCCACCTCAGGCCATTCTCAAACTTACAGGCCCTCTCGTGCTCGTCCTCTAAAACAACAAGAGCAAATCTAACCAACTGTGTAAATCTGGTCTCATATTCCTCCACCGTTGAGTTCCCTTGCTGTAAGACATAGAATCTGCGACTCTCTGATCTCTGGCTTCCCTGGGGAAGTACTTCTGATTGAAGACTACAACAAATCGATCCCATGTAATCTGAGGCTCTCGTCCTTTCTGTAGTAGCCACCACTCATGAGCTATCCCCCTGAAAGTGAAAGTAGCAAAGGCTACCTTCTGTACCTCGGTACAACCCATGATCTCAAATATCCTTTCCATCTCGAGCCTCCACTCTTCTGCTGAAGTGGGGCCCCTGGTACCGTCGAACGTAGAGGGTCGTAGTGCCTGGAACTGCTTATAAAGATGAGCCTGACCCCTCTCATTTTCCTGACGCACTATGTGTACCACAAGCGGTTCCTGTCGCTCCTGTTTAGCTGGATTGTTGGGACCCGCCTGGTTCTGAGGTACATTTTGAATAAGTCTCTCTACTAGTCACTCTAGTCGTGATATATGGGCGTTAGCCTCATCAATGGTGTGGTAGTACGGGTGTTCACCATTTTCTGCAATTGGTTAGAGATCAGTTCAATATATATATATATATATATAAGAGTCTAATATCGCATGTCAGTTTCTATCCACTGACTCTACTTGGACATTATAATACTAGTACCTTAGTCTTATCTCCCATGAACCACTGTGTTACCCAGGATGCTCTGATACCAAGCTGTCACGACCCGAGACCCCAACCTATGAGGATCTCGTGTCGCACACCCGATCCGACGCTACTTGTCGAACCAAGGGTCTCAACTGGCTACACAATCAGTGCTACTAACATGCAACAACTAAATGTGGAAAAAAATAAATAAAAGCTGTATGTGATATATATAATGTTTACAAAAATATGGAATAAAAAATTTCTTACTACAATTGTTCATCCCCAAGACGTGGATAACATGGGAGAGCTATAAGACTGTTTGTACTAAATATTACACTGTAACTTCAAAAGAGATGTCCACTGCTATTTAGCTGACTACTACTGTTACTGCTCTTCTACAACTTCCTTTCTTGAAAGGGGTGGTAAGTTTGGGGTGAGCTAACTAAAGCTCAATAAGTAATTCTCCTTTGCTCTGCCATGTGTACATGAATATAGAAAGCATTATCCATAAATGAACTAGGATAAATGCAGATATACTAGCCAGTCAATGAATATAGAACTCAATATCAAATGATAGAAACTCAAATGATAAAGCAATGAAATCTGTCTGATAATATAATCATACTGCTACAGTCATGAGCTGTCTCAAGTATAATCTATGCACTCAAATAAAAGCTGTGAAATCTCATGATCATTCATAATGATATAATATGATCAAGTTATGAAAATCAATAAATGATATTGATAACAACAAATGTGGATGCACTTTAACTTGGGGTGCGGCATACCCCTTAATTCATTTTATTCTCTTTTTCCTCGATCTCTCAGCCAAGCACTAACCCGTCGGTTCAGTACTCGCCACGAAGATCCCACTTTAACTGCCATTTTAAATACCACTTTTTATTCCGTTTTCTCGACCTGTAGGTCTAGTAAGCATCAGATGGAGTTTGTGACGGAGCCCAAATCCGGCTACAATATAATATATCGAGATCATGCTAAATCTAATGAGCACTAAATGCAATAACACTATTTCAGTAGTGAAAAGAAACTGTTGCCTTGACAGGCTAATGTGAACTAGGCTGCTGAGATCTTGCCCCTTGAGGCCTATGTACAGAGCGTACAGAATCATGATCAAGATATACAACAGTCAATAAACACTTTCCACAAGATAGAGCAATATCAATGTGGACTTAATAAACGTTTTGGCATACATGGAGTACAATAGATAATATAAGAAAAACTGTTGACATGGCTGGGAATGTAACACATACAGAGATCAGAGATTACTTACCTCTTAAACCGTTTCCGTTCTTTCACAATAAACTCAAGTCACTGTTCCTTCCTCTTTGAAATCCCTATTCATCAATAGATAATATATCTCAGTTTACCTTTTCATAAGTTATGTTATTCATCAAATTTTATGTTTTTTCACTATTAGTTCCTCTTTTACTAAATTAGACTTGACTATTGAATCCGAAACATCGAACAAAGTCGATTCAAGGCTTTCGCGGAATTCAATTCGGACTTCTCTACTAAAAAGGGTAAAATGGTCATTTTGCACTTTTACGGGTCTTTTATTTTTTGGGACCTCGTCTTGCTAAACGGACCTCGCCATTGGTCTTAGAATGTTTGAGATAGTTAAAATACACTATTCATATGTTTAATTTGGACATATTTACTATAAAGGGTAAAATGGTCATTTTATACTTTTACGGGTTCTCACTTTTCGAGACCTCTTTTCACAAATCAGATTCCACGGTTGAGTCCGTAATGCTCGAAATAATAAAAATTCACTATTCTTTTATTTTAATCGAAGTCCGTTTGACTACTTTTTGACTCGGTGGCATTTTTGTAATTTTTTATTATTTTAAATTAATTAATTAAATTAATATTTTATTCTGGGGGTCAAGTCATAATAATTAAAATTTGGGGGGGTCTATTTGTAAATTCTATAACTTCTAGGTTCAATTGCAATTTCAAAAAATCTTATTCTAACTAAGGATAGCCAAATAGTGAATAATGATAGAACAGGGATAGGATATCCTTATTCTTAGTTCAATTTCAATTTTAATTTCTTAACCCTGTAGCCAAACACTCCCAATTCAATTTTAAAAACTTTTAAACTTAATCGATACTGCGTCATTTTGGTTCACCCGTTTTTATTTTAGTCGGATCCCGACCCGGATCCGACCCATGACCTGAACCCGACCCAAGACAACAGTGTTGTCTTCCTTGTTTTTTCGGTGGAACTCCAGTAGGGTTCCGGTGTGAACAGTCATCTTCTCTGGCGACGGCGACTGAATTTCAATCAAATTCTAACAGTTTTTAATTGCCTTCTTCTATGGTTTTTCATGGAGATCTCATATCTAGGATTTTTTTTCACTTTGGTTCACTAAATTCTCAAATCTTGCCCTTGGCATGCTGCCTCTCTCTTATTTCCTTTTCTTTTTTCTATTTATATAATATACATAAATATACACTATACAATATTTATACATATATACATACTATACATAATATTCTATATACTATTCATACACATATAAATACATATTTTTATACATAAAATATATCCATACTCATGCATATAAATTCATTTATAATAGCATATGCATACACTTATTTTAGGTACACTACATGTTCGTGAAATATGGTTGTGCATGGAAATGCATGTATGCACGCATTAAGATGTTGGGTCCTAAGGTGCTCGGGTATTGGCCGACACTAGGTATACTAAGCAAACCACTCACATTACACTATTTCGTCAACTTGCCTCGGTATACATGTCGTATCCCGGGTCGAGATATTACACCTGGCCTATGTCTTAGGGCATTTGGGGCCTATTTGGGCCATTGTTTCAAGGTATATTTAGATACATTTTGGGACTATTTTGGTGGCTATACTTGAACACGACTTAGACTAATTTTGATCATTAGTTGGGGAGATATTTGATTGTATTTGAAACCCATCTTGGGTAAGTCTAGTAGCAACTTTTCATTCTAAATTTTGGGAAAATATGGAGAAACAAATGAGTTAAATCCATTTAATTGCCTATTATTTAACTTTCTTAATTCATTTCACTCACTCCCCAGGTTTATAGAAATGCGGGGCGTGACACTGAGGGTTCTTCTTTTAAGCCTAAGTCCAAAGGCAAGGGCAAGTGGAAGAAGAAATAGAACCCCAAAAACTCTAAGGGAAATATGGGTCCTAAAAGCGGTGTTGGAAAAGGGAAGAAAGGGGTAACCACAGAGGCAACCACTAAGCCCAAAGGAAAGTGTTTCTATTGTGGGGTCATAGGGCATTGGAAAAGAAACTGTCCAGATTATCTAGCCAAAAAAAAAAGAACACATGTATAATCGAATCACTTGTTATTGAAGTAAGCTATATAGTGGGTACTTCAGATTCCTGGTGCATAGACTCCAGTGCAACTAATCACATTTGTAATTCATTGTAGAGGTTTGAGGAGACCAGGCGGCTAAGTGATGGAGAGATTATCTTGCACTTGGGAACAGAAGCAAAAGTTGTTGCGGTGTCAGTAGGAGTAGTTAGTTTATGCTTTTATTCAAATAAGGCACTAGTACTTTATGATTGCTTGTATGTGCTTGGCATTAGAAGAAACTTATTATCAGTTTCAAGCTTAATAAAATAAGGTTATTCAGTTTATTTTAATTTAAATTTTGTTATTAAACATAGTGGTTCTTTTATATGCTCTAGTACAACAATTAATGGTCTTTATTTCATTACTTCTAAGATGTTTGAGATACATGACACCAAAAAGAATAAACCATCACAAACTTTACCACTTAAAAGAAAAGTTTCTTCTACTAATTTAACTTATCTTTGGCACTTGAGGCTAGGTCATATTAATCTGGATAGGATTAATAGACTGGTAAAGGATGGTACTTTGTCTTTCTTGGTTATTGAACCACTGCTAGTCTGTATGTCTTGTTTGGAGGGAAAAATGACCAGAAGACCCTTTGCTTCGAAGGGAAACAAGACCAAAGAAGTACTGGAGTTAATCCATACTGATGTGTCTGAACTCTTAAATATTAGGCCTAAAGGAAGCTATGAGTATTTCATCACTTCTACTGATGATTACTTTAGATATAGTTATGTTTATCTATTGTACCACAAGTCAGAAGCCTTTGAAAAGTTTAAAGAGTTTCGGGCAAAAGTGGAAAAGCAAGTAGATAGGAGCATAAAATCACTTCGATCTGATCGAGGTGGGGACTATTTCTCTAGTGACTTCAGTCAGCATTTGTTGGATAATGTATTTTATCCCAATTGTCTGCACCTAGCATGCCTCAGTAAAACGGTGTAGCAAAGAGGAGAAATAGGACACTTTTAAATATGGTAGGATCAATAATGAGTTATTCTGATTTGCCTATATTCCTTTGGGAGTATGCGTTGGAGACAACGGTATATATTCTAAACTCAGTTCCAACTAAGTCTACTCTTAAGACTCCAGTAGAGCTTTAGGACTGAATGCAAGCCAAGTCTAAACCACTACCGGATCTGGGGGTGTCCAGTTTATGTACTGAAAGGAAAGACTAGCAAGTTGGAACCAAGATCAGAATTGAGCTATTTCATTGGCTATCCTAAGGGGACAAAAGGCTGGCTCTTTTGTAATCCTAGTGAGCAGAAGGTATTCGTTAGCACAAATCCTATCTTTCTAGATAATGATTATATTATGGGTCAGAAGCCCAAGAGTAAGATCACTTGAGAAGAAACATCAAATGCTTCTTCTATTCCTCAGGCAAATGATAATCATGGACTAGATGCCTCTATTCCAACGTCTTCTACTACACCAGGAGCCACGTTGTAGTGGGAGCATTGTCAGGCCACCTGATAGGTACATGTTCTTAGCAGAGTCTATCTGAGATGAACATGTTTTAGATCCCAGTAGCTACGATGAGGCAATCTCTAATAAAGATTCGAGACTTTGGTAAAATGCTATGAAAGCTGAGATGGAATCTATGTATTCTAATCAAGTCTGGGAACTTATGGAACCACCTGCCAATATTAAACCAATTGGCTGTAAGTGGATCTACAAGAGAAAGAGAGGACTCGATGGATTAATTGAGACTTTTAAAGCTAGACTGATGGCGAAAGGGTTTACTCAAAAAGAGGGTATCGATTATGAGGAAACTTTTTCACCAGTTGCTATATTTAAGTCTATTCAGATTCTCTTATCCATTGCAGCTCATTTGATTATGAAATTTGGCAAATGGATGTCAAGACAACATTTTTGAATGGCTATCTTGAGGAAAACATGTATATAATGCAACCAGATGGTTTCATAGCTAAGGGCCAAGAGCATATAGTATGTAAGCTGTATAAGTCCATTTACGGACTTAAGCAAGCTTTCCGATGTTGGAACATCTGATTTGATTAGGCAATCAAATCATTTGGGTTTAATCAAAACCCGGATGAACCTTGTGTGTATAAGAAAAGTGAAGGAAGTGTGGTGTTCTTAAATCTGTATATGGATGATATACTACTCATTGGGAATGATGTACAGGATATTGTCTCCGATAAAGGTTTGGCTAGCGAATCAGTTTGATATAAAGGACTTGGAAGAAGCCAGTTACATCATCGGGATTAAGCTTTCGCGAGATCGAAAGAGCATGATGTTAGGCTTATCTCAAGCTGCATATATACACAAAACTCTTGTCAAGTTTGCAATGCATAACTCCAAGAAAGGCTTATTTCCTTTTAGGCATGGAGTACCTCTATATGTCTAAGATTCAGTGCCCTAAGACACTTGAGGAAGAGGAACGCATGAAGGTGGTTCCTTATGCTTCAGCTGTAGGAAGCCTTATGTATGTTATGCTTTACAATAGACCAGATATTTATTTTATAGTGGGCATGGTCAGCAGATATCAATCTAATCCAAGACCAAATCATTGGACTGTCGTGAAATATATAGTCAAGTATTTAAGAAGGAATAGAGATTATATGTTGAGATACGGGGGTGATGATCTAGTTCTAGTTGGCTACACAAATTCTGACTATATTTTAGACCAGGACTCTAGAAAGCCAATCTCAGGATATGTGTTTACTCTTGATGGTGGAGTTATTAGTTGGAAGAGTGTCAAACAATAGTGTATTGCTGACTCAACCACTGAAGTGGAATCTTTGAAGTACTAAGGAAGTAGTTTGGCTCAAGAAGTTCCTTTTGGAACAAGGAGTGGTACCACAGTCTCAGTTGCCTATGGTCCTTTATTATGACAATAGTGGAGCTATAGATCAATTCCAGAAGCCAAGAAACCACAAGGGTGGAAAACATATAGAGTGCAAGTATCATCTCATCAGAGAAATTGTTCAGTATGGAGACATTATCGTTACCAAGGTTGCATCTGCAGACAATCTTCCAGATCCTTTCACTAAGGCTCTACCTTCTAAAAGTTTCGAGCTTCATATGGATCGGATGAGTGTCAGATGTTATGGGGAATGGATGTGAGTGTAAGTGGGAGTTTGTTAGGATGTGTGCCCTTATATCCAAGACATTTTATTATTATTTAATAGATTTAATTTATTATTGAGTTTCATATTACCATATGTTTGGATGTTACTTTATATCATAAGATAATTAGTCCTTGAATTGCCATTAGGAGTGGTTCATGTGTATAAATGAGATTTATACATTGGAGATATGAACTACTTATATAGGTAATTTTAGAATTGTTCGCGACTATTGATAAGACTCGACATCTTATCTGTAAAGCTGTAATATAGTTAACCTTTATATGATAAGGTGGTTTATCTCAATCATCAGAGTAGTGGACTCCAAGTTATTGTATTGGTGTATTGGGAATACACTGAACTGGATTACTATAAGAAACGCATCATTTGGAAGTGTCACCTTTAATAAGTTTTTTATTCACTATTCACAATAAGCTCTTAATCCTAAGAGGATAGTGAACTCAAGTTCTAAATAGTGATGACTTTGAGTTACCAATGAGTGAGGTCTTTTAGATCAACACCTCGGTATCTTGGGAAGTCATTATTTAGACTGTGGAAACACAGATTCTCAAGATGGAATCTACACTCTATATATTAGAGAGATGGATATCACCTCTATGCTAATTCAATAGGTTAATCACTAAAATCCGGATCCGGTCTTTTTAGTAAATTGTTTATTGAAATGATGACCATTTACAAGTGATTAATAATTATTGAATTAGGTTCTTAAAATAATTAGAGAATTAATTTGACAGTATAATATGGAACCCTGATTATTAAGATCTATGTTGAGGGGCCAACTAGTATAGTGTATATGGGTTTACTCTATTCTACTGAGTTGGAGTGCAATTTCAATTTTATAGTAGAGTTAATTGAAATTAATTAGTTAATTAAAATTAATTATGAGATAATTAAAATTTAATTGACTAATTAGGAACTAACTTAGTGGGACCTACTAGATCCCTTTTCTTGCTCTAATTAGGTTAAGCCCTATATATATGATATGTAGGGAGCCGTTTTATGATAAGTTTTTGTGTTAGACAAAAATAAGAGGTAGCCCACTCTCCTGCGATACAGTTTGCTTAAGGGAAAAGAGGAGAAAACCTAGAGGAGTAAGAGAAGGAAGATTGCATCATTTTCTTCAACAAGCCTTCTTCAACAATCAAGATTATCAATAACAAGGTAATTCTAACCCGTTTTTCAAGATTGTATGATTCATGTAAAGAAAAATATCTAAATAGATTTTTAAAATCGCTTCTGCTATGGTTACGAACCCAACACTAGTGATTTCAAGTGATATTGCAAAAACAAATATACTATTAACAATAATATCACTTCGATCCCATATATATCCACTAGATATATAATTTATTTAGATCTCTTTATTTTTAGGTACATGCACCTCTTCAAGGGCTACATGTTTCACTTCAAGGAATACATCCTCTTTAGGAGGTATTTGCTTACCAACGTTGGATTGATTAATCATCATATAATGCGTGGTCTCTTCAAGAGTTGCCATAGATTCATTTTCTGTTGTACTAACGGATTATCTTATAGGGACATCAATCCATGCAGGTGTATTTACAGCTGGTATGTGCGATTTCATTACTTTCTTGGTATTAGTGAATGCATCTAGTAATTGATTTTCATTATTTTGAAAATGAATGATCCTTTGAACTTCCAATTCACATTAATTAGTACAAGATGAGACAAAGTTGATACAATCGAGAAAATTTCATGATGAGCTTCTAGCTTTAGCTTTTCTCCCCCCTAATGGTGGGAAAATTGTCTCATCAAAATGACAATTGGCAAACCATGTCGTAAATAGATCACCTGTTAGGGGTTCAAGATATCTTATTATAGATAGAGAATCGAAACCAACATAAATTCCAAGTTTTCGTTGGGTACCCATTTTAGTACGTTATGGGGGTGCAATAGGAATTTGTACAGCACAACCAAATACTCGTAGGTGAGAAACATTTGGTGGATGACCAAGTACAATTTGTAAAGGAGAATATTTGTGGTAAGAGTTTTGTCAGATACGGATTAACGTTGCAACATGTAATATAGCATGCCCCCAAGTAGAAACATGTAGTTTTGTTCTCATAAGTAAAGGTCTAGCAATGAATTAGAAATGCTTAATAAAAGACTTGGATAAACCATTTTGTGTGTGTACGTGAGCAACAGGATGTTCAATAGTAATTCCAATTGACATGCAGTATTCATCAAATGCTTGGAATGATTGGGAAATTGTGCTCTCAACTAGAGTAATTTGAGCAAGAAGTTTTGCAAATGTAACATTACGAGATGAAAGTAGACAGACATGTGACCATCTAGTTGATAAATCTATTAAAACCATAAAATAATGAAATAGTCTACACGACGGATGAATAAGTCCACATATATCTCCTTGAATGCAATCTAAAAGGATGGATATTTAACACTAACCTTTGTAAGAGATGGTGTAATAATTAGTTTCCCTTGAGAACAAGTAGTACATAGATATTCATTCGGTAAAAGAATCTTCTAGTTCTTTAAGAGATGTCCATGTGAATTCTCAATGATTTTATACATCATTATTGCCCCTGGGTGACCAAATCGATCATGCCAAAGAATAAAATTCTTTGGGTCGGTGAATTTCTGGTTCAATACGACATGTGATTCAATTGTCCTTGTAATTATTTGGTACAAGCTAGATAAGAGAGCATGAATTTATTCCAAAGTATGCTTCCTGTTTGAAACAATATAAGGAATGCAAAGATATTCTACATTACCTTATGTAATAGTCTCAATATGATACCTATTTCGGCGAATATCTTTAAAACTTAGCAAATTTCTTTTAGACTTGTTAGAGTATAAAGCATCATTTATATGAAATATTGTGTCATTTGGCAACATGGTGTTGGCTCTTCCAGAGCCTTCAATTAAATTTGCAATACTAGATATTGTACTGACATTAGCTTCGACTAATTTTAAGTTCAACAAATATCTTTTATCTTGAAGAATTGTGTGTGTAGTTGCACTGTCTGCTAGACATATATCTTCACCATTCATCTTGAACTCTATCAATTCATCAAATGCATTTATTTTGAGAAATAAGAATAAATTTATATTAAAAATAAATAAAGAAGATAAAATCATCAAAGTAAAATATTATATGAGATATAATAAAACATTAGTTAGTGTGAAAATTTTCATCATCGATTAAATGGTTAATTTTTTCATCAGGATCTGCAAAGAAATCTCTGACATCTAAGTGTACGATGTCTACAGGAGCATCAATAAAATTTGTTTCTATTTCTTTTCCTTTTATTGAGGCTCTGTAAATATAATACCTCGACCCAAGGATGCCCGAACCTAAGACACGTTTTGTAAGGATCTAACAAATAGTCCAGAAATTATTACGAAGAAGGACCAAGGGTTAGAGAAATATACAAAGAAGCATATTGTAATACAAAATTCTATTATGAGTCATGATTTTATAGTAATACATTTATAATTATATGTGTATAAAAACACATGAAAATTTCACACATTAAATATATAATATGTGTTAGTAACCAAAATGAAATAATATATATATATATATATATATATATAATGTAAGCTAATGTAATTACATATGATGCAAGTATATAGTTATATTAAATAATATATATATGTATATATATATATACGGCTCTATCAATACCCCTATATAAATAAATATATATATATATATATATATTTAAGAATAAAAGAGGAAATGAAGGAATGAAGTGGGAAGTAATAGAATTATGTAGAAGAAGATAGTGGGATTAAGTATAAAAGGAGAGAGAATTAGTGGCTGCATTAGCCATGTAGCTATTCTCCAAATAAAAGTGAATGATGAAAAGAGAACAGCAGCCATGTGATAAGAGAGAAGCAGTGGCCATGAAAACCAGAGATGTGTTCTCCATGCAAGAATAGAAGCCAACAGGTGGCAATGCTACCGACCTTAGGGTCAGTCTAGAAGGGAAATAAAAAGGGTGAGAAAGGGAGTGGAGGCTGGAGGTGGATAGAGAAGCTGAATGTGGGAGAAGAAGAAGGAGAATAGTGAAGAAGCAACTCAAATAGGTTAACGCTCAAGTAGATTATCATGGATAAGAAGCAACAGGACTTCATGGACGAGCTTTTGTGGTAACAGAAGGAAATAAAAAGGAAAATAAGAATAGCCAAGACGTGTGAGATCGTTTTTGTTAGACCCTTCATATACAAAGCCCCTATCTTCCCAATGGGACGACTCATGAAAGAAGCGGTAGCAAGGAGACTTGCTGAGGCAAAATTGAAAAAAGAGGAGGAAGAGCAAGAAAACACGGAAACCCTAAACGAAATGATTCGGAGGTTGAGGAAGGAAAAAGGGAAGGCAAAACAATAAATGCCAATCCAGAAGTATAAGGTGAGTAACCCTGCATATGAAGTGGAGATTTAACTCCAAAATTTGAAGAGTTTTAAATTTCAAACATCATGAAGTATTGAACATCAATTTCAGAATTACATGACTCATGTTTTAAATGTTTCATTCTTATAAATTCTATTGTAACATGCTTTGTGAACGATTTCTATTTTAGTCTTCCTTAAAATATCTTAGCATGTCTAAATATTCTGAAATTGCTTATTCCAAGTATTTGAAGTCGTATCAAAGAAGTTATATGTACATGCTTTAATATGTAACTACTGGGAGCTTATGTTTTAATGCTTTTAAATAGCATTTATTTGTAAATGTTTTTTACCTCATGAGGCCATTGGTAATACAAGATAAGCGTGCATAAGCACTACATGTGACGTTGAGTTTCTTTGAAATTTAACTATGACACGTAAAATGCCAGGCAGCATGATTTAATCCCCTAGGCATGAGATATCTCCATTGCAGTAAGACGGGAGTCCGGTTCGAAACGGATTCTAATAATGAAAGTGATAAGATAATACATGTGATGAATGAAAACTGGTTTTTACCCTAATTTTTCTATGCATTTCTACGTGCTTTGAAGTTCATATGTTTTATTTGAAGAAGTACATGTCTAGCTTGAATACTTTAAATGTTTCAAAGCTATCTGTTTTAAGAATGCATATATTTTGTGTTCTAAATGTACGAGCAATTGGTGTTGAGTATTTTATAAACTCTCATGTGCTAAACCATTGCCAATTGAAACCCCATGACAAATACTGGGATTACTCACAAGCTTAGTTTAGCTTACCTGGATTTTTATCCGTCCCCCTTTCAGGTGACTGAAGGCGGTCTGATTTTGGTGACAATGGTGATGAGTTTGACCATTTAGGAAGAACGTTTAAGTAGTTTCTTTTGTGAAGACCTATGAACCTGTAATAGTAATTGCGTATTAGAAGACAGTACACAGTTATGTATTAAGTCCCACAGGGCAGCTGAATATGTATTGTAGATAAAACTTTAGAAATTTCATAATGCTCTGAATGTACTATCAGGTATACCGCTTTGAAGAGCGGTAATACCGGGCGGATGTGCAAAAGATTTAAATAAGAAAAGAAAAGAAAAAAATTATTACGCTTCCGCAAAACACAAGCCGCACCGCCGTCCAATACTGTTGCTTATGTGAGCCTCGCCCTAAGGCCTCCGGCCAAAGGGTGGCGGTCACGATACGAGATCCGCACAGGGTGGGTTTCGGATCGCGACAGTAAAGATCCACTAAATGTTTGGGTGTACTATATATACGCAACTAATGCCCTTTTTCCCCACACTGATAAAAAGATACTTTATGATCTTGAGGTGGCATATGACAAGTACATGAATAATGTCCTTTTCCTCCACACTGATAATAAGATTCTTTAGGATCTTGAGGCCATTTTTGTTTCTCCTTTCCTTGATTTGCCTCCACATTATTATTGCACTTCAGGTCTTGTGGTATGTCTCTTTTGGGACAATTAGATGAATTGTTCTTATGACTACCTCGGTATGTCTAATGACCACGTCCACGACTATATCTACGACCATGTCCATGTCTAAAACTCTGTCTATATGACGTAGTTGCATTTGCTTCAAGAAATGTAGTTCCATTCGATTCAAGGAATGGTGCAGAGCTAGTGGGACATAAGCTATGATTTTTCATCACAAGGTCATTATATTGTTTAGCCAGGAGAAGACATAATATCAAGTTAGAATATCTAGTAAATTTATCATGACCCGAAACCCACCTTATGCAGATCTCATATTGTGGGGCCAACCCTGTGGCCGTCCCTACTTTTTTCTTTCTTTATATCAATGACAACAATATATAATGTAAAACTTAAACAATAAATTAACGAAAGTCTTAAATACATCAGATGGTTCTAAAATGCCAAAATAAGAACCGACATAACCTCACTCTTAGGTGGTGAATACATGGGAGAAACTACATCACTTCTAACATATTCCTCAAGCTGTCCCCCTATGCTCTTGGACTCCTACCGTAGTCCTGTAGCATCCTTACCTGAAAAATAAGTAAGTTGGGGTGCACTAACAAAGCTTAGTAAGTAAATTCTCATTTCCGACACGGGTTAGGGTTAACATAGAAAGAACATAAATTCATAAATATGGACATGATAGCCAATCATGGTATACAATACGGTCATAGCCAGTAAGGATAAAATTGCCACAATGGCCAATAAACAGTAGGGTCACAATAAACAATCACGAGTAATGGAAGTAACATGAACATGAAAAAGCTCAATAAAAATCAGTTGACATAAAAGTACTGCCACAATAAATCAGTAACAATCAATGAATGAACTATCAACATAGGATTATTCATAGAAAATGACAACATCCTATGAATCCAATAAACGTAAACATATCAGTCAAATATAAGTGATGCGTTTACTCTGTTCAGGGTTTGGCAGACCATCAGTCTTTTGGGGCCCAGCATGCCCCCTTAACCTCAATGCATATAAAATGCCCTCATAACTCAATGCATAAAATTCCATCATTGCCATATGTCCGTTCACGTACTCAACTCGTAGGTCTTGTCAACTCAGAAAGCATCAGATGGATATTGTGACTGAGCACAAATCCAGCATTCACAATAAATCATGATTATTTGCGATTCCATAAGAAGTGTATAAACATGGAATATCATGCTATGAACACAAAACAGTAGGCCTTTCAAGGCACAGTACAACATAACAATCAATGATAGAGCAATCAATAACTATCCACAAGATAGAACAATATCAATTATGGAACAATAATAGTTGGTACGTACAAGAGTACAAATCTGATAGTAATAGCATGAATGTGGCTTGGAAGACCACATGTAAGAGATTGGGGTTTACTTACCTTATCAGTGCGTCCTAGTATTCCGTGACTTTTTATTTTCCCTTCGAGTTTCTTATAATTCAGTAAACATGTCTCAGTTCTAATGTTATATATCAATTTTATACTTCGTTACTATAAATATCTCTTTTACTAATTTAGACTCTACTATTGAGTCCAGAATGTCAACGAAATTCAGTTTAGGCTTTCACGGTTTCCAATTTGGACTTCTGTACTAAAAAGGGCAAAATGGTTATTTTGCACTTTTACATGTCTCTATTTTTTAGGACCTGTTTTCACAAATTAGATGTCACTGTTGAGTCCAGAATGTTTGAAATAATAAAGATTCACTATTCATTTATTTTAATTGAGGTCCGTTTGACTCATGTTTGACTTAGGGGCATTTTGTTCATTTGACACTTTTACGGGTATTTTATTTCTTGGGAATCCATCTCGTGAAACAGACCTCATCATTGGGTTCAAAAGGTCTAAAATAGTAAACTTACACTATTCACTTGACTAATTTGAACATCGAGAATTAAATTAATAACTAATTTAATTAATTCAATTTATTAGCTAATTCTATTATTTATATATATTAATTCAATATTCTACCACATGTGCATCAGTGACATAGTGGTGGACTCAGAGCCATAAGGCTCTCACGCCCATACGTTTGGGGTTCAATTCCCCTTAGCCCCACTATTGACCCTTCTTTTTCTTAAATAAAACAAAAAAACCCATCAGCCTTTCAACAGTGTTGGGTCATCACTGCGCCTAGGCGGGTTCCGACCTGACCCGAGGCCTGAGCCAGCCCGGTAACTCGACCAGCCCTTCTTCTTCTCCCTTGACAATCCGACGACCCATTACAGTTTCCAATCACCTTCTCAGGCGCCAGTGACCGGACTGCATTACATATATATATTTTTTATTTTGTTTTTCATTTTTTCTTCATTTTGAAGCCTAATTTCAATTCTAAATACTATAAAATACAATTTGGGACCATTCTATAGCATTTTAAGACTTTAAAACATTTTCAAATTTTAATTTTTCTAAAAATCCACTTTCCGATAATCTCCCATAACTTCTTCATTTTTGCATCGTTTCAGTCGCAGTTTCTTCCCATGTGCTCCATTTTTCTCATACAATTTAACTATGCAATTCATTCTAAGTTTCATGCTACTTTATGAAAAACCCAGAAATTGAAACTAAAAAATACAGAGAATTGCCCTTACCTTTTTCTTGCTATATTTCTTCTCCTCTTCTGTTTTTCTCCTTTTTAAAACTCCAAAAGACCTCTCAGCTTCTAAATTTCCCCCTTTCTCTTCTTTCTAAATGCACACAAAGTGTATACATATACATGGCCTATGGTAGCCGCCCCTCTCTCTCTCTCTCTCCTTTCCTCTTCTTTTGACCCTTCCTTTTCTATACAAATTTTGAATTCCTAACTTCCCTCCCCCCTTAATTGTTTTGCTTTTTTTTCTTTGTAGGTTATATATTCATTCCCTTGTAGGTTATATATGTTTTATTACTGCACATGGGCGCATATATATATATATATATAAACATGCAGAGATGTGTATATATATATGTAAAACTATTAAATATATGTATATATATAGCTCTATATATATACTACATATATTTAATAATTCCTACAAATGTATCTATATATCTATACTTGGTTATGCTTATATCATTTTTTATTTTACATATACATTTATGTAAACACACCCATACATGTATACATATATGTATACATACACGTACACGTACTTCAATACTCGCTCATGGCTTACTCGGTTATTGCCTAGGCATTATCTGTATTTTTAAAACTGTTCATTTCATTTGATATCATAACATAGAATCCTAATAGTTTGGGTTTATTAATTTTGGTATGACATTCATTGGCTTGATCTACCTCGGTATTATTATTGGACTCTTTTTGGACATTTTTGGAATTAGGCCGATTTATTTGGGTCGGGGTGTTACAAAATTTACACTCTCGATATTGTTGCTGCAAGACAATATTCAAAGGATGAAATGTAGAAAATGTCTTCTCTAATATATCTACATCTGTAATATTTTCTCTACATAATTTCAATTGCGAAGAAATTCTAAATAGTGTAGAATTATAGTACTGACTGATTTAAAATCCTGCAATCTCGGGTGTAACCAATTATATCGAGCTTTTGAGAGAATAATAGTTTTCTAGTAGTCATATCTTTCTTTCAAATTTTTTTAAAGGGTCAATAGATCTTTCAACGTAAGATATTTAGATTTCAAGCCTTCATGAATATGACAGCGAGGGAATATCAATACATTAGCCTGATCCTGCAGGGATGTTGTATTTCCTTTTTTAACAGTATTTTCAAGATTCTCAGCTTCAAGGTGAATTTTAGTATCAAGAATCCAAGATAAATAATTTTTTTCAAAAATATCGAATGCAATAAACTCAAGTTTGGTGAGATTTGACATTTCCTTTTAAAACTAAAAATATGATATAATCAAATAAAAGATTAGAAAATATGAGCGAATAGTTACGGTAGTATTAGTGTTACAGTTGCAAATTTAAATTATTGTATAATAGATTCTAGTAATAGAAAATTTGTTTGCCTTTATTTTACTTGTCTCTATTGATCAAAGTCTCGTACTAACAACGTGTGGTGAAATAGAAAAATAAATGCATACAAATCAATCACACAAGTGCACACAAATATTTACGTAGTTCGGCTCCAAGTATACCTCCACGGGGCGCAAATGAGAAGAACTTCACTATTGAAGAAAATACAAAAGAGGCTGATTACAAGACACTCTCAATAAACTGATTATTCATTTCTCTTACTTTTGCCCTACCTTTTTTTCTTTACTACTAACATCTATATATATATATATATATATATATATATATATATACATCATGAGAAGTAAATGCCATTTACCTATATCTATAAAGATGAGAAGAATTTGGTTTCTTTTGTTCTTTCTTTCTTTCTTTTCTACAAGCATTGAATGTTTATAACAATCAATGCTTAAGTTTCAATATTGAATGTTACATCCAAAACTTCACAACATAAACAAAAAAGTGCTGGGAATGAACAAGAGAGAGGGAATTTGTCTTCTTGCAACCGAGATATATTAAAACAACTTACAACTAGCCATTATATAGGCAAAGTTATGACTATAGAAAACTGACATTCACAATACTCATTTAATGAGTTAACAGTTGCATATTCTAGTGAGCTAAGAATAGATTTCACTACCATTCAAAGATTGTCCACAATTGAAGATTTTATCCCCCACAAACTTTGACTTTTCAATTCAAAAATTTTCACCAAATCTTGAATAGTAAAAGATGTCTTGTAGCCACAATATTTGACATATATACACAATAAATATTACTTTTTAACAGTTTCCTTCCGACAATGGTGGCCATAACTTACCACGGTGTGCATGAGACGATGAAGGTTGTGTTGCTAGTGTGTCGGTGGTTGACGGTGACTGGACTTTTATCGGTTCACCACCAGTTCTATTGAAACAAAGACGTTCATGGGGTGGCAATTCAATGGTGGGTCATTTTTAGCCAAAAAATATGGAGTTTAGAAGAGTCTCACTTGGACACAGATGGATGAAAGTTGATGTTGGTCTCTTGGCGTGATGGTCACGACTTGTGTCATGTTGGGACTGTAATCCTCCAAGAATCGATTGGGTTTAGGACCCTTGAAGTTTGTGTTTTTTTTTCGGATAAGAAAAATGGAAATCTCAATGGCAGAAAAGTAGTTCACGAGTGTGCATGGGGTGGCGATTACTGAGTCCATGAAAGTTTTAAAGACCACGACTTTGAATAGTCTAGCAACTAGAAGACTTTAATTCCCAAGTTCGTTCGGATTGTTGAAGGTAATGGCAATGGAGTTCAAGTTCCTTTCAGATTGGTCTCTCTTCATGCAAATCATTATATGGATAATCCTCCATTGTGAAATTACAGTTCTTATCAAACTCTATCGAAGGTTGCATTGTTTTCATGTTATTGACTAGCGTTGAAATATTATTTTAATGGGAGCCTATTGGTGAAGTCATTCCAGATTTTTAGAAATAAAAAGGAAGACAACAAGTTACCCTAAGCTCCTATTTTTTAGGGGCTGATCTTGTCCAATTCTTCTCCAGCAAATTTTGATATTTCTAATGACTATGAGAGAGGAGTCCTACCCTTTGTTGGGCTATATCGCTTATTTATTTTTTATTTAATTTACTATTTGTGATTCAATTGTACATGTGATGTCAAAAGACTTAATCAAAATACAAATTTGACATGCAGCCAATCAGGATTTTTCTAATTAGTTTGGGAATATAAATATATGGGAAATTAATTTACTTTTGAAAATATTATTTATTTCACAATTTGGCAATTTATAAATTTACAAAATTAGAAAGCTTCTAAAAATAGAAAGGCCAAAGACAATCAATCAGGAGTTATTTGCATTTGGCATGAGATGCCGTGAGAGTGTAAATAATGGGTTTCCCGCCAATTAGTGATAGCATGATATACAATAGCATCATTCTATTACCATGGCTAGCGATATAATGCTTAACCTTGAGATCATGTTTATTGATTAGAACAACCTATTAGGTTGCATTCAAAGCCTTAATAAACATTAACATGGTTGAAGGAACTCCAGTTCAATATTTTATTTAAAAAATATTTTTTTCTTAAAAAATGTTTTATTGCTTAAATAAATAGATTGAAGATCGATGGATAGTCCCAGGTCAATATTCTATTACAGTCACTGCCTAAGTAGTTTGATCCATTCATATTGATTTTAAATATATATAATAAAAAAAACTCATTTTTTATATGAACTAAAGAAACAAACTAAGACAATTGAGGGAACTTTGTGGGCCCAAGGGAGTACTGTTCATAGAATAAAGCCCATTCTTCTAGATTCAAACTGAAAGGTAAGTATCAAAAATAGAAGATAGATTGAAAAACATTTAAGAATAAGGTTTCTCCCTCTAGTGGAGTGAACAAGAAAGAAGATGAAAAATCTAAGCCCATAGGAAAGTGTTTCCATTGTGGCAAAAATTGGACACCTTGAAAAGTGTTTTCATGTGTATCTCACAAATCTTTAAGGTAAAGGTATGATTGTATCACTTAGTTTAGTAACATGGTATTGATTCGCTCTAAGGAATCCTGGAATGTAGATGCGGGAATCACTAGTTATGTCTGCAGTTAGTTGCAGGGGTTCTAGGAAACCAAAGACTTAAGAGTAAATATTTTTATATGGGCTCCAGTGCAAAAGTTGCATCAATGATAGTGGGAGTAGTTTGTCTACAAGTTTGAGAATTTAAGAGTTTAGTATTAGGGAATTATCTTTACGTACCAAGGATTTCAAAAATGTGATTTCTAATTAGATTTATTAAAATAAAATTTTCTTTGTTTTGTTCTCAGAAGTTGTTTTTAGAAAAAATAAACAATTTACTTATTTTGGTACGTTGATAGATAATTTTTATACTTTGTTCCTATGTCTTACCCATTGCATGATATAGAGTTGGATGGTCACTCATTAAATAAACGGGAGTTTCATCTTATGGTTATATATTCTTTGGCATCTATGTCCAGGTCATTTAATCTAAATAACATCTAAATACTAGTCAAAGATGAACCACTAGGTTAATTGGAATTTGGACCTTTTCTAGTTTTTGAATCCTATTTGGATGATAAAATGACCAAGAGGCCTTTAAAGGCCGAGTGATATAGAGCTAAAGAATCGTTGGAGTTGGTAGATGTAGATTTAATGAGATTTATCCCGTTTGACTATACCAAGAACTCCATAATAAAATGAGATGACTTAAAGAAGGAACAAGACTCTTTTAGATTTGGTGGTATCTGTGATGAGTTATTCAACTTTATGTATTTCATTTTGGAGTATCGAACAAAGAAAACAAAATATGGTTTATTTTATAGTCTTGTAGACCAAAAAGGAAATCATAAATAACAATATGATTTTTCGGATGGAAGACTATCACTACAAAAAATTATATTTTTTGCGACGCCCATTATTAGCGACGCCCACCTGAGCGTCGCTAAAAGACATTATGAGCAACGCACACTGTGGGCGTCGCTAAAAGGAGTAAAAAATTTGTTTTTGGCCCAAAAAAATAGGTGCGCATCTTTTGGCGATGCATAAATGGATTATTTGCGACGCACGTGTGCATCGCTAATATTGGCGACACACATAGTGCGCTGCTAATAAGTTTATTAGTAGAACGACGTCGTTTGTTCGTATATTTGGCGATGCACAATAAATTATTAGCAACGTACGGTAGGCGTTGCAAAAAAGTACCACCATTTTTATACCACCGCCGCATCAGTTTCTTCTTCTTCTCTCTACTTTCTATAAATTTTGCTCACTCTCACTCTCTGTCACTCTCACTCTTGACCCACTTTTCCAACAACGGCGAACGGCGACGATCAAGGTTCCGATCGACGAGGGCAAACAGCAACGATTCGACGACAATACGGTAACTCTCTCTCACTTTCTCTCATTTATTTAGATGATTACAGAGGATTCAACCCAATCTTCCATTGATGCTTTATCATTTAGTTAGATGATTAACAAATTTGATATACATAAATACATATATGTATATATGTCTTTGGATAGGCTGGTGACGTTTTTAAAATTTTAGTATATTAAGCGGAGCTTAAAGCAGATTCTGCCAAATCTCATTAAAAGGGAGGTGAATGAAATTGAGGTAAAGTTCTTTTCACCTCTATTGCAAAACCCTCAGGACACCCCGACGATTAGGTTCCACTTCCACCTGACGACTCATTTGCTTACGAGAGATTATCCAAAAGCTGTGTTGTGTTTGTTTTGTACATTTGTTGCATAAGATTTGTGTTATTGATTTTGTGTTGAGCTGATATTTGGGGGTGTTTTTATGTTGTGTTGATTGTTGTTTGAAGTTGACATTTTAGTAGTCTTCATTGGTAAATAGTTTTAACTATTACGAGAGAGCAAAGATTTAGGCCTATATAGAAATTAGATGCTTAAAGCGTTGTGTGTGTGGGGATTATACTAATGAATTAGCTTTCTCTCTCTCTCTCTCTCTCTCTCTCTCTCTCTCTCTCTCTCTCTCGGGGTTGGATCAGTGTTTTTATAGCAAAAAAAAAAATATTTTTGCGAGAGAAGAAAATGATGATTAGCAATAAGCCCTTGTGAAGAGAAAAGAAATAAAGAGAGTATTTTATTATTATTCAATTGGTTTAGAATTTGAAATGTAGTGCAGCACTGCTTGATTGGCATAATCCCTCTCTCTCTTTTGGTTTTTATCATGTTAGTTTAATTTGATTTCATATATATACATTTGGAATACATCTCATTGCGTTCTATCTGTTTCAATCTAATAAGTTTGTGAAAGTATTTCATTAAGGATCCGTATTTCCTGTGGATATGCTGAAATTTTTTGGTTTTTCTCCGAGTCATATAGTCTCTATCTCAGTTTCCTCTGCCAGAATGCCCCTTCTTTATTAGAGAAGAAAACCAATGTTCCATAATTTGTGGCAAAACAAACATCTTCTTGATGCCATACAACCATGAACTATCCATTTTTCTTTCGTCAGTCGTACAAGTTACAACCATAACATTGTCCTTCCACTCCCACTACATTTCCCTAGATTTTTCTTCTTTCTTTTGTGGTTGAAAATTAAACCAATCCCTTCAAAGCTATACCTCTAACATTATGTGAAGCAATAAAACTTAAATCTCGAGAAATTCTATTTAATCACACAATTTTATTTTCCAATAACGGACTTTCTTAGCTGTCAAATTGGTTTCACGAACCTAACAAAGTATTATATATATATATGTATATAAAACAATAGAAGATGATTTGGAACATTAAAATTAGAGCTAGAAAAGTGAAAAGAAATCTCGTATAACAAAACACCAATATGTCAACCATAAATTTTCAGTGCAAAAAGAAATAATGGTTTTGAAGACAATTTTATACCCTAATATAAAAAGGAATAAAATAAAAACTCATTTATAACGTTACTTATTTTGTATGTATTTCAGAAATGAAGGCTCAGATAGTAGTCAATTTTGATAGCATCAACAAGCTATTAGTAAACTTTCATAGTTTGATGGTATTATATTCATCATCACTGACTGCCTTTGTACATATTAATCTGTTAGCTCTAAACTGGTTGGCGGGTCGATCATCAATTGTGAACAGTTATGGAGGGTTGGAGAGAGGGATTTAACACGCATTTCATAAGAATGGATAACCCATAATTTACTGCTTTTTGCAATTTATGGCAATTCCTATCCTTTGGAATCAACTTAAAGCTTTATGTTTGTTTTTGTGGCTACCAATTGCCTCCACTAATTTCATTAAAATTGTAATAATTGCATTCATGTAAGCCTAGCCCCGTTCAGGAGTCATTTTCATCACATGTGAATCTTGTCGCGAAATTTATTCGCGATTGGGCTCGTCTGTATGAAAATCGATTCTTGAATTTTTCAGAGAGGATAGTTCAGGAATACATAAGTCTGCATTGCAATCAATAGCTTCTCATGCTTGAATATTCCACTATGACAAAATTTCAACACGGTCTCCTATTGTTCTCTGGGTATATATTTAGGTGTGCTAACGTCTATCTCGTATTCTTGGAGAACCGTGGGGAGATGCTGCCGAAATTTTGTCCGAGTGGAATCAAACATTTGATTTGCTGCTAATTGCAATGTAGATTGTGCATTCACGAATAAGATAGGACCACCTTACCCTTTAAAGAGAAGTTGGAGGTGACAGGATTCATGTTTCATATTTATAATGAGTACCATTTTTTACTTGTACTAGGTAAACGAAAATGGATAAAAGTTTGATGGACTTGAGGGGCAAGCTGTAACACCCCGATCCTGTATAATTAATAATTAAATATTAATTATTAATTAATACCGGCTCAGAGAATAATCAAGGGAATTAACCCTAATCTCCCGACGGTCAAGATAGACCGATAAAACAATTAAAGCATGCTCGAGAATAGGGTACAATACCCGAACCTAATTACCAATTAATTAGGTGAAATAATGTCAATTTAACACTGACGGAACCCGAATTAGTTAACCCCGGAAATCCCGAATGACTAATAAATGACACGGAACCTCTGACATTGAAGATAACGGAAATAGAAACTGACCGGAAGAAACCGCACCGAAAAAGGAGTTACGGATTGGGAGTTAAGGCCAAAACAGTGAAACTGGAATTTAGCGACAACCAAACAGGGCCTTAACCAGAAAATAAGAGAAAATGGTCACTTGGGAGGCCAAGGGGAATTGAACCCTTGACCTACCAAGGTAAGCAACTTTGTCTCAAAAAGTTACCAACTAGGCTGTTGGTTACTTTGTGCATAAATACAGCAATATATGTATATAACCTATAATCTGCTCAAGCCACCACCCAAATTGGCCAATGGCCTTGCATGCATTCCCTTCATCATAGCCCTCCATCACCTCCATCAGGTCAGCAGTCACAAACCCCACTAAGGGTAGAGATACACTCATATGTGTATAGCCTTATATGTACATATATATATATATATATAAGCTATAACTTGCATCAATTCTCTCTTTAGAGAATTCTGAAAATACAGAATTGTGTGAGTGTGTGTGCATACGTGAGGGACTGTGAGAGAGGGTGAAGTGTTGGAGATAGAGAGAGACCGAACTATAGAGGTGGAACTGAAGGAAAACAGAAGAGGGAAAAAGAAAACTGATTTCGGCCAAGAATTTGGGGAAGGTATAAATTCTCAAATTTATCCTATTCTTGTTTCAATTCTAGCATGCAAACATGTATACAGCATATAGATTATATAGGTTGTTTAATTGCATGAGAAATTAGAGAGAGAAACATGCAAAACTGATAAAAGAAATCCAAACAATCTTAGAGAGAGAATGCATGTACAGATCTGAATGCATGTAAACCTCGATCGATTATATGGTTAGGGACCTAAACTAGACCTCCTAAGGACCCTAAAAACCCTAACCCGCGACCCTAAAGCCTCATGCAACACCCTCAAAAAGCTAGTTGCAGGTTCGGTCTTCAAATGCCATTTTTGGTTAGAGTGTGTTAAACTGATTTTCGTGATTGGGGAATGAAACTACATGTCATAGGGATCTTTTAGCAACAAACCGCGCTGAAAAAGGTTGAGGAATGAGGGTTTGGTATCGAATTGCAGGTTCGGTTATCTTCTGTTGAACCGAACTATTGAGCTCGATTCAAAGCACCAAATGAATGCCAAAATGTTGGCTTCACCTCCAGAGAACGTTTGGGATCAAAACAGTTGAAAAACCCTACCTGAAACATCACGAAATAGAAGAAGAAAATCTGCGAGAATTAGGGCAAACTGAGGGGAAAGAGGTGAAGAAGACGGAGTCGACTCGTCCAACTCGCTTGGGCAGACCGTGTCGACTCGGACACGTGTCGCCTCAAGACAGTGCCACCGTTTTAATAGAACGGTACCGTTTTGGTGTAAACCGTTTTATTTTAAAAATTTAAAATCCGACTGTTTGGTAAACAGTTAATAAATTGAAATAGGGATTAGGTCTGTCCAAACCGTGAATAAGGGGCTGAATTGGGAATAAGATGGGTTATGCTATTCCGGTTTTCTGAAGGTCACAGAACCGGTTGGTTTTTAAGAATTGTGAACCGGTTCACTGCTTGAACCCTAGAACCGTTTGGTTTGAACCCTAATTTAATGAAATTCCATTTTTGACCCCTAAAGTTCCTAAAATTACGGATCCACCCCTACTCTTTGACAGAATTGCACAGTGGCCCAGATTTTTGGAAAAATTATACATTTAAGCCCTGAATAAATTAATTAAATAATAAAATAATTATTTAATTATTTTATTAAATAGGTAAAATTATAATTTTACCCCTAGACATTAAATATGTCAAACGAAGTCCAAAATAAATAAATAAACAGTGTATTTTCACTATTTCAAGCATTCTGGACTCAATGGTACAGTCCGATTTTGGAAATACAGTCCCGAAAAATACAGACCTGTAAGTGATAAATGACCGAACTGCCCTTGATGGTACCCAGACCTAAATAAAAATATCAGATAGCCTATTTTGACTATCTCGGGCATTCTGGACTCAACGGTGAGGTCCGTTTAATGAACCGAGGTCCCGAAAAATACAGACACGTAGGTATAAATGACCGAATTGCCCTTAATGATACCCAGGGCCGATTAAACATAACAGACAGTCCAATTTCACTATGTTGGACGCTCTGGACCCAATGGTGAGGTCCATTTTATGAACTGACGTGCCGAAAAACACGACACATGAAATTACCAAATTACCCCTGATACCGTACGAGACCTAAACAAAGTCCGATTGGGACGAAACTGATACCGGTAGGAGCCCAGACACTGGTGAGACTGTATAGTTGATTAGATGACGAATCGGGGTCAGAATTACACAAAACATAAAATGACCAAAATACCCCTGAGCACTGTAAGTGCAAAGTAGAGGTCGAATAAAGGTCAAACTGATATGATAAATTATCATAGGCATAATTATGAACACTGAAAGGCTAAATAAGACTCCGAGACAGTCAACGCGTAAAACGAGAAATGACCAATGTGTCCCGACGATCTAAAGCAGATACCAAATGAAGTCCAAGGGACTTACAAATTTATACATGAGATATATGGGACGTTCTGAGGACCATGATAGGGTCCGGGGCAAAAATGACAAAATTACCATTTTGCCCCTAAGACTAAATAAGTACCCAACCGATACCGATTAAAGTCTAAAAGACTTAAAACTTCATATATACGATGTATGGGATATTCTGAGGACCATAATAGGGTCCGGGATAAGAATGGCAAAATTACCATTTTGCCCCTATGGTTAAAATGAGAACCTAACTGATACCGATTGGAGTCCAAAGGACACAGAACTTTGTACTTAAGATATAAAGACTATTCCGAAGACCACGACGGGGTCCGGGACAAAAATAGTAAAATTACCATTTTGCCCCTAAGGTTGAATGAGTGCCTGACTGATAACAATTGAAGTCTAAATGACTTAGGATATAATCCTAATAACTGCTAAGCCTAATTAACGAATGAAATAGCCTCGGGTGAGACCCAATGGAAGGGCGATAGGCTACTAGGCTATCTTAGGTAATCCGATAGATACCTAAGATGACGAATGAGACCTGAATGGATGAGTTCTGATTTGTTTGTGATTGATGATTATTATTCAGGATATACATGGAGATGCCTGACGTACCTGGAGGTTATCGGATTATTTATGCAAGGAAATAAGCGTAAAGTTTGTGAGTAACTTCTGACACTGTTTTGATTCTGTCCCTTGATTTATTGATCTGTTTTGAATGCAATTATTTAAGTGCAATTATTTAAATACATGTTTTCCGTACTATATCACTTATGACATGGTTTTAGTCTTTTTAAATAATTGACTATATTCCTGATCCCTGTGCTAGCATCCCGTACTGTTTTGCCTGTTTTGAACTGTTGAGATAAATGGATGTATTGAACCATTATTCCCGAAATGATTAAACTAACCATGTGATATAGGCAAAGAACGATATTTTGTCGTACCGTACTACTTGTATAGTGTATTGTCTAAATACTATATTGTTTAAATGTACGTACTTAATGTAGGCCCCTTGCACTACATTTCACACGATGTGATTGTGTCCTTTGAATTAGGAATTCCGTTCAGTTCGGTTATGTGTTATCCGTTAATGCTATGTCTATGTCCCTGATTGATACGTTCGATTCCATTGTGTACCGCCGGTCGGTAATAGGTCTGTTTGGATTGATGTATTGTTCAGTTCCGTTATGTTCTACCCGTGATGACATGCCCCTGTCTTGATTAAAACGTTGTTCAGTTCGGTCATGATTCGTTCCGCTAGTGATATGTCTCCGACTTGATTGTTGTATCGTTTCTACTCAGCTCCGTTATGTTTCGTTCCGTTCATGATGTGCTTGTGTCTTGATTAGTATATTGTTTTTGTTCAGTTCCGTTATGTTCTAGCTATTGAAAGTATGCCTTCGTCTTGATTGATGTCTTGTTCAGATCCGCTATGTTTTAGCCGACGAGGATATGCCTCTGTCTTGATTGACTTATTGTTCCCACTCAGTCTCAGCTGTGATTCGTTCCGTTAATGAAGTGTCTGTGTCTTGATCGATATATTGGAAATGGTTATTGTCTTGGTCCGATTGGTTATGTTATGTTCCGATTCGTTTGTACTGTTTGTGCAATCTTGTTCCATTGTACTAGGCTGCTTATGAAATGGATTTAGAAAATTGTTATTTGAAATGATTAAATTATCCACGTGCCTTGGAAGCAAGGACTGGTTTTGAAACCCATGATAGGGAATCTGTGTTACTCACTGGGCTTATTTAAGCTCACCCCATTATTCTGACATTTTTCAGGAATTACCTCCATTGGATTAGAAGGTACTATGACATGACGTGAATAGGCCAAGTGGCATTGCAAATAAGGATCAGATGGCACTGATTTGTAGAGACTTACATTCTTGAGAATCGAATCCGTATATCCAGGTAAGTGATATGATACGACTGACTTGATTGACATGCACTAGATATTGGAACATGGCTCATGGAATTAAATGGTACTCTAGAGATATTAGATCTGCTATGTTGTTATATGCTTGATTTTAGATATGCTCTGAGATTAGAATTGTTGACTGACTGGATTTAGTCTTGCTCTGTGATACATATACTTATGATGGATAAGTGAGTTGCATTCCCGTGACACAAAGAAAAAGTTTTAAATTCCGCTGCATCTGACCCTACAGTTGGAGTGCAATTTGTCGGAAAGTTCAGAATTTGCCTTTGGTTGGTCGCGTCGCGACCAACTGGCAGTCACGTCCTCGACATCCGCGTAGGGTGGGGTTCGGGATGTGACAAAAGGTGGTATCAGAGCAAAGGTTGAAAGATAATTAAGATTATCTGAATCGAAGTTGGTAAAGTTTTGAAATCAACTAGTATCACAGAGCAATATCAGAGCATTAGGTTATAGATTAAGAACCACAGAGTACCTGAGCCATAGATATTAAGTTCCACTTTTGGAGACCTGACGTGAAATTGTGGAAGTCTTGATAGGAGATGGTAGGCCTGTAATTCTAAGGCATCTGAGGACTGGGGATTTTCTGGGTCTGATATGAACTGGTGTAATTTAAGGTTGCAGACTCATGATACTTAAAGACATGTCCATACGAATACTTATGGACGTAGCAACCGAAAGGAAATGACAGTAGGTCTGTTGACTCCGACATTGACACTTGTAATTATGGATAGCAAGTGAATCACTTGAGGGATCACATGTGATTAAATGATCCTAGTGGAGGATTTCCACTTATTTGAGGATGACTACCCGATTGATCTGATAGGAGATAGGTCTGATAATTGAATCTTGAAGAGATTATACGATTGTGACTGTAAAGTCTAACCGAATGGGAATATCTGTATTTGATATGGAGTCTGTATGGAACTGATACAAAATATCTTTTTGATAGGAAAATAGTATCCCGAATGATACGGCGGTCCGAGAGACAAATAAAAAGGGGAGGTTATGATGACAGAATCTCCTAGATATGACCAACCAAGTTTTGAGGACAAAACTTTTCTGAAGAGGGGTAGGATGTAACACCCCGATCCTGTATAATTAATAATTAAATATTAATTATTAATTAATACCGGCTCAGAGAATAATCAAGGGAATTAACCCTAATCTCCCGACGGTCAAGATAGACCGATAAAACAATTAAAGCATGCTCGAGAATAGGGTACAATACCCGAACCTAATTACCAATTAATTAGGTGAAATAATGTCAATTTAACACTGACAGAACCCGAATTAGTTAACCCCGGAAATCCCGAATGACTAATAAATGACACGGAACCTCTGACATTGAAGATAACGGAAATAGAAACTGACCCGAAGAAACCGCACCGAAAAAGGAGTTACAGATTGGGAGTTAAGGCCAAAACAGTGAAACTGGAATTTAGCGACAACCAAACAGGGCCTTAACCAGAAAATAAGAGAAAATGGTCACTTGGGAGGCCAAGGGGAATTGAACCCTTGACCTACCAAGGTAAGCAACTTTGTCTCAAAAAGTTACCAACTAGGCTGTTGGTTACTTTGTGCATAAATACAGCAATATATGTATATAACCTATAATCTGCTCAAGCCACCACCCAAATTGGCCAATGGCCTTGCATGCATTCCCTTCATCATAGCCCTCCATCACCTCCATCAGGTCAGCAGTCACAAACCCCACTAAGGGTAGAGATACACTCATATGTGTATAGCCCTATATGTACATATATATATATATATATAAGCTATAACTTGCATCAATTCTCTCTTTAGAGAATTCTGAAAATACAGAATTGTGTGAGTGTGTGTGCATACGTGAGGGACTGTGAGAGAGGGTGAAGTGTTGGAGATAGAGAGAGACCGAACTATAGAGGTGGAACTGAAGGAAAACAGAAGAGGGAAAAAGAAAACTGATTTCGGCCAAGAATTTGGGGAAGGTATAAATTCTCAAATTTATCCTATTCTTGTTTCAATTCTAGCATGCAAACATGTATACAGCATATAGATTATATAGGTTGTTTAATTGCATGAGAAATTAGAGAGAGAAACATGCAAAACTGATAAAAGAAATCCAAACAATCTTAGAGAGAGAATGCATGTACAGATCTGAATGCATGTAAACCTCGATCGATTATATGGTTAGGGACCTAAACTAGACCTCCTAAGGACCCTAAAAACCCTAACCCGCGACCCTAAAGCCTCATGCAACACCCTCAAAAAGCTAGTTGCAGGTTCGGTCTTCAAATGCCATTTTTGGTTAGAGTGTGTTAAACTGATTTTCGTGATTGGGGAATGAAACTACATGTCATAGGGATCTTTTAGCAACAAACCGCGCTGAAAAAGGTTGAGGAATGAGGGTTTGGTATCGAATTGCAGGTTCGGTTATCTTCTGTTGAACCGAACTATTGAGCTCGATTCAAAGCACCAAATGAATGCCAAAATGTTGGCTTCACCTCCAGAGAACGTTTGGGATCAAAACAGTTGAAAAACCCTACCTGAAACATCACGAAATAGAAGAAGAAAATCTGCGAGAATTAGGGCAAACTGAGGGGAAAGAGGTGAAGAAGACGGAGTCGACTCGTCCAACTCGCTTGGGCAGACCGTGTCGACTCGGACACGTGTCGCCTCAAGACAGTGCCACCGTTTTAATAGAACGGTACCGTTTTGGTGTAAACCGTTTTATTTTAAAAATTTAAAATCCGACTGTTTGGTAAACAGTTAATAAATTGAAATAGGGATTAGGTCTGTCCAAACCGTGAATAAGGGGCTGAATTGGGAATAAGATGGGTTATGCTATTCCGGTTTTCTGAAGGTCACAGAACCGGTTGGTTTTTAAGAATTGTGAACCGGTTCACTGCTTGAACCCTAGAACCGTTTGGTTTGAACCCTAATTTAATGAAATTCCATTTTTGACCCCTAAAGTTCCTAAAATTACGGATCCACCCCTACTCTTTGACAGAATTGCACAGTGGCCCAGATTTTTGGAAAAATTATACATTTAAGCCCTGAATAAATTAATTAAATAATAAAATAATTATTTAATTATTTTATTAAATAGGTAAAATTACAATTTTACCCCTAGACATTAAATATGTCAAACGAAGTCCAAAATAAATAAATAAACAGTGTATTTTCACTATTTCAAGCATTCTGGACTCAATGGTACAGTCCGATTTTGGAAATACAGTCCCGAAAAATACAGACCTGTAAGTGATAAATGACCGAACTGCCCTTGATGGTACCCAGACCTAAATAAAAATATCAGATAGCCTATTTTGACTATCTCGGGCATTCTGGACTCAACGGTGAGGTCCGTTTAATGAACCGAGGTCCCGAAAAATACAGACACGTAGGTATAAATGACCGAATTGCCCTTAATGATACCCAGGGCCGATTAAACATAACAGACAGTCCAATTTCACTATGTTGGACGCTCTGGACCCAATGGTGAGGTCCATTTTATGAACTGACGTGCCGAAAAACACGACACATGAAATTACCAAATTACCCCTGATACCGTACGAGACCTAAACAAAGTCCGATTGGGACGAAACTGATACCGGTAGGAGCCCAGACACTGGTGAGACTGTATAGTTGATTAGATGACGAATCGGGGTCAGAATTACACAAAACATAAAATGACCAAAATACCCCTGAGCACTGTAAGTGCAAAGTAGAGGTCGAATAAAGGTCAAACTGATATGATAAATTATCATAGGCATAATTATGAACACTGAAAGGCTAAATAAGACTCCGAGACAGTCAACGCGTAAAACGAGAAATGACCAATGTGTCCCGACGATCTAAAGCAGATACCAAATGAAGTCCAAGGGACTTACAAATTTATACATGAGATATATGGGACGTTCTGAGGACCATGATAGGGTCCGGGGCAAAAATGACAAAATTACCATTTTGCCCCTAAGACTAAATAAGTACCCAACCGATACCGATTAAAGTCTAAAAGACTTAAAACTTCATATATACGATGTATGGGATATTCTGAGGACCATAATAGGGTCCGGGATAAGAATGGCAAAATTACCATTTTGCCCCTATGGTTAAAATGAGAACCTAACTGATACCGATTGGAGTCCAAAGGACACAGAACTTTGTACTTAAGATATAAAGACTATTCCGAAGACCACGACGGGGTCCGGGACAAAAATAGTAAAATTACCATTTTGCCCCTAAGGTTGAATGAGTGCCTGACTGATAACAATTGAAGTCTAAATGACTTAGGATATAATCCTAATAACTGCTAAGCCTAATTAACGAATGAAATAGCCTCGGGTGAGACCCAATGGAAGGGCGATAGGCTACTAGGCTATCTTAGGTAATCCGATAGATACCTAAGATGACGAATGAGACCTGAATGGATGAGTTCTGATTTGTCTGTGATTGATGATTATTATTCAGGATATACATGGAGATGCCTGACGTACCTGGAGGTTATCGGATTATTTATGCAAGGAAATAAGCGTAAAGTTTGTGAGTAACTTCTGACACTGTTTTGATTCTGTCCCTTGATTTATTGATCTGTTTTGAATGCAATTATTTAAGTGCAATTATTTAAATACATGTTTTCCGTACTATATCACTTATGACATGGTTTTAGTCTTTTTAAATAATTGACTATATTCCTGATCCCTGTGCTAGCATCCCGTACTGTTTTGCCTGTTTTGAACTGTTGAGATAAATGGATGTATTGAACCATTATTCCCGAAATGATTAAACTAACCATGTGATATAGGCAAAGAACGATATTTTGTCGTACCGTACTACTTGTATAGTGTATTGTCTAAATACTATATTGTTTAAATGTACGTACTTAATGTAGGCCCCTTGCACTACATTTCACACGATGTGATTGTGTCCTTTGAATTAGGAATTCCGTTCAGTTCGGTTATGTGTTATCCGTTAATGCTATGTCTATGTCCCTGATTGATACGTTCGATTCCATTGTGTACCGCCGGTCGGTAATAGGTCTGTTTGGATTGATGTATTGTTCAGTTCCGTTATGTTCTACCCGTGATGACATGCCCCTGTCTTGATTAAAACGTTGTTCAGTTCGGTCATGATTCGTTCCGCTAGTGATATGTCTCCGACTTGATTGTTGTATCGTTTCTACTCAGCTCCGTTATGTTTCGTTCCGTTCATGATGTGCTTGTGTCTTGATTAGTATATTGTTTTTGTTCAGTTCCGTTATGTTCTAGCTATTGAAAGTATGCCTTCGTCTTGATTGATGTCTTGTTCAGATCCGCTATGTTTTAGCCGACGAGGATATGCCTCTGTCTTGATTGACTTATTGTTCCCACTCAGTCTCAGCTGTGATTCGTTCCGTTAATGAAGTGTCTGTGTCTTGATCGATATATTGGAAATGGTTATTGTCTTGGTCCGATTGGTTATGTTATGTTCCGATTCGTTTGTACTGTTTGTGCAATCTTGTTCCATTGTACTAGGCTGCTTATGAAATGGATTTAGAAAATTGTTATTTGAAATGATTAAATTATCCACGTGCCTTGGAAGCAAGGACTGGTTTTGAAACCCATGATAGGGAATCTGTGTTACTCACTGGGCTTATTTAAGCTCACCCCATTATTCTGACATTTTTCAGGAATTACCTCCATTGGATTAGAAGGTACTATGACATGACGTGAATAGGCCAAGTGGCATTGCAAATAAGGATCAGATGGCACTGATTTGTAGAGACTTACATTCTTGAGAATCGAATCCGTATATCCAGGTAAGTGATATGATACGACTGACTTGATTGACATGCACTAGATATTGGAACATGGCTCATGGAATTAAATGGTACTCTAGAGATATTAGATCTGCTATGTTGTTATATGCTTGATTTTAGATATGCTCTGAGATTAGAATTGTTGACTGACTGGATTTAGTCTTGCTCTGTGATACATATACTTATGATGGATAAGTGAGTTGCATTCCCGTGACACAAAGAAAAAGTTTTAAATTCCGCTGCATCTGACCCTACAGTTGGAGTGCAATTTGTCGGAAAGTTCAGAATTTGCCTTTGGTTGGTCGCGTCGCGACCAACTGGCAGTCACGTCCTCGACATCCGCGTAGGGTGGGGTTCGGGATGTGACACAAGCATTTGCAAGGGTATGTGAAGAGGATCAAAGATTTTATTGAGTTTGCTAGTGCATCTGCAGATGGGAGAAATAGGATAAGATGTCCATGTAGAGGTGCAATAATAGGGATTATATGCACATAGATAAGGCCAAAGAGCACCTACTCTAACACGGGATGGACAAGAGGTATACGTGTTGAAAATTTCACAGGGAACACCATGACGTACGAGTGGTATTTGAGGATGAAGAAGAAAACAACGATAATGACTTTAGTGATAATGTTGGGGTTGGTTACGAAGGCTTGCCACAAATGCTGGCAGACTTGTAGGGGGCTACAACTGGGGCGAGTATTCACAGGAGTGACACAGGACAATCGGAAACGTTTGAGTCCTTGTTGAGGGAAGCAAGGTAGCCTATTATATCCGGGTTGTGATAAGTTTTCAAAACTGGAATTTCTCATGAAACTCCTTCATATGAAGACCATCAATTGATGGAGTAACAAATCATTTAATATGGTCATTGAATTTATTAAAACAATGCTTCCTACTGGGGAGACCCTTCCGAAATCATATTACGTGGCAAAAATAATATTAAGAGATTTGGGCCTCGGGTATATTCCCATACATGTTTGCAAAAACGATTGCATGTTATTTTGGAAGGAGACTGAACAATGTAAGGAGGGTACGGTGTGCCACGAACCTAGGTACAAGCTGAATGAAGGAAAAAGCAAGACAATTCCGCACAAAGTGCTGAGATATATTCCCTTAAAACCTAGACTACAAAGGTTGTGCATGTCTCAGAAGATGGCAGAAGATATGCAGTGGCATAAGGAGAAGTGTGTTACTGAGGAAAATGTATGTAAACATCCGACAGATTCTCAAACTTGGGCTGAGTTTTATACAAATCATGAATGGTTTGCAAATGAGGCGCGTAACGTACGACTTGGGCTAGCTAGCGATGGTTTCAATCCATTCGGTGACATGAGTAATTCCTACAACATGTGGCCGGTGTTGCTTGTGCCGTGTAACTTGCCATCGTGGAAATGTATGAAAGAATCATTTATCTTCATGTCGTTGCTTATTCCAGGACCGAAGTCTCCTAGTAATGAAATTGATGTGTACTTGCGTCCTTTAGTGGATAAGCAAAAGGAATTGTGGGAGGTGGGAGTGGAAACATACGACGGCTCTAAGAATGAGACATTTCAATTGCATGCAGCGTTACTGTGGACCATAAATGACTTTTCAGCATACGGGAACTTGTCTGGGTGGAGCACTAAGGGGTATCTGGCATGTCCGATTTGCAATAAGGATGCATGTTCCCTACAGTTCTCCAATGGAAAGAAGATATGCTACATGTGCCATCATCATTTTCTACCACAATCACATGGCTGGCGAAATCGGCAGAAGCATCTATTTGATGGAAAAATTGAGTGTAGATTGTCACCTCTATTGTTGTCTCGCAAAGACGTGTTGGCGCAATTGGCACTCATCCGACCAGTGAGGTTTGGAAAGATACCGGGTACTAAGAAAAGGAAGCATACTAATGTGGAGTTAAATTGGACGAAAAAGAGCATATTTTTTGATTTTTCCGTACTGGGAGACCCTTAAGTTGAGGCACAATTTGGATGTTATTCACATCGAGAAGAACTTCTGTGATAATGTGCTGGTAACTTTAATGAACATTGAAGGAGAAAATGAAGGATACTGTTAAAGCTCGGTTGGACCTGCAAGAGCTGGGAATACGAAAAGTGCTGCACCTAATACGTAGCGGTGATAAATATATCGTGTCTCCTGCACAGTATACATTATTATCCGCAGAACGAATGAGGATTTGCGAGTGGTTTAAATCGGTGAAGTTTCCAGATGGATACGCATCGAATATATCTCGATGTGTAAATGTTATAGATGGAAAAATATCTGGATTGAAGAGTCATGACTGCCATATCCTTTCACAACGACTTCTTCCGGTTACACTATGTGGATATCTCACCGATGACATATCAACTACATTGACTGAGCTGGGCCGCTTCTTTAAAGAATTATGTGTGAAGACGTTGAATTTGGAAGTACTGGAAAAGCTCGAAAGGGATGTTGTCGTGATCCTCTACAAGTTGGAAAATATTTTTCCTCCAGCTTTCTTTGATGTAATGGTCCACTTAGCCGTGCATTTGCCTCATGAGGCAAAAATTAGGGGACCTGTCCAATACCGTTGGATGTATCCAATAGAAAGGTACATTTAATTTTATGAATTGTGTTATCTATCCATCCTAACTATTTTAATATATAACTGATTAATTATTAAAATAGATATTTGCACACATTGAAGCAATATGTGCATAACAAAGCACAACCGGAAGGGTCAATTGCTGAGGCTTACGTTGATGTTGAATGTCTCACCTTCTACTCTATGCATCTTGAAGATATTGAGATAAGGTTTAATCGTCAAGAGCGAAATTCTGATAGATGTCCAGGGCAGCAACGGACTGGCCTTGCAGTGTTTAATCAGAATGTGCGGCCAATAGGTGCTCGTATATATGAATGGTGTCATCCTCAAGACTTGGAAAAATCCCACTACACTGTGCTCACCAACTGCGATGAGACATTGCCATATTTTAAGTAAGTTTATCGAAATCATTACAATACTACGTTGTACACAAATGTAAGTTACATATAAATATCTCATCTTATGTAGTGAGCATACGATCGAGCTTTAGAGAGAACATTTATCAAGTTGTGATCTAGAGCAAAAACAACAAAATTTGTTTCTAAAGTGGTTCAGAGCACGTGTAAGACAAGGTTTCAATTAATTGTAATTGTATTAGTTAATGCATTTGTATTCAATTAATTTTGTATTGAATTAATAGATGAAGCTATTACGCCACCAACAATCTCCTGAGGCGTATTGTCACGACCCGAAACCTACCCTATGCGGATCTCGTGTTGGGACTGCCACCCTTCGGCCCGAGGGCCTTAGGGCAAGGCTCACATAAGCAGCGGTATCGAATAGATATGCGACCTGTGGTTGCGAAAGCGTGAAAAACTTTTTTTTTTTTTTTTAAATACTTTCGCACATTCATTTGGTACTGCCGCTCTTCATAGCGGTATACATGATTATAAAATCAGAGCATACTAAAAACTTAAAGTGTTATACATAATACATATCCGAGTGCCTCGAGGGCTTAAGTACATGTTGTCCAAAATCTATTACACTTCAAAATTCGACCATCTATGGGTCCTTAGTACTTCCCAAAAGTCCTTGATCATATTAAAGCCACTAGTCGTCATCCCCAAATGGAGCAAGGCTCCCATTCATCATCATTAGTACCTGAAAAATGTTAGGGAATGGGGTGAACTTCGAGAAGCCCAATGAGTAATTCTAGCATTTGTCATGGGTTTTCAATTGGCAGAGGTTTCGTACATGAGAGGTTCAGAAAATACTGACTGCCAATTGCTCGTACATTTTGAACATAGAGTACATGCACTTTTCATAAAGATAGCTTTGAAACATTTAAAGTATTCAAGCTAAACATACATTTATTTAAATAGAGCATATGCATTTCAAAACATATAAACATGCACAATGAAAAATGGGGGTAAAACCTGCTTCCACTTTCAAAGTCATTTGTCGTCTTTTCACTTTTATTAGTGGAATCTGTTTCGAACCAGACTCCCATTTTGCGTATATGTGAAGCTATCTCTTTGCTTGTGGGATCAGATCCTGCTACCAGGCATCCACATGACAGGTCAATTGAGTTCCAAAGAAGCCCAAAATCCTGACTATGTATTGTGTCGCACATCACAGGTCAAATGAGTTTCGAAGAAAGCCCAAAATCCTGACTATGTGCTATGTGACACATGGCAGGTCAAATGAGTTTCGAAGAAACCCAAAATCCTGACTATGTGTCTGTGTGCTTATGCACAATTTATCTTGCATTTAAATACATTATATCACGTGATTTTTTATAATACTTTTCATGAGTATTTAAAATATGACGTTCATGATTTCATGATAGGATCTTCAAATACTTGGAATAATCAAATAGAATGTAATAAAAATCAATCATTCAGCATGTCATAACAGGATTTATAAGAATGGAATATTTTAAAATAGGAATCATGAAATATTTAACACTCAATGCTTCAGATATTTTGAAATTTAAAACATCTTCAAATCCGTGGAATTAAATCTCCACTTCAAATACAAGATTACTCACCTTGATTCCCTGGGTTTGTACTACTGGTGGGCCTTTCCCCTCCCTTTGTAGCTCCTAAGAAAATCATAAGGAACTCGTCAACTTCACATTTACCTTAAATTATTACTTATTCATGCTCTTTCATTTAATTTTAGGCCTGACATATCCTAACTTCCTAGGATTGGTCTTACCGGTCAACTCGTGGTGACTTAATGAGTTTTATTTTTCACGTGACTTATTTTTCAGTACTTATTTCGGTGTTATGGACCTCATCGTTAGATTCGGAACGTCGAAGAAAATCAATTTAGACCCTCTTGGCTTTTTATTTGGCTTCGGGTACCTTAGGGGTATTTTGGTCATTTCACATGTCATATTTTTTAGAGTCTCGTCTTGTGAATTGGACCCCACTGTTGATTTCAGAAGGCCCAAGATAATAAGAATACACTAATAACTTGTCTTATTTGGACATCGGCCACATTAAAGGCAATTTGGTAATTTACATTTTATCTTGTCTTAATTTTTTGGGGTCCCATCTCATGAAACAGACCCCACCATTGGGTTTAGAACGTCTAAAATAGTTAAAATACACAATTTATTTACTTTATTTGGACTTCGTTTGACTTATTCAATAGCCAAGGGCAAAATAGTAATTTTACTTATTTAATAAAATAATTAAATAATTATTTTATTATTTTTCCTAGGGGTGTAATTGCATAAAATTTTTAGAAACTGGGCCACAGTATAATTCTGTGAAAGAGTTGGGGTCAAACTGAAATTTCCAGAAGTGTTGAACTGAACCAAAGGGTTCAAGTTGGCCCTTACGTGAACCGGACTAAACCATTTTGGTTTTAATCGATTCAAGGAACAATGCTGACGTTAGCGCTAGAGATTAAATTTAAAATTTACTTCTGTCAAAAAGGTGTAGTTTTGGTTTAAACGGGTTAACCGTTTCTCGGTCGGGTCGGGGCCCGACTCGATACCCAGGTCCATGACCCGACCCGTACTGTTCATCGTACCCAACCATCTAGGGTTACTGTAGCCCTAAATTTCAGGATTTTAAATCTTCAATTTCATGGGATTTCATGCCTCATTTCTTACTGTTATCGATCCTAATAGATTTCTGGGAACCATACCAATATCATAGCATCCATTTTAGGCATCGAATCGAGCTCTATGGCTCTGTTTCAAAAACAATAACCGTGACCTGCAACTGATTCTAAAATGCCCATTTTTGGTCCAATCTTCGTGAAATTTGTTTTGTTGTGATCCTTGCATCGTGGGGTTCAAGTCACTATTCTAAGATTTCAGTTTGGTCGTAGTTTTAGTGGATTTGGGTTTTAAACCCCTACCTACAGCTCAAAATTTGGGGGTCTTAAACTGGGTTCTAGGGTCGCGGCCTATGGTTTTTGAGATCCCCTTGGGGTCTATTTTAAGTTCCTACATTCATAGTTTCATTTTGTTAGGGTCGATTCAGACCCGTGCTTCTAAGGTCGATCAATGGAGGTTGGGTGTACGGTTTCATGGTTTTTGGCCATTCAGACCCTTATGACCCTCACAGTATGCATAAAATAGTTCCTAGAGTCAAGATTAATGCATGCATGTAATCTAACAAGCTCCGCAATGATCAAAACAGTACTTAATTCAAAATAAGGAAATGGAGAATTTTGAAGTTATACCTTCTAATAGTGGCTTTCTCTCTCCTATGGCTTGGTTCAGAACTTCCCCCGGACTGTCTAGGCCTCCTTGTTCACAAGGTTGCCACACTCAAGCTCACACAAACACAAGAACTTGTTCACAAAGTTTTTCTCACTCTACTCTCTCTCTAAGTTTCACACCCCAAACCTCACATACACTCTCATATATAGAGACATTCAATCAGTTTATTCAGCCCTCTTTATTTTTAAAATAAGAAATTGGCTGCATGCAAGTTCATTGGTGGTGATAGTGTGATGAAATCATGTTGCCCCCTATACATACATATATACATTCATGTATATATTTAGGTGCAGGTCGGATGACAGATTGGTTTGGTGTGAGGTGATGGGAGTTCATCATGTAGGGATTGCATGTAAGGCCATTGGCCAATTTGGGTGGTGGCCTTGGCCAATTTGGGGTTATATATATATATATATATATATATATATATATATATATATATCTTGGTGCATTTGTACACAAAGTGGTCTGCAGCTTAGTTGGTAATTTTTTGAGTGAAATCACTTTCGTTCCGCAGGTCAAGGGTTTAATTCCCCTTGGCCTCACTTTTGGCTATTTTTCCCTATTTTAGGCTTAGGCCCTGTTTGGTTGGTGCAGAATTCCATTTTGGCTATTTCCTAAATATTTTCTTTTCCTGTTGCTTCCTTTGTTACGCAGTTTCTTCCGGTCATTTCCTATTTAGGTTAGCTTCAATCTCCAAGGTCTAGTGTTGGTTATTAATCCCTTGGAATTCCTGTAGTTTGTTAACTCGAGTTTTCTTAGTGTTAAAATAACATCATTTCACCTAATTAATTAGTAATAAGGTTCAGACATTATTTTATGGGTCTATTATAAGGTTCTCGATTAACTTCTAAATTATTCTTTATGTTTGGTTCAGATTAATGATTAGTAACTAATCATTTCTTAATCAAGGGTCGGGGTGTTACACGTATGATCAATTATATTACTTGGCATGTGATCCTGATCAAAGGATATCTCGCTACAACCGGTTTAATTGTTAATGGTGTTCGATTTCACACAAGGGAACGTGAGGCCAGTCGGCAAACACAAAATAACGGGTCTTTGTTCAGGGAGATGGTGACGCAGGACAAACTATAGAGTACTATGGTGTTTTACAAGACATCATACAGTTACATTATTGCTACGGTAATTCTGTGTATATTTTTAAATGTGATTGGTGGGATATAAGTAATAGGAAAACTGGAATGCAGATCGATAAGCACTTCATAAGTGTTAATATGTCACGTACGACATTTAAAGATGATCCGTATGTTTTGGCATCCCAGCAAAACAAGTTTTCTATTTGAACGACACAAAACTCAGAGGTGATTGGCATGTTGTCCAAAAAATAAAATCTAGAAATGTTTATGATGTCCTAGAAGTTGGCGAGGGAGATGAAGATTTGGAGAGGATTAAGGAGACACTACGAGAAGAGTCTCAAACTGACCACAATGGTGTTGTTCGGCATGATCAGGAAGATGTTACTTCGTATCGGTTGAATAGAACTGATATAGAACCAGATCATGTCGTAGCTTCCAACGTCAGTAATACCACACAATTAGATCCTGTCGTCGATGCAACGTTCATTAATGATGATGATGACGAGGAAAGTGATTTTGATTATGACACATTGTTAGAGTATTGTACCGAGAATGAAGAAAATTCAAGTTTAGATGATGATACAGACTCAAATGAATAATTGTAATAGGTGTTACATGTGTTAGTATCAAGTGTAATGGATTTCAGCTTTTATAATGTAATGGATATTCAATTTTATGATGTAATGGGTATTCATTTTTAGTTCGATAAGGATTTTAATTTTTATGATTAAATAGAAACAATTTTATTTTTAAACTTTCTTTGTAGATATGGTTGGACCAGGTTTACGCAGGCGTACAGTTATGTAGGACCTATCGACCCCTTCTTCCTCATCTACAGGGTCGACCGATCCTACCGTGGATGGTATACATAGTTTCTATTTTTATTAATGATTATATAAATATGGTACTAATTGTTTCTATTTTATTTCTTCTAAAGCTTCAGCCACCGCCCCTAGACAAGGGCGTGGTAGGTCAAAGAATTGTAGCTTGCAGGTTTAGATGGAGGCAGCAGAAGCGCCTTCGGATTGAGATACCTCTGAGCTTGCTGAAGCCCGTTGGTGGGTGGGCACAGTAGTTCACCACGACGGTCGGCATCATTTGCCGGCTACATGCCCCACTCCATATTAATGACTAGAGTCGGGTCACTAACGCGGAGAGACGGGATATTCATGCGCATATCCTAGTATGTCTTTTATTATAGTGTTCACCTAAATTTTAACATATCTAATGTTGTAATGTTTTGACAATGACATACTTTATAGGAGAACTTTGACATCGACCTCGACCTACCTCATGTCGTAAAGGCAGTGGACCGTTACTTGGGAGTCCTGTTTTAAGGGACTATCGACACAGATTCCACATTCACTATCAGGCAGAGGTGGCAGCCGGTAGAGAGCCTCGCGACAAACCCTATAGGGGGGTGGCGGTGGAGGATTGGATGTTACTATGCGACCGGTTCACTAGTGATGCATTCCAGGTAAAAATTGTAAAAATTAATTTTGTTGTATGATAAACCATTGTCATTTATACTAACCTTTTTTGTTTTGGCCAAGTGTAGGAACTTAGCAAGAAAAATAGTGAGAGCAGAAGCAAGCAACAAGTGACCCATTGTGGTGGATCACGATCTTTTGTTAGATATAGGCATGAGATGGTAAGTTAATACATGTATCAAGTTCTTATTGTATAAAATTTTAATGAAATTAATCTTCATAAGCTACTGTTTATTTGCTGCAGCGAGACCAGGAGACCGGTGCACCACCCAGCCCTATTAAGTTGTGGCACAGGACGTACTACAATCCCTAGAAGGGTTGGACTGGGCCTGAAGCTCAGCGGCTTTATGTAAGTTATTTATGTATATATACCAGTATTACTAATTTAATATTAATCTAAAGTTATAAAAGTAGTAACATATATTTATGTGCTTTTATAGGAGGAGATGGTCTAGTTGTGTGCTCAGCCGACTCTTGAGGGTGAAGCATCCGCCGACCGATGACCAGATACGGGAAACTGTTCTAGGCAAGAGGTGCAGATATATGTGTGGCCTAATGAAGTGAGATGGAGCCGATTGCATCATCCTCTAGCGTCGAGAGCGATGCTAGGTTTCACGTAGCCACCTAGAGAGTTGATATAATATCCCGACCCGGGATATGGCACGTGTACCGAGGTAAGTCGGTCAAATAGTGTAACTCGAAACTGTTAAAATGTGCATATCATGGTATTTCATGGAAATGAATGACTGGAAACTGTAAATGATTGAAATGTATAACCAGTGCCGGGCAACACCCGAGCACCCCAAGACATCGCATCGTAATACGTGTACACACGTATTTCCATGCACGACCATATTTCGCATACATGTAGTACGTTTAAAATCAGTGTATGCATGCACTGTTATAAATGGATATATATGCACGTATATGGATATACTCTGACGTATAAGATATGTATTTTATATGTGTATAAATAAATACATATAGTATAATGTATAGTGTGTATATATATGTATACGTATACAAGATACATGTATATATATATATATCTAAATGGAAATATCAAGGAAAATGAAAAGGTAAAAGAGAAGGGGGGCTGCATGTGCACCATGACTTGTGTATACATCACTGTGTGTGTGTGTGTGCTCGAGTGTGTGGGAAACAACACCAAGGCAACCGACCTTGGTATAAGAATATCTTGTATATATATATATATGTATACATATATATAGGCTGGTACGTGGATGGAGGAGGTTTAAGGGACGGTTCTCTGCAGTCAAGACTGACTGCAAGAAAGAGAGAATAGAGGAGAGAGAGAAGTCGGTTGCTTTTTCTTTAAAACCAAAACATGCAAAGCATGTTTGTTCTCTTACGAAAGAAACCGAAAGAAGAGAAACTGAGACTGAGAGGAATATTGTAAAGGAACTCAGGAGCAGAAACAGAAGAGTTTGGAGGGTCATAGTGAGCAAAAACTGAAAACCCAGGTTAGTGATTTGAGTTCTGTTTTTATGATTTAGAGCATGAAACTTATATCTCTCTATAAGGTATAAATCAGCATAAGATCTAGGTTATTTTGCAAAAAGAACAAGTTTAAAAGATGTTGAAATGAAGGAGAAAAACTTAGTTGCAGGTCTCGGTTACACTATGATTTTATGCTTAAAAGCTTGGTCTAAGTTTATAAAAATAAACCCTAATGGTGCAGAAAAAATTTAGGATGAAATTTGAGTGGAAACCGTGACCTAAAAGTCACGAAAACTGAAATGAAACTCTGACCGGAAAATCGGCCGGAGATGGTCAAACCCATATTCGTGAAGATCAAGAAGGTCTTGATCAAAACGGAGGATGGATTCATGATCCCCATGTGGTGGGGAGTAAAACGGCATTGAAAATACTTAAGAAAAATGAACTGGAACAATCATCGGCGTCGGAAGGGACGCTGGAACCCTACTGATCCTCTACCGGATTATCGGGGAAGAAGGAGTTATATGGGTGACTGAAACGGCGACGTGTTGGGGCTGGGTGTCTCGATACTGCGTCGTTTGGACAGGAGTATGCTGAATTTAAAATGAAATCAAGGACTGTTTGGTTACGAGTTTCAGAAATTGAATTGGGAATTAAACTGTCTAGGGACACGCTATTCCGATTTAGAACCACTGATCGCCGTTTGGTTTCCAAACCTGAAGAAAAAAATAAAGGGACCGCAGTCCCCGTGAATCGAACACCAGACCTCAAAGGGTGGGCTAAGCCCAAACCACTCGGACACAGGCATGCCTGTGCTCTGATTCGCACAGAATATATATAATATATATAAGGAATAAAAATGGAAAAATGAACAAAAGGGGCGCTGTCCCTGGGATTCGAACCTGTGATGTTTTTGGAGGGGAGGTGGCACACGTCCAATGTGCCACCAGTACTGCACCCGTCCATTTGGTGCAATAATAATGTATATATATTATACTTAATAATATAATTTAATTAATTAGATTAATTAAATTAAATAAATGGAAAATGACCCGCTGTCCGATTGAGACAAGTCATTAGTGCATTTTGACTTTCTCAGACCTACTGAGACCAATGGTGAGGTCCGTTTTACGAGACGGGACCCCGAAAAAATTAAAGATCCGTAGGAACACTGAAAATTATCAAAATACCCTGAGTCAAAGAGCAGTCAAATAGACTCAAACTTGAAATGAAAGAATAGTGAATTTTTGCTATTTCAAGCATTCCGGACACAATGGTAGGATCTAAATTACTGATAAAGATACATGTAATGGCAAGACATAAAATTTGATGAATAGCATTAATTCTGAGACGGATTTACTGATATATAGGGAATTCCAAAGGCAAGGCAAACTCACGGATTTCCTAATATAGGACTGCATTAGAAGTAAGTGGATCACTCTCTCTTACATGTGGTGTTTCCACAAGCCAAGTTTATTCTTTTACTGCCAAACTCGTACTCTTGAATGTATTGATATCCTTGTGTTCCACAATTCGATATTTTCTATCTTGTGGACATTTGATTGACTGAGGTATCATTGTTATCATGTTACACTGTGCCTTGAAAGGCCTACTGTTGTATCCTTATTGAATTAATGATATTCCATTTTTATATTCTATGGAAATTACTTATGATCATGATATGTTTATGAACACGGGAGTTGTGCTCAGTCACAACACCCATCTGATGCTATCTGATTGACTAGGACCTACGGGTCAAGTCCGTGAACGGACAAATGGCAATTCACTGGAATTCACTAGGGGGTATGCCGGGCCCCAAAAGATCGAGGGTCTGCCGAACCCTGACACAGAATAACAGCATCTCTTATGACTGATAGAACTTGATTGTTGAATGACATCATCCCTTATGATTCTTCAAGTCTCGAGGGACTTGTATTATTGATTTGATTGTGATCAGTTCATTGTGGCAGTACTTCATTGTTGTTATATTATCATTGAAATTCTTCATATTGATATTACACCTAATACTTCTGATTGTGTATTGTGATTACTGTTCATTGGCCCTCGTGGCAATTGTTTTCATTGGCTATCATAGCATCTTATTCTCATGATTGGCTATCATGTCCTCATATGAATTCCTATTCTTTATTGATCATCGATACCAGTGTTGGAGATCTGCATTTACTTACTGAGCTTTGTAACTCATTCCACCCCACTTACCTCTATTTCAGGTAATGACGCTACGAGACCCCAGTAGGAGTCTGAGAGCGTAGGGGGACATTTTGAAGTATTGTACCAGTCTATGTTAGTTCTCCCATGTATTCACCACGCCTGGGTGCTGGTTACGTTTAGTTCTCATTTTGTCTTATGTAGAACTATGTCATGTATTTAATAGACTTCCGCTGTTTAAATTATTAAAAGACTTCCGCTAGGATTACTGTAATTGATAAAGACTTTCGCTGTTCATTGTTTAAAATTTTTAGTACATTGCATATTAGTACTATGATACAAGAATGGAAAAAGTAGGGACGGCCTTCGGGTCGACCCCGTGACACAAGATCCGCATAAGGTAGGGTTTCGGGTCGTGACAGCTTGGTATCAGAGCTTTAGGTTCGATTGTGAGTCATGGGAGATAGGACTCGAGTTAAGACTGTTAGATATGACTGAAATTTTATATTTTACAATCATTGACTAATTGCCTTACACATTGACTGGTCATCTCATTGGTTATCTCACTGGTTATCTCATTGGTTATCTTACTGGTTATCTTCATTAGTTATATTCACAGTCATGGTTAACACGAGACAGAATCCGTTGCCAATAGATCGTTTAGATCAATTGGAAAGATTGATGTAGACTGTCATTGAAACTCTGAGAAATTGTGAACCGACCCCAGAAGTTTTAGGAAATGTCACTGTGGCCCAAACAGAAAAATTAATAAAGTATTAAGTTTTACAAAAATGCCCCTATTTCAAATATGGGTCAAACGAAGTCCAAACGATACAAATTGACCATTTTGCTCCTTTTTAGCACAAAAGTCCAAACGGAATTCCGCGAAAGCCTAAATCGACTTTCTTCGACGTTCCGGACTCAATGGTAAGGTCTAAATTAGTATTAGAAATACTTATGATAGAAAGGCATAAAATTTTTTGAATAGCATTTATTCTGAAACGTATTACTGACATATAGGAAACTCGAAAGGCAAAGGAAAACTCACGGATTTCTGATATAGGATCGCAATAGAGGTAAGTAAATTCCCTTTCTCTTCCATGTGGTGTTTCTGAAGCCAAGTTTATTCTTTACTACCAAACTTTTACTCTTGAAAGTACCTCATGTTATTGCTATCCATAATGTGATATTGTTCTATCTTGTGGACCTTGATTGACTACTGTATCATTACTTTCATGTTAAACCTGTGCCTGGAAAGGCCTATTGTTACGTCTCTATTGAATATATGATATTCCATTTTATATTTCTATGGAATCACGAAATGATCATGACGTGTTATGAATACCGGATTTGTGCTCAGTCACAATATCCATCCGATGCTTTCTGACTTGATTGGAGACCTAAGGGTCGAGTACATGAACGGATAGGTGGCAGGAATGAATTCCTCGAAGGCTTTCCACCGGCATTTCCACTGGCATTTTCATTGCATTCCCATTGGCATTTCATTTACATTTGCATTGGCATTCTACCTGAAAACAGAGTAAATGCATCTCTTAGGGATTGATATGATTACGTTATTGAATGGCACTATTCCTCATGACTTATCTTACACTGAGAAGACACTCTTCATTGATTTGATTGTGATCGGTTTATTATGGCAGTACATTCTTGTTGTATTATATTGTTATTGAGAGATTCATGTTGATGTTGTATCCATTACTTTTGATTGTACATTGTAACATATTGTTCATTGGCCTCATGGCAACTGTTCTCATTGGCTATCACAGCATCTCTTTTCTTATGATTGGCTATCATAATCTTATTCATGGATTTATATTTCCCCGATACTAATGTCGGAGATCTATTTTTACTTGCTGAGCTCTCGTAGCTCATTCCAACCTACTTACCCCCTATTTCAAGTAATGACGCTGCAAGACCCCAGTAGGAGTCTGAGAGCGTCGGAGGACATTTTAAGGAACTGTACCAGTCTATGTTTAGTTCTCCCATGTATTCACCACCCACAGGTGCTGGTTATGTCTGGTTCTTATTTTTGTTATTGTAAAACCATATCATGTATTGAATAGACTTCCGCTGACATTGTGTACTGAAAGACTTCCGCTGATTATGGTCATTGATAAAAATTTCGCTTGTTATTGTTTTAAGATTTTAGTACTTTGCATATTAGTACTATGATACAGGAATGAAAAAAGTAGGGACGGCCTTAGGGTCGGCCCCGCGACACGAGATCCGCATAGGGTGGGTTTCGGGTCGTGACAATAGATTTCCGCTGTTTAAATTTTTAAAAGACTTCCGCTAGGATTACTGTAATTGATAAAGACTTCCGCTGTTCATTGTTTAAAATTTTTAGTACATTGCATATTAGTACTATGATACAAGAATGGAAAAAGTAGGGACGGCCTTCGGGTCAGCCCCGCGACACGAGATCCGCATAGGGTGGGTTTTGGGTCAGTGACAGTTGAGACAGTTGCGCTAGAGAATACAGAGTTACGGTAGAAGATGACGTCGCTCGAGGAGCGCTAGGCCTAACTAGAAGCTCTTGTGCAGACGATGCTCAGCCAGTAGGGAGGCCCTGTTTAGCCTTGGTAATTTTTTAAAATTATATACTTTGGTGGATTTATGATTTATAGAAAGTTTCACGTAAAAATAAAAAAAATATAGTTGCACGAACTTATTTAATTTCATCGATTCGAATGACCGGTTTGAAACTTCTGCAAGATTCTGCTCCAAAAAGGCCCATTTTGAGGTTTTGATGGACCAAAACATCGGATACCGGCCTACCGACCCCTGAAACCCCATCACACACTTCCCAAATAATAAAATAGACTTGTACAAACTTACACCACTCGATTCGGATGCCCAGGTCTGAAAATTTTGTAAGTTTGTACTCCAAAAAGGACCATTTTGGGGTTTTGATGGACCAAAACATCGAAAAACCGGCCTACAGACCCCTAAGCCCCATCACACACCTCCCAAATAATAAAATAGACTTGAATGAACTTACACCACTCGGTTTGGATGCCCGGTCTGAAACTTTTAGCAAGTTTCTACTCCAAAAAGGCCCATTTTGGGGTTTTGACAGAACAAAACACTGGATACCGGCCTAACTACCTCGAAACCCCATCACATACCTCAAAAATGATAAAATAGACTTGCATGAACTTACGGCACTCAGTTCGGATCACCGGTCTGAAACTTTTGTAAGTTTTTGCTCCAAAAAGGTCCCATTTTGGGGTTTTGACGGACCAAAACACCGAATATCAGCCTAACTACCCCAAACCCCCATCACACACCTCAGAAATGATAAAATAGACTTGCATAAACTTATGACACTCAGTTCGGATCACCAGGTTTGAAACTTATACAAGTTTCTGCTCCAAAAAAGCCCACTTTTGGGTTTTGACAGACCAAAACATTGGATATTGGCCTACCAATCCCGAAACCCCATTCACACACCTCACAAATGATAAAATAGACTTGTACGAATTTACTGAAACTCGGTTCGAATCACCGGTTTGAAACTTATGCAAGTTTCTGCTTCCGAAAAGGCCCATTTTTGAGTTTTGACAGGACCAAAATGCCGGATATCAGCCTATCAACCCTGAAACCCCATCACACACCTTAAAAATGATAAAATAGACTTTCACAAACCTATGGCACTCGATTCAGATCAACGGTTTGAAACTTATGTAAGTTTTGCTCCAAAAAGGCGGGTTTTGGGGTTTTGACGAGCCAATATACTAGATATCCACTTAAATACCACAAAACCCCATCACACACCTCAAAAATGAATAAAATAGACTTGCACAAACTTACGGCACACAGTTTGGATGCCCGGTTTAAAACTTTTTCAAGTTTCTGCTCTAAAAAGGCCCATTTTGGAGTTTTGATGGACCAAAACACCGGAGACCGGCCTACCGACCCCGAAACCCCATCACACACCTAAAAAATAATAAAACATACTTTCACAAACTTATACCACTTGGTTCGGATGCCCGGTCTGAAACTTTTACAAGTTTCTACTCCGAAAAGGCGCATTTTAGGGTTTTGAAGGACCAAAACACCGAATACCAGCCTAAATACCCCAAAACCCCATCACACACCTCAAAAATTATAAAATAAACTTGCACGAACTTATGGCACTTTGTTCGGATCACCGGTCTGAAACTTTTGCAAGTTTCTGCTCTAAAAAGGCCCATTTTGGGGTTTTAACTGACCAAAACACTGGATACCAGGTCTAACTACCCTGAATCCCCATCACACATCTCAAGAATGATAAAATAGACTTTCACAAACTTACGGCACTTAGTTTGGATCACCGGTTTGAAATTTATGCAAGTTTTTGCTCCAAAAAGGCCCATTTTTGGGTTTTGACTGGACCAAAACACTGGATATCAGCCTAACTACCACAAAACCCCATCACACACCTCACAAATGATAAAATAGACTTGCAAAAACTTATGACACTCGGTTCAGATCACCGGTTTAAAACTTATGCAAGTTTCTGCTCTAAAAAGGCCAATTTTCGAGTTTTGACAGACCAAAATGCCGGATATTGGCCTACCGACCCCAAAACCCCATCACACACCTCAAAAATGATAAAATAGACTTGTACAAACCTACGGACACTCGATTCGGATCAACGGTTTGAAACTTATGCAAGTTTTTACTTTAAAAAGGCGAGTTTTGGAGTTTTGATGGACCAAAATACTGGATATCTGCCTAACTACCACGAAACCCCATCACATACCTCAAAAATGATAAAATAGATTGGCACGAACTTACGGCACTTGTCACTGACCCGAAACCCACCCTATGCAGATCTCGTGTCGCAGGGCCGACCCGAAAGTCGTCCCTACTTTTTCCATACCTGTATTATAGTACTAAATGTGCAAGGTACTAAAAATTTAAAACAATGAACAGCGGAAGTCTTATCATTAACAAGTAATCAGCGGAAGTCTATTTAATACATGATATGGTTCTACAAAACAAAATAAGAACCAGACGTAACCAGTACCCGTGGGATGGTGAATACATGGGAGAACTAAAACATAAACTGGTATAGTTCTTCAAAATGTTCTCTTACACTCTCAGACTCCTACTGGTGTCACGACCCGAAACCCACCCTGTGCAGATCTCGCATCGCGACCGCCACCCTCAGGCCCAGGGGACCTTAGGGCGAAGGCTCACATAAGCAGCGGTATCGAATAGATGTGCGACATGTGATTGGGGAAGCGTGAAAAACTTTTTCTTTTCTTTTCTTATTTTTAAATTACACACATCCTGTCCAGTACTGCCACTCTTTACATAGCATACATGATTTAACATTCAGAGTATAACTAAAAACTTAAAGACTTTATAATATTACATGTCACTGCCCTGAGGGCTTAATACATTACCCTATAGTGTTTACTATTACAAAAGATACTAATAATGTTCACAAGTTTCCTAAAGAAACTACTTAACATGTCTTCCCAAAAATGGTAGATTCTTCATCATCGTCCTCTAATCCAAACTGCCCTTAATCACCTCAAAGGGGGATCCGAACAAAGTTCGGGTAAGCTAATCTAAGCTTGTGAGCAATTCCAGTATTTGTCATGGGGTTTCAATTAGCAGTGGTTTTTTGTACGTAAGAGTTTGTAAAACATTCACCGCCAATTGCTCGTATACTTGAACATAGAACATATGCATTTCTTAAAAACAGATAGCTTTGAAACATTTAAAGTATTCAAGCTAACATATACTTCTTCATATGAAATATAGAAACTTCAAAACATATGCATAGTGAAAATGAGGGTAAAACCTGCTTCCATTTTCAAACATAACATCATATATATGTATTCCTTTAAAACATAAAACTTGAAACATTTAAAGTATTCAAGCTAAACTTGTACTTCTTAAATAGAGTATAAACTCGAACCATATGCATAGTGAAAACGGGGGCAAAAACCTACTTCCATTCTCAAAACATAACATCTTATCACTTCTCTTAGTGGAATCTGTTTCAAACCAGACTCCCATATTACGTATAAATGGAGATATCTCATTGCCTGGGGGATTAGATCCTTCTACCGGGTAGTTCACATGACAGGTCAATGAGTTCCGAAGAAACCCAAAATATTGACTATGTGGTTTTTGACAAGGTCAATGAGTCCCGAAGAAACCCAAAATGTTGCCTGTGTGCTTATGCACCATTTATCTTGCATTTTAAAATACATTTAACACATGAGTATGTCAAATAGATATTTCTCGTGAGCACTTTAAAACATAACATTCATAACTTTGTGATAATCATCCGTATACTTGAATAGGCAAACTCAGAATATTTAACAAGATTTGAATTTTAACTTAGACTATGCTGAAAACACATTTTTAAGAAAACTGTGAAGAAAACCTTTACTGAGCATGTCACAATAGGATTTATAAGAACAGAAATAATTTAAAACTAAAATCATGTAATATACTGAATTTGGAATTCAAATACTTCAGTATCTTTTGAACTTAAGAACCTTTTCAAATCCATGGAGTTAAATCTCCACTTCAAATATAGGGTTACTCACCTTGGTTCCTTTAGGGTTAGTGCTAATAATGCGCTTTCCCACTTCCTTTTGTAGTTCCTAAGAAAAATTCATAAACATCTCATTAACTTCACATTCATTGTAATATCATCTCAATATTCCTTAACTTATGCTTAAATCGTATTAAATCCTAAAACGATTTCATAATTTCATATGTATTTACTTAACTCATACTCTTAACCTATGACACAATTTAATGTGTTAGAATTTAAATTCATTTCAATCTATACTCTTCTAGTAGCTCCATTAACTTGAATTTAAATTTATTTATTTCACATGTTCGCGTGTCGTGTCTTTTCGTAATTCATTTCCTCGTATACGCCTTAGATTAGTACTTTGGCATTACTTTAATTTATAGTCATCTGACAGATGCTATTCATCAAATTTTATGTCTTTTTATTTTTGACATCTCTTTTGGTCAAATAGACTCTACCATTGAGCCCGAAGCGTCGAAGAAAGTCAGTTTAGGCTTTCCTAAAATTTAATTTGGACTTTTGTATGTAAAAGGGCAAAATGGTCATTTTACCTATTTATGCGTCATAGTTTTTCGTACTTCGTTTCGTAATTTGGACCTCACCATTAGGACTCAGAAGGCTCGAGATAGTAAGAATACACTAATAACTTGTTAATTTTGAACAAGGGGTATTTTGGTCATTTTACCCCTTTACGTGTCTTTATTTTTTGGGGCCCCGTCTCGTAAAACGAACCCTACCATTAGTCTCATAATATCCAAAATAGTAAGGATACACTATTCATATGTTTAATTTGGACTTCATTTGCTTCATATATGACCCAGGGGCAAAATAATAATTTTGCTTTATTTATTAAATAATTAAATTAATTATTTAATTATTTTCCAGGGGTGTAATTGCATAAATTTTTCATCAGTTGGGCCACAGTGGAATTTCTTAGAAATTTTGGGGTCAAACCGTAAATAACAAAAGGTTTGGTTCATTTCATTTTAAATAAATCAGAAAACCAGTGGGTTCAGTTCCTTTTTAAATGAACCGGTCCGGTCCCCTTGTAAACCAACCGGTTTAGTTGGTTTACCACGTGTTGATGACGTTATGATGACGTCAGCCCTATCGTTTAAAAAATTTAATAACGTTATTGAAACGCCGTCGTTCCAATTATTCGGTGGCAATCCCAAATCCTGCCACGTGTCCCGAGTTGCCTCAGTCTTTTAAAACGAGTCGTGAGTCGACTCGGTCGTCTTCCCCACTTCGAACCCACTGTAACCCTAATTTTTGAATTTCATTTTCTTTAATTCCGTGCAGTTTGGATCCATGGATCCTCACTGTTTTTATTGTAAATCACTTCTAGAGTGTCACCAATTAGTTTGGCATTCATTTTTGGCTTAAAAACTCGTTCATGTGTTCGGTTTAGGATGTGATAATCCAACCTGTAAACCCACGGCTCATGCTCATTTCTTGATCATTTTTCATGGGGTTTAGCTTGTTTTGATCCCCTATTCATGGGGAATTAGTTTTCGTTCATAAATGTAGGTTTAGAAGCAAGTTTGTGAGATTTGTTCTGGAAACCCGAACCTTGTAACTTGATATTTGGAAGGCTTTTCTTGAGTTTTTTGATCGCGGCTCTATATTTTTAGAACACCCTTAGGGTCTTCTTGTAGTCTCATTACACCAAACTCAGTTTGGTTGCCATGGGTTCAGACCTGCTATAAGCAAGGTCCTCCCATGGCGGTTTTCATGAGTTTGCACTTTTTCAGTGTTTCTTAAGCTCTAATTTCATGTCTGTATGAGTCTAAACATGTTCTAAATGTCACATATATAAAATCAAAGCTTAAATCAGTTTATACATAGGGAAATTTTAGAGAGAGAAAGTGAAACGTTTTCATGGGTTTACCTTTTTGAGTTGGTTTTCCCTTCTCTTCTACCTCTGTATCCCTTCCTTAGCTCCTTATTTCCTTCTCCCTTTCTGAATTTCCTTTCGTACCAAGCAAGCATGCATTGTATGTCTTGCTTTAAAGAGAAATCCACCGACCTCTCTCTCTCTCTCCTTATCTCTCTCTTCCTGATTTCATAGCCCTACACTAGCCTTCACATCTCAACCGACACACACACACACACACACACACACTTTTAGATATTTTGTGTTCTCCTTACTTTATGCCCATTTATACATATAAATATATATATATATATATGTATATATATACTATACTTGTATACATACATATAGGTGTGTATGTATATACACACTTGACCATATGTACGTACCTACAATACACTTTAAACAATTTTATCTCCTTACATTTGATTAATTAATCTTTATTACATTAATTAATTATTTTCTTATAATTTAGAATTTATGCATTATTTTTCATGACCTCGTAATGTGGGCCGTATGACCTAGTATTTTCGGGTCGGGATGTTACAACTGGGGTCTTGCAGCGTCATTACCTGAAATGGGGGGTAAGTAGGGGTGGAATGAGCTTTGAAAGCTCAGCAAGTAAATACAGATCTCCGACACTGGTATCGATGAAAAAGAATATAAATCATGAATAAAATATGATAGCCATTCATAAGAAAAGGACGCTGTGATAGAAAATGAGAACAATTGCCACGATGGCCAATGAACAGTGAGCACAATATACAATCAGGAGTAATAGATATGACGTCAGCATGAATTTCTCAAACAATGTAACAATAAGGACATACTGCCACAATAAACCGATCTCAATCAATCAATAAGAATGTCCATTCAATACAAGTTGAATCATGAAGGGTAGTGTCAATCAACAATTGTAATCCTATCAATCAATAAGAGATTCTTTTATTCTATGTCAGGGCTTGGCACACCCTCGGTCTTTTGGGGCTCGGCATACCCCTAGTGAATTTCAGTGAATTGCCATTTGTCCATTCACGGACTTGACCCTTAGGTCCAGTGATTCAAAAAGCATCAGATGGATATTGTGACTGAGCACAAATTCGGTATACATAAACATTTCATGATCATAAGTGATTCCATAAGAGCATAAAAATGGAATATCATATATTCAATAAAAGTATAACCGTAGGCCTTCCGAGGCATAGTTCAACATGATAACAATGATATAATAGTCAATAAATGTCCACAAGATAGAACAATATCATGTTGTGGAAATAATAAATCAAGTACGTTCAAGAGTACAAGTTCGGCAGTAAAGAGAATAACTTGGCTTGGAAACACCACATGGAAGAGAAAGGAATCCACTTACCTCTAAATGCAATCCTATATCAGAAATCCGTGAGTTTGCCCTTTCCTTTTGAGTTCCCTATATATCAGTAGATACGTCTCAGAATTAATGCTATTCATCAAATTTTATGCCTTGCTATCTTAAGTATCTCTAACACTAATTTAGACTTTACCATTGAGTCCAGAACGCCGAAGAAAGTCGGTTCAGCCTTTCGCAGAATTTCATTTGGACACTTGTACTAAAAAGGAAAAAAATGGTCATTTTGTAATTTTACGTGTCATATATTTTCGTACTTCGTTTCATAATTTGGACCTCACCATTGAGTCCGAAATTCGAAGAAAGTCAATTTAGACCTTCTTTGGTTTCAATTTGGATTTAGGGGTACCAGGGGTAATTTGGTCATTTTACCCCTTTACGTGTCTTTATTTTTCGGGGCCCCGTTTCGCAAAACGGACCTTTCCATTGGTCTCAGAATATTCAAAATAATCAAAATATACTATTCATGTGTTAAATTTGGACTTCATTTGCTTTATTTATGACCTAGGGGAAAAATAAAAATTTTGCTTTTTAATTTAATTATTTAATTATTTTTTCTAGGGGTGTAATTGCATAAAGTTCTCAGAATTCGGGCCACAATACAATTTTCCAAAAGTTCAAGGGTCAAAATAGAATTTTTAAAACTTCTGGACTGAACCAGTGGGTTCAGTTCCATTTCAAGTGAACCGGTCCAGTTTCAACTGAACCTAATTCAGTCTGGTTGGGTTAGTTACGTGATGCTGACGTCAACCCTAATGATTTAAAAATTTATAACATAAGCCAAAACGACACCGTCCTACTTAACCATTTTATGCGCTGGGTCGGGTTTCGACCCGAACCCGATTGACCCAAAACCCGAACCATTACTGTTCATCTTCTTCTTCCCTTCTTCCCGACCTTCCGGTAGGGTTCCATTGTGTACAATCGTCTTCTCCGACGACGGTCACCGGTTTTTGATCATTTTTCACCCTTTTTCCAATGTATTTTTCTTTAGTTTTCCATGGTGCTTTCATTTCTAAGATTAGTTTCTCATTTGGTTTACCCTAGCTTCACGAAATAGCAAGAACAGTAGCTTTGGTCGGATTTGCAATTTTTCGGTGAGCTCTGTTTCTCTAGAATTTCTTCATTGTTTTCATTCCTCTTTAATTCTAAATGGTTTCTGCACCTTAGAGGATTATTTTCCTATCATTTAAATGGAGTTTTAAGCACCAAAGTCTATAAACCCGTATTATCCTTCAACCCTGTAACTCAATATTTCTCATTGGTTTTTGAATCATTTTAGATGATTCTTCTTGCTACTGAATCCATTTTTCATGCTCATTGAGGCCTTATACTCAGAATTAAACGAATCATACTATAATTGAAAAACAGAATAATCACTTACCTTTTCAAATTCTGATTTTCTTGGTGTTGGCAGCTTCTCCTCTTCACGTCTCCACTCCAGACTTCTTCCACGATTTCCTGAGCTTCTTCTTGACACACATATAGTCTCCCAAATGCCCCTTTTCTCTCTGATTTCTTTTCCAACACTAATATGTGTATATATGGTATATAGTGTACCCTTTACCCATTTTCACACTCCAAGGTCATTTCTCTTCATTTTCCTCCCTTGGTTCTCCCCCTTTCTCTCTCTGCCCATTCCTTTTTTCTGATTCCTCCATACTTCCACCTAATGGTGGTTGTATGTTAGGTTAGTTATATATATATATATATATATATATTCATATTATATTAGCACACACACACACCTAACACACACACACACGGCTATACTTGCTGCCTGACAACTTTTTTTCTTTACTTTATACACATATATATATATATAATATACTATATTATAATAATAGTATAAATACATAATTTATACCCATTTTATACACTTATATATTCGTATATACACGTATATACGATTTTTTGAATATATATACATACTCTGATTTTTAACGAGCAATGCATGTATATGTACGTATGCGTGCATGGAAATACGTGTATGCACACATTACGGAGCATGGTTCTAGGCTGCTCGGGCTTCGTCCGACATTGACTACGTAATTGACATTGTTCATGTTCTAAGGTTGTACAATACATGTGATATCAAAATACAGAGTTTAAACATCTCGGGTTACAACTAATAGTACGCTACCCGACCCAGCTTACCTCGATATACATGCTAACTCGGGTCAGGGTATTACAGCACTCGGTTTGGATCACCGGTTTGAAACTTATGCAACTTTCTGCTCTAAAAAGGCCCATTTTTGAGTTTTGACATATCAAAATGCCAGATATCGGCCTACTGACCTCGAAATCCCATCACACACCTCACAAATGATAAAATAGACTTGAACAAACTTACGATACTTGATTCGGATCAACGGTTTGAAACTTATGCAAGTTTTTACTCCGAAAAGGTGGGTTTTGGGGTTTTGATGCACCAAAATACCAGATATCCGCCTAACTATCTCGAAACCCCATCACACACCTCACAAATGACAAAATAGACTACCAAAAACTTGGGACAATCAGTTCGGATTAGTGGTTTGCAACTTATGCTACTTTATGCCGTTCTTACTATTTATGCATGGAAAAAAATAATATATTCATTTTCATATATATTTCACAAGTATTCTAATATATATCATTTGATCTTTATTTCAGATTGATCGGGATTATTGCGCCGGGGTCTTTAAGTCTTGCATCGGGACTGACTATTTTTATCTGTTTGTTTTTTTCTTTTCATCGACATCTGTAGTTACATTTTTTGAGACAATTTTTTATTTTTGTATTTATTGTTAAAATTGTACTTTTACAAATGTAAGTAATTAATTAGTATAATATATATATTATATATGAATGTATTTTTTTTTTTCAATATATTTTCATTTTAGAATGTTTGGATTTTACTGTATATCAGGATGATTGATACAGGTTTAAACAAGAATAAAACAACAAATAAAACAAATAATATAGGGAAAAAAATAAAATAAAACTTTTAGCGACGCACAAAAGACGTCACTAAAAACTAAGAAATCAATTTATAGTGACGCTTCAAATTCGTTGCTAAAGATTGGCTACACACTATTAGCGACGCACAACAAATGTCGCTAAAGGTTGGATAAATATACCATATGCGATGCACGTTATGCGTCGCTAAAGGCCACAATTAGCGACACCCTTTGTGTGTCGCTAATGGTAGCTTTTAGCGATGCACAAACTGCCCACGCATAGTATTAGCGATGCCCTATTCCCCATTATTAGCGACACCATGTGTACGTCGGTAAAGGTAACCATTAACGACGCATAGCGGTTTGTGCGTCGCTAATACTATTAGCGACATGACCTTTAGCGACGCCAGTAGCGACGCCCGTTCGTGCGTCACTAAAGAGCTTTCGCGACACATTTTACTACTATTAGCGACGCTCATGTGCGTCACTAACAGTTCTGTTTCCTGTAGTGTATATGTTAAACTATGAGTGTCACGACCCTACCCTGGATGGCCTAACACTTCTGGACCTTTAAAGGAAGGTGATCGAACTTATCAATCTAGTCATGTGTAGAAAATATAGGCTATTTTTTAATTGATTTTTATAATCATTTTCTTTAATTGATTCTGTTTCGTTCTCATGTTAATACTTGTTTAAGTCATGTAATAGGATTAAATGAAATAGCTTACTATCAGGTGTAGCTATACTAAAAATTGTCCATGTATAACATACTAAGGCAAGTGTTCAAAGCTGACTATAACAGTTCAATATACAATATGTACAATGTGTCAAAGAACGGTACAAGCACCCGTTATAAATACAAATGAATAGATATATTGTAATACCCCAGCCCAAAAATATCGGGTCATAGGGCACATATTACGAGGCAATGAAAAAATTAGTGTAAAGGTATTTACATTTAAGAGGAGAATTAATAATTAATTAATTAAATCCAAGAAAATAAACTATTATGAAAACACACACATGAAAGTATATTGTATATGGATAAGTATATATATATATATATATGCTTGTATAAGTATACATATGTAAATACATTGAAAATGCAATAGATTAATGTATTTATGTATATATGTATATATATATATATATGAACATGTGCCTAGATCAGCCGTGTGTGTGTGGTGTGTAATGTGTATAAAATATTATATATATATATATATATATATATAGAGAGGGAACATGAAATTAAGAGGGGTAAGGTCACTATGTACTATATGTGTATATTATATATCATTAGGTGAAGGGCAATAGGAGGAGGTATGGCTGCTGATCTGATAGAGTAAGGGGGTGAAGTGAAGGGCAATTAAGTGAGAAGAGATGGCCATTAATTGTTGGTGTATACATATATGATATACACACCCCATTGCATACACACGACACACAAGATTTAGTCTCATGCAAAGAGAGAGAGAGAGAGAGAGAGAGAGAGAGAGAGAGAGAGAAAGCTTTTGAGAAGGAGAAAGAAGCAGAATTGAAGAGGGCCAACAATCTCAACCAAAAAGGTGAGAATACACAAAAAACCATCACTTTCTCTCTCTAGAAAATTTTCCTATGCATGAACTGTTTTAGCTTCTGGTTTTTGTATATATGATGTTTAAAGTAAATAAACATGATTAAGCATGAAATCTAAGCTTGAAAACGATTAAAAACATCCAACCTAGAAGAGGCAGCCATGAATGGACCTTGCTCAAGCAGGTCTGAACCAACTTCCACCAAACTAGTTTTGGCTTATCAAGTCCTCAACTAAACCCTCCCAAAGTCCCACAAAGCTATACCCGCGATCAAAAAGCCTAAGGGAAACCTATTAAAAATTGAGTTGCAGGTACGGGTTTCAAAACCCAACCTCACAACCTTGCCTTTAAATCCATTTTTTTGAATGGGAAATGAAACCCCATGAAAAGGGGATCAAAACAAGCTAAACCCCATGAAAATCACCAAGAAATGAGCATGAACGACCCATGTACAGGTCTGGTTATCGCGACCTAAACCGAGCCTCTAAGATAAACTCGAAGCTCTAAATCAATGTAGAAATATGATATAAAGTATTAGGAAGTGTTTGGGAAAGAAAACAGGCAAAAAGGGCCCTCAAAACATCACGAAATTTGACTGTAAGAAATTAGGGTTCGGTGTGAACAGTGTCGACTTCGTGGGGAAGATGACACTGTTCGGGTCGGTTCGGATCAAATCGGGTTCGGGTCGGAACCCGACCCATCGAATAAAATGGGTTTAGTTAAACGGTGACGTTTGGAGGTTTAAAAATTTTAAATTTTAAAACATTAGAGCTGACGTCATCATGATGTCAGCATTACGTATTAAACTGGCTAAACCGGTTGGTTTACAACCAGACCGGACCGGTTCACTTTCAATTGGACTAAACCCTTTGGTTTTCTGATTTAGTTAAACTAAATAAACTAAAACTTCTTGTATTTACAGATTGACCCCAATTGTTTTACGGATTTATACTGTGGCCCAACTGAGGGAAATTTTATGCAATTAGACCCTTAGAAAAATAATTAAATAATTAATTTAATTATTTAATAAATAAAGTTAAATTAGTATTTTGCCCCTAGGTCATAAATAGAGCAAATGAAGTCCAAATTAAACATATGAATAGTGTATCCTTACTATTTTGGATATTTTGAGACTAATGGTAGGGTCCATTTTGCGAGACGGGGCCCAAAAAATAAAGACACGTAAGGGGGTGAAATGACCAAAATACCCCTTGTCCAAAATTAACAAGTTATTAATGTATTCTTACTATCTCGGACCTTCTGAGTCCAATGGTGAGGTCCACGACACGAGACGAGGCCCCGAAAATTTAAGACACATAAGGGGAAAAATGACCAAATTACCCCTAGTACCCTTAAGGCCAAATTAAAACTGGGGAAGGTCTAAACTGACTTTCTTCGACACTTCGGACTCAATGGTAGAGCCTGTTCGACCAAAAAGAAATGTCTAAAATAAAAGAACATAAAATTTGTTGAATAGCATCTGTCAGATGACTAAAGACTAAAGTATTGCCGAAATATTAAACTAAGACAAGTACGAGGAAATACGATACTAAAAGATACGACACGTAAACATGTGAAGTAAATAAATTAAATTAAAGTTAATAGAGCTACCAGAAGAGTATAGTTTAAAACGAAATAAGTTCCTAATACATTAATTTGTCTAGGTCAGGTTCAGCTAATTCAGAATGATTAAGCCGCAGACCATAATTAAGGGTCAGAAACAGCAAGATTTTCTGGATGAATTAGATCGACAACACCGAGTAATCCACAAGAAATTGAGGATTGCTAAATACTGTGCGATTAAGTCCCTCACACCCTTTATACATTGGGAACCAATTGTTCCAATTGGTCGACACGCCCAGGAAGCAGCAGCAAGGAGACTTGCTGAGGCGCAGCTTAAAGAAGAAGAGAAACGAGAGAACAATGAAACTTTAGCTGAAATGCGTCGCAGGTAATATTGTTATCATTAAGTACATAAGTTGCTAGACTATAATACAGCTATAAGTCGGACCAGTATAAGAATTTAGGCATTTTCACAGTCTACAATTGGTGAGTCATGAAGTTGATTAAGTGCATATGGAATTTATGGAATCTTTATAAATCTTGATAGGCTAAGAAAGGAAAAGGGTAAAGGGAAGGCGCCTCTATAGAGCCGGCCCAGACACGTAAGGTGAGTAATCTTGCATTTGAAGTGGAAGCATTAACTCCATGGATTTCAACGGATGTTTTTAAGTACAAGATATTTACAGCATTGATATATCAAATTCAGTATTCATGATTTTTATTTTCTTAAATATTCTGCTATGACATGCTCCACGATTATTTACATATTTATATCCATAAATGTTTCCTTTTCAAAATAGTTTAGCATTCTGATTTCCTCAAATATTCTGAATTTGATTATTGCAAGTATTGAAGCATTACTGTAAAAGTTATACGTCACATGTTTTAAATACTCATAAAAGGCTTTTATATAAAAGTCAAATGACAAATGTTTTGCAAGATAAATAATAAGCACATAGGTAGTGTTGTGGGTTGTACGGAACTCAACGGACCTATCATGTGCAATAAGCATATAGGTAGTGTTGTGGGTTGTACGGAACTCAACGGACCTATCATGTGCATCATCACATAGGTAGTGTTGTGGGTTGTACGGAACCCAACGGACCTATCATGTGAAATGCCCGGTAGCAGGATCTAATCCCCCAGGTAAATGAGATATCTCCACGTATACGTAAAACGGGAGTCTAGTTCGAAACAGATTCCACCTAATTAGAGAGAAAATATGACAAACAATTTTGGAAATGGAAGTAGGTTTTACCCCTATTTTCACTATGCATGTTTACATGTTTTAAGTTACATATTCTAAAATACATATGCTCTTTTATGGAAATATATGTTTTAGCTTGAATACCTTAAATGTTTCAAAGCTAAATATTTTAAGAATGCATGTCCTCTATGTTCAAGTATACGACCAATTGGTAGTTGAGTATTTATTAACTCTCATGTACGAAACCTCTACCAATTGAAAACCCATGACAGATGTAGGAATTACTCATTGGGCTTCTCGAAGCTCACCCCATTCCCCAACATTTTTCAGGTGATGATGATGGGTGGACCCTTGCCCAATTTGGGGAGCAATGATTGGCAGCTCCATTAGGATCTGGAGATATTTTGGAACTATTAGGACCCATCGTTGGTCAAACTTTTGTAGTTGTAATTTTGGGACAATTATGTACTTAAGCCTAAGGGGCACATGGATATGTATTATATAAAATCTTTTTTTATTATTATTATGCTCTGATTATTATATTTATGTGCACCGCTATGAAGAGCGGCAGTATCAGGCGGATATGCGACAGATGTTTTTTTAAAAGAAAAGAAAAAGTTTTTCACGCTTCCGCAACCACAGGTCGCATCACTGTCCGATACTGTTGCTTATGTACGAGCCTTGCCCCAAGGCCTCTGGGCCTGAAGGATGGCGGTCCCGACTCGAGATCCGCACAGGGTGGGTTTTCGGGTCGTCACATATATCGATGTAAAACTAAATAATACAATCACCTCTGTCCATCCCGAAAAGCTCCAACAACTATCATCTATCGGTCCAATACCTGTAATTTTCATGAACAGTAGGGATGAGCCATAATGCTCAGTAGGGTTTCTCGAAACACACAAGCATACAGTGTGCATAATGAGTTCACATAAATCTTAATTAAATCATTAAAATTATTCTTTAGGTATATAATGCTATATTCATCATTTATAAATTGAGTTTACAATTTGTCTAGCACATTTTCATTTAAATAATTATCTACCATTGTTTTAGACTTTAGACTTGAAAATTACCAATTTTTCCTTTGATAATATTCCGAGCCATTACATTCTTTACCCCTTATAAGAATTTTGTACTCAAAATTCAAGCCACATCTAAACACTTTAGAGAGAATATTACCAAAATACCATTTGATAATTTCCTAAGTCATTACAATCTTCCTTCCTTACAAGAATTTTGTCACCGAAGTTCAGGTTACACTTGAAAGGACAACCAATTACTATTCGTTGAAAGAGTCTAAAATTATCCCTATGGGCCAATACCATCCAACACTACACCACTAGCTACACTACTCTATTTCAATCACAAATTGTGTCTAAGCATGCTAGGGTTAAACCACCAACCCAACCAGATAGACTAGAAAACTGACAAGGTCTATGGCAAAAGTCTATAAGGAAACAGTTAACTCTAACACAAGGGATATAATACTAAGCGGCATTATCCACAAACAACACTCCTCTCAATAAGAGAGATTAAAAAAAAGAATAACTTTAAAGTCTCAATCACAAAATATATTGAGCACCTACTACTCAATTCCAAACATAAGGTAAGCAATAACAAGTAGTTTTATTCCTTAACTTTTTACAATCTTATGTGTCTTTTTCTTAGCAATTTATAGCCTTCCGGACATCTTTTCATTTAATGCTTCACATTTCTTGATTATCATTCACTCCTATCGTTAGGTGATAACCCTTCTTGGAACACAACTCCTTTTGTTACTAGGTAATGGGTTGGCATCCATTACTTGTAACGCAAGACTTGAGACCAATCCAGTTTATATTGATACATCATAGTTAAAATAATGTAATCCATGAACAATCGGTTACTAACCTAGCACACATAGAATCAATAGGCAACAAGAAATTGCTAACACATAATCTATCACATAAGCACATCTATCAAATAATCACAAGTAATTGCTTGACAAACATTAACAACTTTCAATACAACTATCCTCAAAAGTATAGTCTAGCCTATGGACATATAGTCTAACTTATTAGCAGACAAAGGTTGTATTCTATCAAATAGACAAATTAGCATACAGCCTAACATTCAGGCACATAAGAAAATAGTCCATCCTTTAGATAACTAGACATATAGCCTATCAAAGAAGTAGGGAAGTCTACCGCTTACTACATAGACATGTAATACATCTCACTAATATACTAGTACATAATCTATCAGCTAGACACATGGATATGTAGCCTGTCACTCAATCACAGAAGTGTAGTATATATCTCAAACACATCAATATATAACCACTCACATAGATACATTGGCACTCAGCACCAACCAATGAAACAATCACATACAAGACACAACAATAAACCATAATGCAGCTAGCACACAACAAGAAAAACAAACTTGCCCAACTCATTCGAGGTCCAAACCTCCTCCCACTGTTCCTAGGTATTCGAAACCTAAAATTCTTATAACATTAGATCATGAACGTAACCCGAAAGGCCTGACAAGAGGGTCATCTAGACCCTTAAAGGAATGTGATCAAACTTGTCAACCTAGTCATATGTATAAAATACAAGCCATTTTTTTAATTGATTTTCATAATCATTTTCCTTAATTGATTCCGTTTTGTTCTCATGCTAATACTTGTTCAAGTCCCGTAATGGGATTAAATAAAATAGTTTACTATCAGGTGTAGCTATACCAAAAATTGTCCATGTATAACATATTAAGGTAAGTGTTCAAACCTAACTATAACAGTTTAATATACAATATGTACAATGTGTCAACGAAGGGTACAAGCACCCTTTACAAATACAAGTAAATATATACATCGATGCAAAACTAAATACTATAATGGCCTTTGTCCATCCCGCAAAGCTCCAACAATTGTCATCTATAAGTCCAATACTTCTCATTCCCATGAACAGAAAAGGTGAGCCATAACACTCAGTAAGGTTTTCCAAAACACACAAATATACAGTGTGCAAAAACTAATGCAAGTCCAAAGAGGACAATCCCTAATGTCTAACATGCATTACAAGCACACAACAATATCATCTACTATATCTTAAATGTAGATACAATAATCAAAAGAATGAGGTACCACTCCATGCGGTGCAACAACAATAATAAATACATTCAGTGTATGTATGTATATATATATATATATTCGAAGACAAGAGATGTGTATAAATATAAACCTCACATCACACCTCTATTTCTTGTTCAAAGCAACAAGAACAATGATGTACAGATGTGTATAAATACAAACCCCACGTTGCATCTCCATTTTTTATTCAAACAAACAAGAACAACGATGTACAATAGTAATATATGCCAGTTATATAATAAGACAACAATGCCCAATAGTCATACAACTAGCAACAAGTCAAGAATATGATAAGGTAATAATGTGTAATCACTACACAATCTACATATACAACAAGTGCAATCCACAACACAATAAATCATATCGACATCCACTACACTTATCCATACAACCAAGGCAATGTAAACATGCTCAATGTGTGCTCACTTTCATTAATGCATTATGATTAATGTATGTATACGAATGAGCAACAACCAAATCTCTAGAGTTCTTAGGCTAGTATCCGAAAGGCCTTATCTGCCTCCTACACAAGGCTATGGTTCGTAGTCGATGGTATACACCATCCCTATCAAAAGTGGCCAGGTATTATAAAGGCCTGCTCCTTTCACTACCAAAAATTATAGTTTTTGCGACGCACAGTATTTGCGACGCCTAGTCAAGCATCGCTAATCGTGTCCTTTTGTGACACACACAACGTGTGTCGCTAAAAAGAAACAAAAGGGGTTTCCCATGCAAAAACATTGGCGAGAACCTATTAGCGATTCACCATCACACATTAGCGATGCACATATGCATCGCTAATAGTTAAAACTTTTAGCGACGCACGATGGAGCGTCGTTGATAGTAGTTTAAGTGAAACGCTGTCGTTTCACTTAACTTTAGTGACATTCATTTAGTTATTAGCGATGCACAGTGCGCGTCGCTAATAAGTGTTATAAACTGATCGGTCTCTCGTGCTGCTCCCTATTCTTTCTCTCTCTCGCTCTCTTTGTTTTTGATCGACTCTCTCTCTCTCTCTCTCTAGGGCTTGCTTCTGAAATACCTGAGGACCTTTACCATCTCATGAAGAAAGCAGTCGCAATTAGGAAGCATCTAGAGAGGAACAGGAAAGATAAGGATTCCAAAATTAGGTTGATTCTGGTTAAGAGTGGCATTCATCGACTTGCTCGCTACTATAAAAAGTCAAAAAAGCTTCCACCTATCTGGAAATAGTAAGTTTTCACCCCTTTTCTTTATCTAGCTTTAGTTTTAAATTAATTTCAAGTCATCTTAATATTTTCTGTGTTGTTTTTTACTAGATATGTTTAATTGACCATTTTTATGATTTCAATATTTTATGGATTTCATGTGTAACTCAGTACGAAGTTATTGATAGGTTCATAGAATAATTTTTTCAAACAAAATATGTAATATACAATGTTGAACTTTGATATTGCAATTCAAAATTATATAGCTTCTATGGTTGCTCTGGAAAAATTCTTTTATAATATTTCAGAGGTTGGTTCATCCTTGATGGGTGAGGCTTTTAGCAGCCAAGCTCTGTTGTGGGCTCGTGATCCTAGATGAGATCCTATTATTGTTGAAGGGGATTCTCTGGTTTAAAATTTTCATTTCTTGTTCATTTGTTCTATTTTATCAATAGTGAATTGGCTAATAGGTTCTCAGGAATAGATTTGTTGGACGGATGGATTACTCTAGCCTCTCTTTGGTCCTGTTATTAGGGTAATAAAGTTAGAAATGGATTAATTCGTTTCAAACCTAGATTCAGTTAATTCAGTCCTGTCAGAATTTATATTGTTAACTGGTTTTGTTTTGTGAGCATTTGGTTTATTTTGAATTTATGCCATGGCTGTACATCTCACACAGTAGAGTATTTATCCATTACCCATCTCACTTTCACCACTTGCCATTGTTTTTTCCTATTTCTGTTTCCCCCTCAACCTTGATCTTCATAGCTCTATCTTCTCATATATTTTTCAAAACAAAAAGAAAAAAAAATCCCACTTCTTTTACTCTGCTCTTTATGTATATTCAAAATTCTATGCCCCTGATGATCACACGTTTTGTGAAAGTTGACAGAGAATAATTTTTGAAAGAATTGATTGAGAGGTGAATCCAACAATCCCAAAGGTGAAAAAGACCATTTGAATGACACTATAAATTTTGAACTAATTGATTGAGAGGCACATCCAATCTCAAAGGCCAAAAAGACCAATTTTTTTTATTTTCAAATAAATAATAATTTTAATCTTCTTTGACTAAAAAAATATAAGTTATTTATCTTAAATTTATTTTTATATAAAATGAATTGTTTTTTTTTAATTCAAAAAAATTGATGAAAATTTTAAAAAAATGAAAAATAAATAAATAAATAAAAGGGGTATTTTTGTTATTTTTAAATAAACTTGAATTGGAGTAGAGCTATTTGTAGTTTGTTAGTAAAAGTAGGAAAGATCAGTGTCATTTCAAAATTTCAAGGGAGGTTTTGTAATTTTCAGAAATTTCATGAGAGATTAGTGTAGTTAATTCTAATTTTTTCAAAGAATATAAAAAAATTTAAGTAATTATCAGATATTATAAGGGAGATCAATATAATTATGTCAAATGATAAAATAATAAATTCATTTTTTCTATCGATGTTTCTCCTACAATTTTGATAAGGACAATTATTTTGTGTAATATCAAAGTAATTGTTAGATAAGTCGAAAAAAGTAAGGATAATATCAAAGTAATTGTTGATAATAATCCAGCTATATGATCTATCTAGTGTGACACACATTTATAAGTTTATAGTTGAAATCACACACACACACACTAGGTGGCTAACCAACTATCCAGCGTGTCACATGTTTTATTAAAGAAAAAAAAATAAAAAAACTTATGCTACTTTATGCCGTTCTTGCTATTTATGCATGCAAAAAAAAAAAAAACTATTCACATTCTATGTTCATATATATTTAATAAGCGTTCTAATATATATCATTTGATCTTTATTTCATATTGATCGGGATTATTGCGCCGCCGTCTTTATGTTTTGCATCGGGACTTATTATTTTTGTTTGTTTTTTTTCTTTTCATGGACATCTATAGTTACATTTTTTGAGACAATTTTTTATTTTTGTATTTATTGTTAAATTGTACTTTTACAAATGTAAGTAATTAGCATAATATATATATATATATATATGAATGTATTTTTCTTTTTTAATATATTCATTTCAGAATGTTTGATTTTTATTATATATCAAGATGATTGATACAGGTTTAAACAAGAATAAAAAACAAATAAAACAAATAATTCAGGTCAAAATATGGTTTAAAAGAAAAAACTTTTAGCGATGCACAGAAAGGCGTCGCTTAAAGAAAAGAAAATAATTTATAGCGTCGCTTCACATTCATCGCTAAAAAATGCCAATACACTATTAGTGACACACTAAGAGCATCGCTAAAAGTTCGACCCAATACACCATTAGCGATGCACCATAAGCGTTGCTAATGGGCCCAATTAGCGACGCCCATTGCATTCATGTATAGTATTTGTGACGCCCATGCCTGATTATTCGCAACACCATGTGAACGTCACTAATAGTTACCTTTAGCGACGAATACAAGTGAGTGCGTCGCTAATAGTATTGGCGACACGACTATTTGTGATGCCTTTAGCGACGACCATTAGTGCGTCCGTAAGTAGCTTTAGTGATGCATATTACTACTATTAGCGACGCATTAGTGCGTCGCTAATAGTATCTTTTCCTGTATTATTTTTTCAAAAACCAAGTCGAATGTTCTATACTACTATCCAATGATAGCCTTTACACGTCAACCCTTTGGCCCATTGTGTCACGACCCGAAACCCACCCTATGCGGATCTCGTGTCGCGGGGCCGACCCGAAGGCCGTCCCTACTTTTTCCGTTCCTGTATCATAGTACTAATATGCAATGTACTAAAAATTTAAAACAATACACAGCGGAAGTCATTTATCAGTTACAGTAATCCAGCGGAAGTCTTTTTAAATACATTAAACAGCGGAAATCTATTAAATACATGACATAGTTCTACAAAATTCAAAATGAGAACTAAACCGTAACCAGCACCCGGGGGTGGTGAATACATGGGAGAACTAACATAGACTGACACAATGCTTCAAAATATCCCCCTATGCTCTCAGACTCCTACTGGGGTCTCGCAGCGTCATCACCTGAAATGGGGGTAAATGGGGTGGAATGAGCTACAAAGCTCAGTAAGTAAAACAGATCTCCAACACTGGTATCGATGATCAATGTGTATCCATGAATAGATAATGATAGCCAATCATAAGGAAGGAGATGCTGTGATAGCCAATGAAACATAATTGCCACTAGGGCCAATGAAAGGTAATCACAATACACAATCAGAAGTAATAGTGTAAAATGAAAGTATAACAACAATGAAGTACTGCCACAATGAACCGATCACGATCAAATCAATCAATGCAAGTCTTTCGAGACTTGAAGAATTATAGGGAAACAGTGCCATTAAACAATCAATTCTGTTAATCATAAGAGATGCTGTTATTCTGTTTCAGGGCTTGGCAGACCCTCGATCTTTTGGGGCCCGGCATACCCCCAGTCAATTCCAATAATTTGCCATTTGTCCGTTCACGGACTTGACCCGTAGGTCTCATTAAATCAGATAGCATCAGATGGTTGTTGTGACTGAGCACAACTCCCGTGTCCATAAACATGTCATGATCATAGTAATTCCATAGAATATAAAAATGGAATATCATTCATTCAATGAGGATACAGTAGTAGGCCTTTCAAGGCATAGTTCAACATGATAACAATGATATAGCAATCAATCAAGGTCCACTAGATAGAACAATATCACAAAGTGGATAGCAATAACATATGTGCTTTCAAAGCACAGTGAAACATGATACAGTGATACATCAGTCAATAATATGTCCACAAGATAGAAAATATCGAAAAGTGGAACACAAGGATATCAATACTTTCAAGAGTACGAGTTTGGCAGTAAAAGAATAAACTTGGCTTGTGGGAACACCACATGTAAGAGAAAGTGATCCACTTACCTCTATCGTGCCTTTATCTTAGAAATCCGTGAGTATACCCTTGCCTTTTGAGTTCCCTATATATCAGTGAATACGTTTCAGAATAAATGCTATTCATCAAATTTTATGCTTTTCTATCATAAGTATTTCAAATACTATTTTAGACTTTACCATTGAGTCCGGAATGCCGAAGAAAGTCGGTTTAGGCTTTCGCGGAATTCCATTTGGACTTTTGTACTAAAAGGGCAAAATAGTCATTTTGCACTTTTACGGTATTTTATCCTTCGGGGTTCCGTCTCGTAAAACGGACCCCACCATTGGACTCAGAACGTCCGAGATAATAGGTTTTGACTATTCATTTGTGTCATTTGGACTTCGTTTGACCTCTTTTTGGAATAGGGGCATTATTGTAAAATTAATATTTAATTAATTTTTTATACTTGGGCAACAGTGGAATTTTCCCAAACTATTGGGGCCGGTTTATAATTCCCATAAGCTGCGGTCTGAACCAGTTGGTTCAGACCTAAAAACCCTAGACCGGTCCTCCCTTGCCCTGAACCAAACGGTTCACCTTCATTCAAGAACCGGATTTCAATAACCCAATTCCCTATCCTTATCCCTGTTTCGGTTAACCCCAAAACCCAATTTCAATTTATTATTCCTGCAACCAAACATGCCCAAATCCATTTAAAATCCATCTCCAAAACGACACAGCTTCGGTTAACCATTTATGTCCGGTCGGGTACCGACCCGATTCAAACCCAGACCCGTCTAGACTTAACCCGATACCCCCACGCTTTTCCGGTCATCTCTCCCAAGTCTCCGGTGAACTGTATTAGGGTTCCGTCACCATCTCCGGTGACGGCAACCTAAATCCGATGGTTTTTAAACCTATTTTCAATGTAGTTCCATTCCCTTCACTTCAAGGATCTCGACCCTAGCCTCGGCTTGCCCTAAAACCCTCCCCATCTTCACGAAATAGGGGTTTAACATCTCCGGCCGAATCTCCGGCCAAGTGTATTTTCTCAATTTCATGGTTATTTCTCTAATGTTTTGGCCCTACAATTCTTCTAATATGTTTCTGCATTTATAGGAATTATACGTGGGTCATTTAAACAAGGTTTAATACATGATTTTCCATATAACCCGAAATTATCCTAAGGCCTGCAACTCGGTTTTTCTCCATGGTTTCTCAACCGTTTTTCATGATTCGTTTTGCAAAATAATCCATATTTCATGCTTGTCTAGATCCTATAATTATATATAAGCTTCATGCTTTAAATCTCAAAAACAGAACTAAAACTTGCTTACCTGGGTTTCGGTTTTCAGCCCATTATGACCCTCCAAAGTTCCTGTTTATGATCCTAAGTTCTTTCCCAAAGTGTTCTCCCAACAATGGTCTTGTTTGTGCCTTTAAACCCACACCCGTAGGCTTATATTTGTAGAGAGAGTTTCCACCGCCTCTCTCTCTTTTCTCTCTCTCCCTCTCTTGGTTTCTCCCCCTTCTATGGCCTCTTTCTTTGACCTAGAACCTGTGCTCTCTCTGCCAAATGCAACCTTTGCATTAAATGGTTGGAGACTTGTTGTGCACTCATGTATATATGTATATATATATCATATTATATATATATATATAACACACACACACTTCTCTCACCTAGCCGACACACACACTGCCCTTGGCAGTTTCCCCATTCTCCTTTTTTTCTTTCTTTTTATTTCTTATGTAGATATACATATATACATAAATACATCATACATGTGTAATACATTATATCTTATACATATATACACATGAAATACACCTCTTTTATACATGTATATACATGTATATGTAGGGGTCTAATTCCATTTTAAATCATATTTACATACACTGATTTTAATCAAGCTATGTATCTACGTTCACGTATGCATGCATGGGAATGCGTGCATGCACGCATTTCGATGCAATGTCCTGTGATGCTCGGGTGTTACCCAGCCTTGGTCATTCATTTCCGTGATTACAGTCTCCAGTCTTTCATTTCCATGAGAATACTATGACATTCATATCTTATCGTTTAAGTTACATGTTTTAACCGACCTACCTCGGTATACGTGACGTATCCCGGGTCGGGATATTACATTCTTACCTCCTTAAAAATAAGTTTGTCCTCAAACTTAGCATATACTACTATGAAAATAAATGCGGGTACTTGGCGCGCATATCATCTTCTCGCTCCCAAGTAGCCTCTTCCATTCGGTGATTCCTCCACAGAACTTTGACTAATGGAATAGTCTTGTTCCGTAGCACCTGATCTCGACGATCCAAAATCTGAACTGGATGCTCGATGTAACTCAGATTTTCTTGGACGTCTAGCGGTTCGTGCTCGATCACTTGATCTGCACTCTTTATACACTTCCTTAGCATCGAGACATGAAATACATTGTGAACATGTGCTAACTCCGATGGTAAGGCAAGCTCGTAAGCTACGGGTCCAACCCTCTTCGTGATCCTGAATGGCCCAATGTATCTGGGGCCAAGCTTTCCCCTCTTGCCAAACCTGACCACCCCTTTCATGGGTGACACTTTCAAGTACACATAATCGCCTTTCGCAAACTCTAAGTCTCGTCGATGAACATTTGCATAGCTTTTCTGTCGACTTTGAGTTGCTAATAAACGCTGTCGGATCAGTTGTATCTTTTGTGCGGTCTGTTCCACTATCTCCGGCCCATAGAGTCTCCTTTCTCCCACCTCTGTCCAACATAGTGGTGATCGGCACTTCCTGCCGTATAATGCCTCATATGGTGCCATACCAATACTAGCTTGATAGCTATTATTGTACGTGAACTCGACCAATGGCAACTGATCTTCCCAACTTCCTTCAAAGTCTATGACACAAAAACGCAGTAAGTCTTCTAAAGTCTGTATCGTCCTCTCCGACTGGCCGTCGGTCTCGGGATGATACGCAGTGCTAAGACTCAGTTCCGTGCCCATAGCTTGTTGTAGTCCTTTCCAGAATCGTGATACGAACCGGGGGTCCCTATCAGAAACAATCGATACTGGAACTCCGTGAAGTCTAACTATTTCTCTGATGTATAGCTCAGCTAGTCGCTGAAGAGATTGTGTCGTCTTGGTTGCCAGGAAGTGAGCTGTCTTTGTTAATCTGTCCACGATAACCCAGATAGAGTCACTCCCCCTGACTGTCTTTGGCAATCCTGACACAAAGTCCATCGTGATGTGTTCCCACTTCCATTCAGGAATGGGCAGTGACTGCAGAAGTCCTCCAGGCTTCTGATGTTCCACCTTAATTTGCTGGCACTTGGCACATCGTGCTATGTACTCAGCTATATGACGTTTCATCCCGGACCACCAATAAGTATCTTTAACATTGTGATACATTTTGGTGCCTCCTGGATGTAAGGCAAATTTCGAACTGTGTGCTTCATCGAGAATCTCTTTCTTGATCTCAGGCACATCGGGTACGCAGATCCTATCCTGATAATACAATATCCCATCTCTCACTGTGTACTCGGAATCTATGCCTGTCTTGATTCCTTGAAGAAGCTTAGCCAACTTCTCATCCTGAGTCTGCTGTCCCCTGATCTTGTCCAAAATCGACAACCCGACTGTGACGTTGGCACATAGTGCCTTGGAACTGGGCAGAACTATCTCTATTTCCATGTCGTTCAATTCCTTCAGTAATTCCGTCTGTGTTGTCAACAGGAAAGCTAAACTTCCTGATGACTTCCGACTCAGAGCGTCAGCTACCACATTCGCCTTTCCTGGGTGGTACTGTATGTTGACCTCATAGTCTTTTAATAACTCCAACCAACGGCGTTGTCTCATATTGAGCTCCTTCTGTGTAAACAGATACTTGAGGCTCTTATGATCGGTGAAGATTTCGCACGTGGTTCCATATAGATAGTGCCTCCATATCTTCAAAGCGAAGACAATGGCTGCTAGCTCAAGGTCATGTGTCGGATAATTCCCCTCGTGGGGTCTCAACTGTCGGGAAGCATAAGCTACCACTTTTCCGTTCTGCATTAACACACACCCTAAGCCCTTGTATGAAGCATCACTATAAATCACAAAACCATCAGTTCCTTCTGGCACTGTCAATATAGGAGCCGTAACCAGACGCTTCTTCAGCTCTTGGAAACTCTTTTCTTGCTCCTCTGTCCATACAAAAGGAACACTTTTCCGGGTCAGTTTGGTAATAGGCGTAGCTATCTTGGAGAAGTCCTGGACAAATCTCCTATAGTAGCCTGCTAACCCCATGAAACTTCGCACCTCCGTGACACTCGTAGGTTGAGGCCAATTCATGATTGCCTCGATCTTCTGGGAATCAACAGAGATTCCCTCTTTACTGATCACGTGTCCCAGAAATGCTATACTAGGAAGCCAGAATTCGCATTTCTTCAGCTTAGCATACAACTTCTGCTCCCCTAACTTCTGTAGCACTTTCCTCAGATGTACCTCGTGTTCTTCCTGGTTCTTAGAGTAAACCAAGATGTCGTCTATAAACACAATCACGAAGTCATCCAAGTACGGCTTGAACACACGGTTCATCATATCCATGAATGCAGCTGGGGCATTAGTCACCCCAAATGGCATAACAAGGAACTCGTAGTGTCCATACCGTGTCCTAAATGCTGTCTTCTGAATGTCAGTGGGCCTGACCTTCAGCTGATGATAACCGGACCTCAGATCGATTTTCGAAAACACCTGGGCCCCTTTCAACTGGTCGAACAAATCATCCACTCTAGGCAGTGGATATCTGTTCCGGATGGTAACTTTGTTCAACTCACGATAGTCGATACACAGTCTCATAGTTCCATCCTTTTTCTTTACGAACAATACAGGTGCACCCCATGGTGACGAGCTGGGTCGTATGAAACCCTTGTCCAATAATTCCTGCAACTGGAGCTTCAGCTCCTTCAGCTCTGTCGGTGCCATCCTATATGGAGTCTTGGATATCGGAGTAGTGCCCGGCAATATGTCGATACAAAACTCGATCTCTCTGTCTATAGGCATTCCTGGAAGATCATCCAAGAACACTCCGAAAAATTCCCTAGCAATGGGAATATTTTCTAACTCAGGCTGCTGAGAGTCAGTGTCTTGAACACTACATAAGAATCCGTGGCATCCCTTTCGAAGCAGACGCCTCGCTTGGATAGAGGAAACAAAGTAGGGTGGGGAAGCCACTCCTGTCCCCTCAAAGTCAACTGTCGGAAACTGTGGATTCCGTATGAGAACTCGTTTGGCCATACAGTCTATCGTAGCATAATTGGCAGCCAGCCAATCCATTCCAAGGATAACATCGAATCCACAAATTTCCAAAGGTATAAGGTCAGCCAATAAGTGTGTATCCCCAATCTGTATCCCACAATTCCTATACATGGTATCCCCCAACAATGATTTCCCCGATGGTATTGAAACATTCAGTAAATACCCTAAGGGTTCTGTTACTAGGTTCAGTCTAGCAGCATATGTAGGGGATATAAATGAATGTGTAGATCCAGTGTCAAATAAAACATGAGCAGGCTGTGAGCATACTAAAAGAGTACCTGCGACTACAGAGGTTGTAGCCTGCACGTCTCCTGGTAAAAGGGAGAAAACCCGTCCTGCCTGCTGCTGGACGTTCCCCTGTCCACTCCTTTGGGCTGGAGGTCTAGGTGGTGCTGTTCCAGTGGTTGGTGCCTTTACTGAAGCAATACTGGGCATGACCTGTTCCTTCTGAGGACATTCTCTTGCAAAATGTCCCTCCTGACCACAGTAGTAACAAGCGTTGCTGTCCTTGAGACACTGGCCTTTATGGATCTTATTGCAACGAGAGCACTTGGCTGCCCCCTTTTTGTTGCCTTGTTTCTTCTGACCCGATCCCGTCGCCTGTGATGTGGCTCCAGGTCTGGTAAATGTAGATCCATGTTCTGAAGTAGAAGGCCCTTGCCTCTTTTTCTGATTGCCGCTCTGCTTCAAGTTTCCTTTCCTCTTGGCGAATTCCTCGCCACTCCTTTCTATGACTCGAGCTGTCTCCACTACATCATCATAAGTAGTCAGTCGATGGGACACCAGTCTATCTTTAATAGGCCACCTCAGTCCTTCCTCAAATTTGCGAGCCTTCAAGTCCTCGGTACTGATAGCACCAGGGGCAAATCTGGCCAACTCAGTAAATTTGGCCTCGTATTGCTCTACTGTCATTCCCCCCTGTTGCAGTACCATGAACTCTGCAACCCTTCGATTTCTTACTTCTTGGGAGAAGTACTTCTTGTTGAAGATATCAGTGAATCGTTGCCAGTTCATGTCTGGCTCTTTATCTTCCTCTATCATCCACCATTTGTGTGCCATTCCTTTGAGCATATAAGTGGCGTAGGCCACTTTTTGGACTTCAGTGCATATCAGGATTTTAAAGATCCTGTTCATTTCTAGTAACCACTCCTCAGCTATAGTGGCTCCGCCTGTACCGTCGAAAGTCGGGGGTTTCATTTTCTGAAACCGCTCATATAAGTATGCAGCGTCTCGCTCGTTTCCTTGGCGATTCCCTGCATTGTCGCCTGCATTGATAGGCTGCTCCTGTGGTACTGGCTGTGCTGGTTGGTTAGCACCAGCCTGAATCTGTGGCAGACTTTCAATGATAGTCCGCATCATTCTTTCTAGCTGTTCTAAACGTTCCATAGGCAACGGACCTTGCCTCGTGTTTACCATGACTGTGAATAGAATCAATGAAGCCAACCAATGAGATAACTAGTGAGATAACCAATGAAATAACCAGTGAAAGAATCAATGAAGTAACCAGTCAATGTGTAAGACAAAAATAAATGTCAGTCATATCTAGCAGTCTTAACTCTAGTCCTATCTCCCATGACTCACTATCGAACCTATAGCTCTGATACCAAGCTGTCACGACCCGAAACCCACCCTATGCGGATCTCGTGTCGCGGGGCCGACCCGAAGGCCGTCCCTACTTTTTCCGTTCCTGTATCATAGTACTAATATGCAATGTACTAAAAATTTAAAACAATACACAGCGGAAGTCATTTATCAGTTACAGTAATCCAGCGGAAGTCTTTTTAAATACATTAAACAGCGGAAATCTATTAAATACATGACATAGTTCTACAAAATTCAAAATGAGAACTAAACCGTAACCAGCACCCGGGGGTGGTGAATACATGGGAGAACTAACATAGACTGACACAATGCTTCAAAATATCCCCCTATGCTCTCAGACTCCTACTGGGGTCTCGCAGCGTCATCACCTGAAATGGGGGTAAATGGGGTGGAATGAGCTACAAAGCTCAGTAAGTAAAACAGATCTCCAACACTGGTATCGATGATCAATGTGTATCCATGAATAGATAATGATAGCCAATCATAAGGAAGGAGATGCTGTGATAGCCAATGAAACATAATTGCCACTAGGGCCAATGAAAGGTAATCACAATACACAATCAGAAGTAATAGTGTAAAATGAAAGTATAACAACAATGAAGTACTGCCACAATGAACCGATCACGATCAAATCAATCAATGCAAGTCTTTCGAGACTTGAAGAATTATAGGGAAACAGTGCCATTAAACAATCAATTCTGTTAATCATAAGAGATGCTGTTATTCTGTTTCAGGGCTTGGCAGACCCTCGATCTTTTGGGGCCCGGCATACCCCCAGTCAATTCCAATAATTTGCCATTTGTCCGTTCACGGACTTGACCCGTAGGTCTCATTAAATCAGATAGCATCAGATGGTTGTTGTGACTGAGCACAACTCCCGTGTCCATAAACATGTCATGATCATAGTAATTCCATAGAATATAAAAATGGAATATCATTCATTCAATGAGGATACAGTAGTAGGCCTTTCAAGGCATAGTTCAACATGATAACAATGATATAGCAATCAATCAAGGTCCACTAGATAGAACAATATCACAAAGTGGATAGCAATAACATATGTGCTTTCAAAGCACAGTGAAACATGATACAGTGATACATCAGTCAATAATATGTCCACAAGATAGAAAATATCGAAAAGTGGAACACAAGGATATCAATACTTTCAAGAGTACGAGTTTGGCAGTAAAAGAATAAACTTGGCTTGTGGGAACACCACATGTAAGAGAAAGTGATCCACTTACCTCTATCGTGCCTTTATCTTAGAAATCCGTGAGTATACCCTTGCCTTTTGAGTTCCCTATATATCAGTGAATACGTTTCAGAATAAATGCTATTCATCAAATTTTATGCTTTTCTATCATAAGTATTTCAAATACTATTTTAGACTTTACCATTGAGTCCGGAATGCCGAAGAAAGTCGGTTTAGGCTTTCGCGGAATTCCATTTGGACTTTTGTACTAAAAGGGCAAAATAGTCATTTTGCACTTTTACGGTATTTTATCCTTCGGGGTTCCGTCTCGTAAAACGGACCCCACCATTGGACTCAGAACGTCCGAGATAATAGGTTTTGACTATTCATTTGTGTCATTTGGACTTCGTTTGACCTCTTTTTGGAATAGGGGCATTATTGTAAAATTAATATTTAATTAATTTTTTATACTTGGGCAACAGTGGAATTTTCCCAAACTATTGGGGCCGGTTTATAATTCCCATAAGCTGCGGTCTGAACCAGTTGGTTCAGACCTAAAAACCCTAGACCGGTCCTCCCTTGCCCTGAACCAAACGGTTCACCTTCATTCAAGAACCGGATTTCAATAACCCAATTCCCTATCCTTATCCCTGTTTCGGTTAACCCCAAAACCCAATTTCAATTTATTATTCCTGCAACCAAACATGCCCAAATCCATTTAAAATCCATCTCCAAAACGACACAGCTTCGGTTAACCATTTATGTCCGGTCGGGTACCGACCCGATTCAAACCCAGACCCGTCTAGACTTAACCCGATACCCCCACGCTTTTCCGGTCATCTCTCCCAAGTCTCCGGTGAACTGTATTAGGGTTCCGTCACCATCTCCGGTGACGGCAACCTAAATCCGATGGTTTTTAAACCTATTTTCAATGTAGTTCCATTCCCTTCACTTCAAGGATCTCGACCCTAGCCTCGGCTTGCCCTAAAACCCTCCCCATCTTCACGAAATAGGGGTTTAACATCTCCGGCCGAATCTCCGGCCAAGTGTATTTTCTCAATTTCATGGTTATTTCTCTAATGTTTTGGCCCTACAATTCTTCTAATATGTTTCTGCATTTATAGGAATTATACGTGGGTCATTTAAACAAGGTTTAATACATGATTTTCCATATAACCCGAAATTATCCTAAGGCCTGCAACTCGGTTTTTCTCCATGGTTTCTCAACCGTTTTTCATGATTCGTTTTGCAAAATAATCCATATTTCATGCTTGTCTAGATCCTATAATTATATATAAGCTTCATGCTTTAAATCTCAAAAACAGAACTAAAACTTGCTTACCTGGGTTTCGGTTTTCAGCCCATTATGACCCTCCAAAGTTCCTGTTTATGATCCTAAGTTCTTTCCCAAAGTGTTCTCCCAACAATGGTCTTGTTTGTGCCTTTAAACCCACACCCGTAGGCTTATATTTGTAGAGAGAGTTTCCACCGCCTCTCTCTCTTTTCTCTCTCTCCCTCTCTTGGTTTCTCCCCCTTCTATGGCCTCTTTCTTTGACCTAGAACCTGTGCTCTCTCTGCCAAATGCAACCTTTGCATTAAATGGTTGGAGACTTGTTGTGCACTCATGTATATATGTATATATATCATATTATATATATATATATAACACACACACACTTCTCTCACCTAGCCGACACACACACTGCCCTTGGCAGTTTCCCCATTCTCCTTTTTTTCTTTCTTTTTATTTCTTATGTAGATATACATATATACATAAATACATCATACATGTGTAATACATTATATCTTATACATATATACACATGAAATACACCTCTTTTATACATGTATATACATGTATATGTAGGGGTCTAATTCCATTTTAAATCATATTTACATACACTGATTTTAATCAAGCTATGTATCTACGTTCACGTATGCATGCATGGGAATGCGTGCATGCACGCATTTCGATGCAATGTCCTGTGATGCTCGGGTGTTACCCAGCCTTGGTCATTCATTTCCGTGATTACAGTCTCCAGTCTTTCATTTCCATGAGAATACTATGACATTCATATCTTATCGTTTAAGTTACATGTTTTAACCGACCTACCTCGGTATACGTGACGTATCCCGGGTCGGGATATTACACATTGGGTATTGGAAATGTGCCTTCAACTACATAGGAGAATATTGGATCAAGAGACCTCACTGTGACACCAGTGATTTTTGGTGCCTAGGTTTCAACAGGAAGCAGTCTTCCTACTCAACGTATCCTTTATGCCAAACAAGTGCACAGTATAATCCATATAAGTACCATGCAGTGCAATGCATTATGTCTCTATACACAAAAACGCATAAACAATAAAGTGCGCATAAACATCCATGGTAGATATATAACAAAAGGGTAAAATATCAAAATAATAATAATAGTCATACCACAAAGACCAAGTGATGGTAAGGCATCAAAATAATAATGACAATCATACCATAGGGATCAAATGATAAGCATGCAATACCAATTAACCAAGATGCGATCTTAGTCATAGTCTATCCAAACTATAGGGAGACACTATTTGTGTCTTTCTTAATATGTGTTGGATATCTTACACACTCTTGGTTCAACTCCCTAGACCTATTACACCTCAAGCCTGGGAAAGACTAAGGATGACGTCCAAACCACAACCCCACATGGTTTTTAAGTGAGATATTTGAGAAAAATGTATAAGTAATCACCCTTAAAAGAAAGGGAATGTCATAGTGTACACATGGGGTATAGAGAGATTAAATTAGAAAGTCAAAACAAAAAGAAAAGACTAAACTTCCACTCAGCCCCCTGAGTGCCGATCATCACACAAAAAGGGAGGTTTTCTCCCTCTGAGTACCGATCGACTATCACGTAGTGCTGATCGATACAAGCCACTTGCTTACCCACTATTTCAAAATTTTAGTCCGTTTTGGTCACCCATTTTTGGTTCCAACCTGTTTTCTCATGTCTTAAGCATTCTTCTCTTTTATTCTAGATTCATTTCATACCCGAATAACAACCTATACATCAATAATTAATATACCAAAAATATTCTTTCACCTTTCACATTCCAAGATATTGTATCTTCATGGAAGTAAAAAATGCAATTTAAATAGTTGTAGGGTTTACATCACCACTTTACTTCTATGTTTAAGTACATTAGGATACCAAATACAAAGTCTATCTCGATAAGGATTTACATGCAAAGTAAGTTCCCAAATGAAGAACATATACATGCTTCCATAAGAGGAGGAATGTTAAAAATGTACAAAAGTGAGGTCTTCAAAAATAGCTTGAAGGTAATTGTTCAATTGGTTGTCGTTTCCTTTCCCATTCTTGCGTCTAATAGGGTCAATACCACTACCCTAATTGGAACCAATAAACATAAAGAAAAACATATGGTAATGCATGTATGCGCATGTGCTAGTGTAGTAACATACAAGTGGTCACGAGCTTGCATTGACAACAGGAGTAAGAATTCAACAACAATCATTCTTTTATAGTTCAACACATATAGTCATCCAAAAATATAAACATAATCAAATTGTATCAACACAAGAACAAAATTAGTTGAGGTTCTATGTTGTATTCAACTTAATTCAACTCTCAAGGTTTTCAATCCCCAAAACAATCAACCTAATGGCCCCCGGTAACCCTTATGCACTTTACATGCTACTAACCTAATGGAGACAAACGACCCCCACATGGGTTTATGGATCGCAAATCGATGAGAGATACCATCCTAATCATAAATCAAACCCCAGGTAGAGTGCAATCTCACCACACTCTAGAGCACACCATGGACGTGACTAATATTACCCCGAACACCCATTCCTTCCAAGCTATTTGTTCTCAAAGTTCTATAGTTTTTTAATCAAGGTTCACACTCGAAGTTTCTTATTTAGTTCATCAATATGTCAAACATCCATGGCATCACACTTAAACATCATGAATTCACAACAATTATTCATGTAGGCAATTTTACAAACACTTGGTGAGCAATCAATAATCTCTCATATATTGTACATGGATTCAATATCAATAATATACCTCTAGAGGAAAAATGTTTGGCCCAAGAGTGATATCGAAGAAACAACAAGGTGAAATACAATTGTTTTAGAGCAAGAAACGATCAAATAATCATGTACAAATCACATTCAACATATGATCAATTTACAGAAGAATATGCACATGAATGTCACAAGATGAAGAAATGGAGTGTATAATCTACCTAAAGACATGTTTTTAATCTAAGGTTAGAAGTCCTTGCCTCAATTTCTTGGTATTTAGATGAAACCCTAATGATCTTTAAGGATGTTTGGTGAAGATTTTCACAAATCCTAGCTCCAAGTTAAGTATAAAGACTCTATGCCTCTTCAATCTTTCAAGAAAGCCCCAATTTCTTGATAGTTGGAGTGAGATTCTTCAAGCCTTGAAATTTTCCCTAATTTTCCCTCTTCTCTCTTTTACAAGCCTTGAAATTTTCCCTAATTTTCCCTCTTCTCTCTTTTACATGAGATTATGTGTTTGTAGTATGCGTATATGTGTAGAGATTTTGGTCTTATAAGACCAAACCCAAGCCTGTATGAAATTCCTCTTTTGCCCATTTTTTATTCTTTTATTTTTCTTTAGTTTCCATGTCCTTTTTTGGTTTTTTTTTTTTTATTTAAGTGAAAAGCACCCATTTATTAAATTATGTTTTATACTACTTTATGTTAGGTTTATTTACACTATATGACTCACCCATATGTTATTTTTCCTTTTTTAATGACATTATTAGCCAGTTAATTAAAGTAATAAAATATTGGGTCCTTACAGTGGCCACCCTGCCCCCTAACACTAAGGTTTCATATCAATTCCTTCAGTTCTTTGAGTTAATTATACATTAGGGGCAGGGTGATATAAAATTTGAAATTTATAAAATATAAAAAATTGAATATAATGTGAGTGAAAAAGGGAAAATGATACATGAAGAATGATATAATATGTTCACACATAACTTGAGGGTAAAATATGACACAATGAAATAAATTAGATATTCTAGAATTAAGAAGAAAAGACCAAAAAGGACATGGAGTTAGAAAGAATAGAAGAGAGTAAAGAGGGACAAAAGGGAGATTTCGCCCGAGTCTTATTTTTGGTCTTATATGACCAAGACTCTACAGACGCTAAACACACACACACACACACACACCCAAATTCATGTGAAAGAGAGAAAATGGGAGAAATGAGGGAAAACCCAAGAGCTTTGGAAAAATCTTGAAGAATCACCAAAGGAATTGGGAAATCTTTGAAGCTTGAACAAGGATTAGGGCTTTGGCACTACACACAAGTTTGGAGTTGAAGATTTTGAAGAATCCATCAAAAATCGAAAGAGGCAAAGTTAGGGCTTCACTCAAAACTTGAAGAAATTGAGGTAGGAACTTCTAAACTTAGGTAGAGAGCATGTGTAGCTAGATTACCATTCATCTGTTTCATTTCATGTCATGGAATTGATTATTTTTGTAAGATAAACCATATGTTGTCTATATGTTGAATGTTAATGTATTGGATGCATTCTTGCCATTGATTGACTTCTTTTTATGTTACCTTGTTGTTTATATAACTCCCGGTTCATTATTAATGGTTTGTATGATGGATTGACAATGTGGTTTTTGTGTGTTATATACATGAAATCACTTTTTGCACACTAGGTGTTTGTAGGACTGCTTCAATGACTATTTGTGTTGGTAAATGATCCTTAGACATTGTTGTGTGAATGATTGATTGTATCGAGTAATTTAATATAAATTGTGAATATGAATATTGGTAAAGTGACCTTGTAACGACGAGAATGGACATTTCAAGATTTGGACTTGTGAACTTGTAAGGAATAAAGGAAGTTTAACCTCTATCTTGTTTTATGTTGATGTAACTTACTACTACTAATACATGTGTGAATAATTGGATGCTTCAAACAATGTAGAATTGGAACTTGATGGACATGACATGTTTGCTCTATTGAATTCTTTTGTATGTTTGGTAAACACTTGTATGTCACTACACTTACACATGTATACACGAGACACCAAATGTTTTTACCTTTGTTTAGATGTTCCTACTAGGGCTATTATATTAACCCCTACCAGATATATGAACGGGCAAAAAGAATGCAACAAGTTGAAGGGCCGTCATGAACCTATTTTTGGAAGACTTCATTTTGTCTGCTTGGGCATTTTTACCCATTCTGGGAACTTTACATGATGTTCGTTTTTCAAAAGCTTGCCCCACTTGTAAAATCTTGTATAATGAAGTTGTCTTTTTGGACAACTTAATGTGTATAAACCAAATGCATCATAGTAATGCAAACTTAGTGGAACCAAGTAGTGTAAGCTTGAACTCCTAGGAATTTATGTTAACATTTTACTCCTTTGGGTGAAGTTTATTGGTATCTAAATGTTTTGTAAAGAACCATGAACCTTGTAAATTGGTAAGTCTAGAAATGGAAGATAATGAAGTAAACTTGACAATATTAACTAGCATATCCTTGAACCCCGTGGAATTTAGATGCTGGGAACTAGATCTTTTCAAAATTCTTTTTAACATACGAACACAATATGTTGGTTTTATAAATTGATATGAAATGATGAAACGGATATGAAAGTATGTGAACGAATGATTCATATGTGAGGTAAAACAGGTGGAATGAGCAACTGAAAGAAAATTAGGGAGAATTTTCGAATCAGGGTAGAGCAGGCGACCCATGACCGATCCACAGCTAGGTGACCGATCGGCACAGAGAGGTGGGAAACCTTCCTTTTTGTGTGCCGATCGGCACTAAGAGGAGGCATGAGCTTTTTTTGCTCTAACTTTTTCGATTTGACTTCTAGATCAACTTTTACCACCCGATTCACCTTCGTTGGACTTTTAAACTTGAATATGAATATTTGAACTCATTTTAAAAATAAAGTAATCTTATTTTAAAATGAATCAAAATTAGGTAACACACCTCACCCCTAGGTCTCCTCGATTTTGGCGCTTGACAAAATAATTTCAGAGCTCTAGGTTGTAATACCTAGGGATGATGGGACTAAATTTACAAATTTTTGGGCCACTTAAGTAATTGGGCAATGATGAGTCAAGTATCCTAGATATGAATTAGGATTCTATAATTGGATGTAATATTTAAGACAATCCTAGTAGTTGAATTATGAAGAGTTAAGCATATAAGTATTAATTGTATCATACTTTGTTTTGGAGGAGACTTCTAGTTTATTAATCACCTATTAAGATTGGTTATACTTGTAAAGGTAACCTAAGTAGGATAAATTCTTGTTATCTTTACTCTATGCTTGTTAGAGGAATTCCAGAAGAAATTGTTTGTAGGCTATATATAAATTTGTCGTGTTATGTGATTATCTGTGTATGTTCAAAAGACACTTTATTGCGTCTTGTAATGGTATTATGTGAATCACTAAGGGCATAATGTAGAATGTTATTAATTCATTAAGATTAACCTTATTATAATGTTTACCATATCTTAGCATGAGTGATTTGGTCCTTATTTAATGATAATACATGTCATAGTTGTTTGATGATGATACTTTTTTTACATGTTTATGAGCATAATAAACTCAAAACCTTTCAATGTTAGTGTCACGTAAAAGGGAGGATTAAACTACACTTGTAGGTTTAAACTATTGTCTCATTAGAAATAATAATAAGTCTTTGGGGATGTGTTAGTATAACTAATGATAATTAAGGAGAGAGGGTTGGTGGATGGAGGATAGTAGTTGTATTTAGGCTGCAAATGAGTTATACAGTAGTGTGTATAGTAAGCATAAGAGTGACATTAAACATATGAAACTTCAAACTCTTACCTAAGATGATTGTGAGAAACCTAGTGAATGTCTTTCACCTAACGCCCTTATTTTAATATATGAAATGCAGCCTCAAGAGAACCAAAGGGGACTAGCTTCCTCATCTTATCGTCCAGCGGAAAGCGCTCAAATTCTCAGAGAAATGGCTAGGGCCATGGGGCAATTGGCTAGAGAAGCACAACAAGAAGCCTAACAGAACATTGAAGGAACAAGACCGAGAGCCTTAATTATTAGGGAAGGAAGACAAAATTCACCAAGAAGAAATAGGATTAGACCTCAAATGGGGTTGGGGAAGAGGTCAAAAAAGAGACAAAAGGAGGCTATGAAAAACTTTCATAAGCAAATGCCAGTTAACCTGCCAGAACCAAGCTAACCTAGGTGGAAGACTACCTAGGTACAACTCATATGTTATCATTGTCATCAACCCAGACATTATAAGATGGAATGTCCATCGAAGGTACCAGCATGGAGTAAGGTAGTGAAGATTACAAAATGCTACTAGTGTGGTCAACTATGTCATATCCAGAAATATTGTCCAGGAAAAAGTAATGCATTCAGCCTAGCAGGGCCACCCTAGCTTGTGACACTAATTCAAGCTCATAGACACATCTGAGAGGCTACCCTTACTCTAGTAAATGATCTGTTGGAGGGCCAAAGGAGATACTATCAGAACTGTGGTGGTACTAGGAATGCTAATCCCATTATCATGAGAGAGGGACCACTGGGACTTTCTGACACCAGAGGTATATTTCTAATAATAAAATTTTTATGAAATCTTGTAAAATTTTTCCTACTTATCAATATAAGTAAAGACCACATGTGAAATGAAAACAAAGGTTACACCATAATTGTATGAAATAAAAAATTAGTAAAGGTTGAACATTAGTAAATATAATAGAACATGAAACATATTGTTACAACCCGGAATCTACCTTATGCGGATTTGGCATCGCAACTCTGATCCGATCCGACGGCCGAACTTGATTTTCCCTTTTCACTTTAACCCGACATTAATATATGAGTTAATTAACATGCAATCAGAAATTAAATACACAGCGGAAGACTTTATAAAATTTTATGTTGATAATATTATAGATCCAAAATTTTAAAACACAACTATCCCCAGGACGTGGAGTGATGGGAGAACATAGGACAAACACTATACTTTACCATTAAAAAGATCCCTGCAGTACATCATCTGCAACCACCCGACGCCTACTCAGAGTTCCAACCCCTACTTCAATGTAGGGCATCGTTACCTGCAAAATGTTGTGTAGTATCTGATGAGTTATGAAAACTCAGTAAGTAGTCCTTTACTCTATCAAGGACAAGTCAACATATGGGGGTTCATATAACAAGATTCACAGTTCATAGTAACACGATAACTAATCGAGATGATATAATATTAACAACAATAAGTCACATCACATAATGATGAAATGACAATGATTATCCAATCAAATGCAATGATGTGTAGAATGATTTCCATGATCTGATATATATATATATATATATATATATATATATACGTAGAACTCAGCATACCTTGTTGCAAACAGGTCTCATCACCTGACTTGCTCATGTATACCCAGTCTACAGTAGGACTCGGCATGCCTTGTTGCAAACAGATCTCTCTATCTGACTTGCTCATGTATACCCAGTCTACCATAGAACTCAGCATACCCTGTTGCAAACAGATCTCTCTATCTGCCTTGTTCATGCACACCCAGCCTACACCCTTTAGTAGGATCCAGCCATACCCTTTTGCAATCAGAAACTACCGTCTGACTTACTCATGTAGACCCGACCTACTTCCCATCACAATAGTGGATTGTAGTTATTTACTGATGTATGAAATGATCATAACTCTCGTCCAGAGTATAACATATGACGATGCAATATTCAGGCATCATAATCCAACAATATAATAATCACATGCTCAAGGCATAGCATTTGATTCACTAATCGCATCATATCTCAACTGTATAATAATCACATGCTCAAAACATAACATTTAATCCAATGATATTTACGAACTAGAACAAGCATCAATGTAATTTAGTAACATTTGATGGCATAACACAATACAGCAATAACAGTCAACACATGCATAACACAGAGAGGTCTTTGCCACGTATAGAGATCGGATTTTACTTATCTTTTAATAAATCAAGAAAGTCAGATGTCCTTCTCTTTCCTTTTTGACGTCCCTCCATATAACGCTTACCTCCATTTCGAATTTCACTCACGTGAATTCAGTGGAATCTCTCTTTTCAGTGAAACGTTTCTGGTAACCTTAGGACAACTGTACATCACTTTCATTGCAATCACCAACTTGTTTCTGTTGATCCCATTGAGACTATACACTTTCACTCCAACCGTCAACCTTAGATCCTGATTGATGACTTCTAATGGATTACAATAGCACAGAAAGTTCAACATCACAAGGGTTATGATTCAAGCCTTAACAGTATCAATAAGTGGCTTATACCCCTGTCATCACCCTTCCATCTCCAATGTCACAAGTGGCTCTCAACACAAACCAATTTCCCAACAGATGTCTCCACCTGAACAAGAGACCCCAACACCTAACCGACTGAAGCAGCCATCCATTCAGCTTAACCAAAAATCTGTATCCTGCATTTTGTTGAGAGCTACAAATCAGAACTTATTCTGCCACCTAAAAACTTGTTCCAAGCTCACTCTCTCCATGCTGGAGTATTTCTAATCAACCTCAAAACAGCACTTAAAACCCAAGGCTAAACTTGAACAATAAGTACAACAAGAACGCCACTGATAAACCATTGAAGCTTCCAACCATTGTCTGTCATCTCCAAGGGATGACATCTCCTCCAATCATCCTGAAAATGGATGCATTATTGGACCATTCCCAAGAAGATTCCCCAGTCTAGTAATGTCTTCCTCCAAGAAATCGCAAAACAATATAAGCCCAATTCGATGAAACGACCAGGTTCGTGAAAACAAGCACATAACCATAAAGCTCTCTGTTCTCAACTAGAAGCGGCAGAAACAGAGAAAACCACATTCTCGTGCTCTGCCCTACTGTTTAGAAATCCTCCAATTACTTTCCTCCTTCAGTCACAACAGGTTTCCCAAATCTCCATTGCTGGGCAACAACTCTGCTGCTTTGCAATTTGCCTAACACATCCAGGTGATGCATCTATTTATCATGCAACTGTGGTTCCATGTACTCAAGCCATGCCCTCTTCCTCACTCATAACAGAGACTAGCATTTCAGAGCCGCAACTGCTTCCAAATTCTCCTCCGCACCGCTACACAACACACAAAGATATATCCATACTTATATTGATTTCCTGCCCCCAATCCACCTGATATCAGCCACAGAGGAAATCCTCCACAATACCACTCCGCACCATATAACCAACGACCACCTCCAAACACGGCCGGATCAGCAAATCTGACCTGCTCGATCTCTTCAATTTTGCACTGCCGTTTCACAACCGTTTTCGTGAAGCATCGATCGTCGGATCTCTAGTTCGTGCATCCAAAATTGCTACCGTCACCGGACTATAAATCGTCCGATTCTTCCTTCCACACCCCACCCATCCTTCTAACAAATTGAAAACGACTCCAATCTCAAATCACAATCCAACTACACGGCCAGAGTCGACAACTCTTCTTCCGTCGATCTGCTATACCGCCATAGACCTTGAAATTCTCTTCCGCCCCCAAAGCATCACCCATCCGAGAATCAATACGCTCAACGAGATTCATCCCTTACAGCGGACTACTACCTGCAAACACTGTCTTCCGTTCCTTTCTTCCCCTGTATTTTCGTCTCTCTCTCCCTCTCTGTTTAACGTCCCCACCTGTCCATATGGAAGCTTTGGGTGTTCCCTTTTAATTCTTCATCAACCGATTCCCCAGTCGGTGGCTTTTGCCACCTGTAGCCATGAATAACATGCATACTGACACCTAGCACACACGGCTATTACATGCAGCCACCTACCCTTCCAATTCCCTACAGCTCACCTTCCACTACTGCCCACCGATTTCCTTCCCTTATTTCTTTTGTTTCTTTTCTTTTGTATTACCTTACATTAATATATATGTGTATATATATATTCTAACCGTATATATTTATATGTAGTGTATGTAATATAATTATTTATTATACACATATATAAATTTACCCGTAATTGTGTATGTATATATACACATATACTCACTTGCACGTTTTTCTATAAAATCAGGCTTCCCAGTGTGAAGGCACCCTGAGCATCGCATACTAATCTATCATTAAATTGAGTGTCAATTTTATTTACAAAATAAAGTGGCGTACGGTTCGGGATTACATATCATGGCCCGGTTTAATCTGGGTCGGGTACCGGCTAACTCGGGTCGGGGTATTACACATATGATATTTGAAGCTACTTAAGGAAACCCATGTGATATGTTGAAGACATAGGGAGTCTAAGAAATTAATCACGGTAATCATAACTAAAAAATTTTACGAGTATTGATACTTCAAAAAGGGTGAAAGTAAATAAACTTATATTTTGTGTTACTGTTGGAGGGTGACTACCTTGGTTCAATTGTGCAAAATTGACAACGCTTCTTGGATATTCATAAAGAGCTTAAATTGGGAGACTAAGTAGTGAAAACATAATTGGGTTATAGAGTAGTTGATGGGAATGAGGGAGGATAAGATTCTCCTTCTTGTCTCAATGGGAATGATTATAAACTAATGTAAAGAGTAAAAGGGATCTAGTGGGTAGAATCCCTATAATTAGTACTATGGTGGACTTAGCGGCCACAACTAATTAAGGTGAAAAATTCATGCATTTTGGAGATTTCTCGGTGGAAATAGGTAACTCATGAGAACTACACATTAAATTTAATCAAGATGAAATTGTAGATATTAGGAAAAGGTTAAGAAAGACTAAAATCCCAAGAAAATTGATTTTCGATATTTTGATTAAGAGTATTATTAAGAATAAAATTATATTAGTGATAATGTCACATCCCAAAATCCACCCTATGCGGATTAAGGATATGCAACCAGCCAGTTAAGCACCCATTGTATTTTTACTTATCAAAATACCAATAGTAATCCTAACCTCAGGCCATTCACTTGTAACTTCTAAGTAAGATGCATGCATTACACAAGAGTTAAGCGACGGAAATTAAATAAGAGAATTCATGCTAACTTGGCAAAACAAATAAATATGATCATAGTTGGTTTATACAAAGTCTAACTACAAAAGTTACATCATCGTTCGTACGGTTATACAAAATATCCAAAAATGAGGTAGGTTACAAAAATAAATTTGCTTCATAAAGTCCTTCTAAAAAACTTCTGAGGATCTTAACCCTTTACTCCTTGCCACTAGAATCTTTACCTGAAAAAATGTTAGGATAATAAAGTGAGCTTTAACAAGCCCAGTGAGTAAAATAGGTTCCTTGCCATGGGTTTAAAAACCAGTTCTCGGATATAAAGTACATGGATAGTTTAATCATTTTAAAAGTAACAATTCCAAATAAAATACATGATTAAATGTAGTTCAAGTAGAACAGAACAGAACAAAATTAAGTGGAATAGAACAGAACAGAACAGAATGCCAATATATCAATCAGAAGGCATATCATCAAGAATGTTTGAGCCTTTCCCAGCTACCCATAAGCGAACACTCATAGGGCCTTTACCCTCTACGTTTTGCTCTAGCCTACTCATGCCATACCGCTCAATTTTTGAATAAGGCCCACAGATCAGAATATAATAGAACAGAACATAACATAACAGAATTAGAATAGAATAGAAGAGTAAAACAGAACAGAATCATGCCAATTGTTATGCAGTACAACGTATATGCATGTAGTATAGTGTATGAAAATGTTGTGACAGTTAAAATATCACAAAGTCAGAAGTTTCAAGTTACTCACAATTCTTTGGGAATAGCTCAATATTTCCGCTTATGGCTTAGATTAACTCCGGGAGTCCTATAGTAGTGATTAGATACAGATCATGTCACAACCCAAAACCCGTCCTACGCGGATTAGGGGTTTGGGATCGGCCCCCAAGGCCTTTCAATGATCATAACACCATTCTAATTACCCTTTACGCAGCAAAATAAATTTTTCTATTTTCACATTTATAAAGTAAGCTACATAACTTGGTCGATGAATTAAACATTGTTTTTTCAAGGATACAATTTCCACATCACCATACAGTTGAGTAGTATAATGTTACACCATCTATATTCATAAAATAAAAAACTATCTAGTCTATCTTCAGTTAAGGACTCATCAAAAGAAGTCGCTTCATCACTTAAGCACTTATCCTGCATCACCTGAAAACAAGTTTGTCCAGTCCTCACTTGAAAACATGGTAAGCATATATAATGAGCTCGACGGCTCAGTGAGTATTCCATAACATGGAAAGGGTTTCAAAACTACTATGAAATACATTCTAAAATTTTTATACTCATATGTAATTAGAATACATCATATCAAAGTATAACAGATCAAAGAATAGTGTCAAAGTCATTTTCAATAAATCTCAAATCAATCACAGTCGTAAATTAATAATTGATAACATAGCTCAATCATAATAATGATTCAATAACATAGTTGGATAACAATGGTCAGTGTTGTAATCAAACATGGTTCAAAGACATTTTCAATTTTAATAGTAATAGTCAAATCAACATCATGGTTCAATCATAGTTCATATTCAATATTCATAAAAGCTCAAATCATTAAAATTCCTCTTCTATGGCCAGCAAATTAGAACCTCACTAGCTAAGATCGATATTCAATAGTACCACTAATATACCCCATGAGCAGGGTTCGATAATGTCACAATCTATTCAATAATGACCAATCATAGAAGATTCCATGGCCAGCAAATTAGAACCTCGCTAACTGAAATCAATATTCAATAATGCCACTAATATACCCTATGCGCAGGGTTCGATAAAGTCATAATCTATTCAAGAGTGACCAATCATAGAAGGGTGGTGTATTCAAAACGTAAAAATCATATCCAAAATCAATAACCTCAATAACAAACTCAGTTATTTGAATAAGAGTTTCATATCTAGTCTTTAGTTAAAATAGTTCAGAAATCGATAATAAAACTGTATAGTGTCGTGAGTATCTTACAAAACATTTTCCTAATTCAAGGAAATGAAATATAGGTATCAATTGATCGTTTAAAACATGCACTAGGCACAATGTATCTATTATCAAAGGCTATAAGGCAATATACATCAATAAGTCATTCAAACGATAGCAAATGAAGCATGTCTATTATCAAGGTCACACAAGAGTTCAATATTTATATGTATAACAAAAATTCACCTCAAGCATGATATGGAAATACTCATCTGAAGTTCCAAAACCTTAATCCAAAAATCCTTCCTTTAAACAAGGGGTCCTTAAAATCACAATTCAAGGTCTTGTTACTTTCTTGTTTAAAGCATCACACAATTCAACTGTTAATTTTAGAGCTCTTTCTATTCCCATTACCCTGTTCCCGTAACTTCATTAAGTCTTAAAGACGTGTTGGTTATTTTTTAGTTTGTTATCAGGTCTTATTTTCCTTTAAAGGATGTTACCATTAGGTCCAAAGTGTCGAAAATAATTGATTTAGACTTTTCTAGATCTAAATTCGCGTTCCTATAGTTTATTTTATGCCTAGGGGTATTTTTGTAATTTTATGTATTTACGTGTCCTATACTTCGTTTGCTGAAATGGACTCTACCGTTGAGTTCGGATTGTCCAAAATAGTCAAGATAGACTACCTATTTTTTTTATTTGGCCCTAGGTATCATTAGGGGTAAACTGGTAATTTTATATTTCACGTGTCTTAATTTTTTGGGACTTAATCTCACAAATCAGACTCCGCCGTTGAGTTTGAAATGTCCAAAATAGTCAAAATATACTATTCATTTATTTAATTTGAAGATCAAATTATTTTACTATTATTAAATTAATTAAAATAATTATACAATTATATATTATATATTATTTATGTTATTATTTGTATCATAAGCCATTGTGGCTCGGTGGGCTTGGGGCTTGGTTTAGGGTTCATAGTAACGGAGGTCGTGGGTTCGAACCAGGGGAGTTATGGCTCTCTTTTTATTTTTCAAAGTATTCTAGAAGCAAACGGCGGACAAGGGACAAAACAGGGACAAGGATATCCCAGACCCAATCAGGTTTACGAAAAACCAATTTCTTACCTCTGCAACCAAACACCCCAAGATCAGGTTTAAAATTTAAAACCTGAACATCAAAATGACGCAGTATCGGATGGCCCAAAAGCGTGGTCGGTGGGTCCCGACCCGACCCGACCCAAAATTAACCCGACCCAGACTCGGAACAGTGTCTTCTTCCCTATCATTTTTCCAGCAGTCTTTCGGTCACCACTTCCGGCGTCGGTGACCGGAAACTACATTCTTTAAAAATTTTAAACTTGATTTTCTTACATTGTTTTGCTCCCTTTTCGCCTCTAAACTCATCTAATTTTGTTTTAAGGCCTTCTAGTCGACATTTTGGCCTCTCTAACCTCAGTTACCGAAGCTTTATTCACCTTCTCATTTTTTCGGCCACACTGAAATCTCACTGTTCCTCTCTCATTTTTTCACCAAAATCAATCATTCTTGTTTCATTTTGATCCCTTGGAGGTCTTGGTTTGATCCCTGGTTATTAAAACAGTTTTTATTAAATTTTTATTTTTTGGCAGGTTGAAGCTCCATTAATGGCAACCATAGTGTGTTGAACTTCAAGCCCTTAAGATCCTCTGTTATGCTTCTAATATCTTTAGTTCATCATAATAGGGCCATGCATGCATTTATACAGCCTAAAAAAATAGTAAGTAACAGGCTTCTTAAAGGAAAATAAAATCATGCACTAGGGTATTTTATGGCTATACCTTGACTGTGTTTTTGTTTTCTGAGCTTGTTAGGGTTCCTAGAGAAACTTCAGACCTTTTCTTTTCCTTCTTCTTCTTCCTCTTCCTTTTTCCACTTTCTCTCTCTAAGTCGCTCTCACTTTCTCACTAGCCGAGTACTCTACACAATTCTAATACACACTCACATCACACATCACATATATATATATATAAACACTTATTTTTTTTATTTATTTAAATAGGCTGCACGAAATGTGATTGGTTAGTTTGGGAGGTGGGAGGGGCTATTTTATACATATATGTTGCATTATTTAGCACAAATTGTGGGCTACCCAAGTGGCTTTCTTTTTGGGTCAATTTTTTCTTTCATTAATTATTGGGTCAAGGGTTCAATTCTCCTTAGTTGCACTTTTGGCTTCCTTTTTGTTATTTTCCCCTTAGGCCTTGCTTGGCAAATTCCATTTCAACTTTTTGCATTATTTTCCCCTTTGTGAATTTAAATTTAATATTCACTCATTCCTGTATCGATTTTGTAAGTCGTAGCCTTAGATTATTTTCTCCAGAGTCGACCTCATTAATTAGGGTCTCGGCATTTTTGAAACTATCATTTGTTTCTCGATTAAATTTTCTTAATTATTTATTAAGGGTCACTAATTAATACTAATTACCAACTTAATCATTATTTAATCGGGTCAAGGTGTTACACATCAGTTATCAAATAATGGTGTATTTTGCCTATATCACTAGCTTAGGGGTCAAATTTGAGAAAACCGACTCCACCATTGGATCCGAAACGTTGAAAAATATAAAGATAGCATTTTTTGGATCTCAATTTGGACTTTATTTGCATTATTTAGGGTCCAAGGGTAAAACGGTCCTTTTACCCATTTTATAAAATAATTTAATTAATTATTAAATTATTTTTCAGGGGTTTATTTTAATTAAATTCCCAAAAGTTAGGCCACAACAGAATTATTCAAGGGTTTGGGCGAAAACACAATTTAGACAAGTCATGGTTTATTTTTTTTAAAACCATTGAACCAATGAGTTCATTGGTTTTGCCCCTAGACCGGCCCAGGTGGCTTCTGAACCAGCAGGTTCAACCCGCTCACAATGAACTGGAATGGCATGCCCTATATCCTTTCTTATCCACGGTTTGGTTAGTTTTATTCCAATTTCTAATTTATTAACTTTGTAACCAAACAGTCTGATTTCAAATTAAAACCAAACCCTAAACGACACAGTTTAACTTACCCACTTACGTTCAGTCAGGTCCCAATCCGACCTGGAATCCGACCTATCACTAGAACAGACCTGTTCTTCCCCATGTTTTTCCGATCGTCTTCACTGGCAATGTCATAGGAGACCACCAATTTCTCTCTTCATTTTCTTCATATTTTTACATCTAATTTTAGCATATTATATATCAAATTGACCCTAGTTTTACCTACGATTCATTTGGGACTCTTTTAAGCTACAAACAATACAATTTCTGACACCCACTTCAATTTTTCGGCCATGCACCTATTTCTGCATTTTGGCCATGAAATGCTCATTTCTTGACCATTTTCCATGATTCAAAGTGTTCTAGAATCCTTAGAACACCCTCTATCACTTTTCGTTCACAAAACCAAGTTTGGTTTCCATTCCATAACCGAACTATTTTTGGTTAGCTTAGTTTCTCTATAGTATCTGGGCCATTTTTAGTCTATTTTCTATGATTTCAATTCCATTATGCTCTATTTTTCATTGTGGTTTGATTCATCAAGATGGAGGACCATTTGGTGAGGTTCGGTCACAGACCCAGTTTGGGCCGTGACATAGGGGCAAATTTCTACCAATTTAGACTTTATAAATAAACACATATTGTATTCAGATTAAACAAATTGAGTTTGGCCACTAACCTTAGGTGTTTTCCCATAATTTTGAAGCTTCTTCCTCCTCCGTCAATGGCAAAATTTCACTTTTTCCCTCTGTTACAGCAGCTTTCTCACACACGGCCCTCTTAATTGGTTGCTACAACTTACATAGATATATTTGAAGTTTGGCTGCCTATACATATATATATATATAAGAACAATCCAGAATGCCTCCCAAAATTCCCACTGTTCTTACTAGAAGCTTCATGAAGTTAGTTTTGCATATATATATATATATATCATGTCTCCTATATATATATATATATATATATTTATAGAAACTTCATGAATTTATTTTTCTTGAAGTTTCCAGATTTTTTGCACTTATATATATCTAGATATGTATATATATATATATATATATTTCACATGTATATATATACGTGTATTACTTTAGAAAAAAAATATCGATTAATTCACATCAGCAATTTAGGAAAAAATTACTTTCAATGCTTCATTTTCAGTTGTGCTATTTTGGGTTATCGTAAATCATGTATACTAAATTATATAAGTCAAAATATTGGGGTATTTTATTTATTTCAAATTTTTGGCGTATTACACTTTTCCTTCCTTCAAAGGAGTTTTGCCCCCAAAACTCGGCCTAACTCTATTTTATGTGAACAACTTGGGGTACAATGCATGCATTTCTTCTCCATGTTCCCATTTTGCCTTTTCACTTGTGTGATTCCTCCACAAAACTTTTACCAGTGGAATTGCTTTGTTGTGCAATGTCTTTTCCTTCCAGTCCAAAATTTGTACTAGTTGTTCTTCGTATGAAAAATCTTCCTTTAACTCGAGTGGCTCATATTTAATGACCTGTCCCAGTTCTTGCACACATTTCCTTATCATCGATACGTGGAATACGAGGTGTACTTTATCCAACTTGGGTGGTAGTGCCAAACGATATGCTACTGGTCCAACTCTTTCTAGGATCTCGAATAGACCAATATAGCACGGACTTAACTTCCCCTTTTTGCCAAACCGGAGTACCCCCTTTAATGGTGATACCTTTAGGAACACGAGGTCACCTACTTTGAATTCAAGATCCTTTTTCGGTTGTCAGCATAACTCTTATATCGACTTTGGGCCATTTGTAGCCTATTCTAAATCTTCTGAATTTGTTTGGTGGTGTCTTGGACTAAATCTGGTCCATTGCTTGCCAGCTTCAACCCAACATAGTGGAGATTGGCATCTTCTTCCATACAGTGCTTCAATGGTGCCATTTTGATGCTGGCTTGATAGCTGTTGTTGTAGGCGAACTCAACTAACGGTAAGTGTTCTGCCCAATTCCCCTTAAAATCGAACGCACATAGCCGTAGCATATCTTTTAGTATTTGTATCACTCGTTTAGACTGTCCATCTAGTCTGCGAATGGTATGCTGTACTGAATTTGAATTCAGTACTGAGTGCCCTCTATAGACTTTTCCAAAATCGCAATACAAATCGAGGGTTTAGATCAGACACGATGGATAACTGACGTGCCATGTAGGTGTACAATCTCCTAGATATACAATGTAGCTAGCTTTTCCAATCATGCCAAAAATCCATAAGAATGAAAACGATATGAAAATAGAACTTGTAGCTCGACGAAATAGGAAAACGAGTTGTCGCTAAAATATTGAGAATTGTTGAAGATCTCAATATAACCCTCTGGCTTGACGTCTAAAACTGAGCGAAACCAAATTTTGAAATTGGATTTGAAATCCCCGTAGGAAGATGGTTTGAACCCCGTTGGTTTTTTTGTTGAAAAATAGTCGGCAGCAATCATTGGCGCTGGGTAAGGCGACCGGAACCCTCGCCGAAAAAACGAGACGAATATTGTGCGAGTCGGGTTATTCAAGTCTGATCCAGTTCGGGTCCTGACAAAAAAATTAAACGGATTTGGTTTAAATGAAACAGTAACATTTTGATTAAATGGCGCTGACGTTAGCATGACATGTAGAATCAGTTGGACCGGTTGGTTCCTAACTAAGGTAAACCGGCTCAGTCTCCTAACCCCTGAACCGGATGGTTTTTTTTAAAGGTTTCTAACACCCCCAAAACTTTCTGTTAATTACAAAATGGCCTAGAAAAAATTTATAAATTATTTTTTAAATCCTTTTCAAATTTAAAAAAATTACCAAAATGCCCTTGAGCCAAAAACAGGCCAAACAAAGGGAAATTAAAATGCAAGAAGAGACTAATCCAATATTTTTGGGCATTCCAGACTCAGTAGGCAGAAGTTCGATTTATGAAATCATATCCCAAAAAATATGAACAGGCAAACTGGAATAATTTCAATTATGGCCTAACGATTAGTTAAGTGATCAATTGAACCTCAATGACTATAAAAATACCTACCTTAATATTTTTGGGGTATTCCGAACCCAATGGAGGGATCCATTTTATAAAACGAAGTCCTGAAAATATAGAGACGTGAAATATCATAATTACCATTATGCCCTTAGTAATCCAAAAGCTAGTTAAATGTCAAAAATGACATATTTGACTTTCTTTGACGTTCCAAACTCAATAGTAGAGTCCATTTTAGCAAACAAAATACTGAAAAATGCGACATGTGAAAGTATAAAATTATGAAAATGCTTCTAGGCTTAATATAAGCTATAAATGTCTAAATTAAGATCCGAAAAAGCCTAAAATGGTTATCATTAATATTCCAAATCTAATGGTGATGTCCTTTTGAGAAAAATAAGCCCGATAACAAACTACAAAATGACGAATACGTTCTTACGACTTAATGAAATTACCAAAAGTGTATAGATGAAATTAAAAGGTCCACATAAATGTTATAAGCACCAACTGGACTCAAAAATAAAGACTGAATACGTAAATTGTGTATGAAAAAATATGAGACATTAAAAGTGTAAATTACCATTATGCCCTAAAGGGCCAAATAAGCTATAAAGCATTAAGAACCCTAAAATGGAAATTTGAAGATCTCTTAATCAATTAAAATAAGTTCAAAGGAACTTAAAACGCTGAATAAAGATGTTTGGAATTAGAATGAATACTAGTTCGATATACAATGTACTTTTTTTATCCGTGATTATAGGATCACCCAAACGATGAAAAAATAGAATAAGGCTATGGGATAGCTACTATGGTACTAGTATGGGAATACAATACTAAGGATCCATTGCAAGTAAACCCGAACTATAATATGTGGATTTATATTATGCCAATGTGGCCTATTTGTATAGTTGTCAATCTTTTCTTCTTGAAATTGTGCATTAGCAATTGCTTCAAGTCCACAACCCATTGATTACCATGTTTTCATTATGTGAAAATTTTTGATTTGTTGATATCCTATTTTTTGTGAATATCTATGAGTCCTTTGACTCCTTGGCTATATCTTGTCTTTGTGATCTCTTTTGTTATGGACATTTGCAACCTATGTATTTGCACGAATCTTGTGGAATCTTTTTGCTGATAACATTATTTGTGAGTACCCGGGGTTGTGTTTGTCACAATGTCCTATCTTGACTCTTTGGATGCTGATGACCTACGGGTTGGTGTTTGGGGATGATACCCAACACATTGTCCTGATGAGGACATTTTGATCTCTTGGTGCCATTCAAGGGAGCCCGGAGATGAGTGGTGACCCTAGATGAGTGTTGTGTGGGGGTAGTCGGGCCCTATTTGATAACATCCATTTGATTCAATTTGTATATGTTTGATTCCATACCATTTGTTGATTTAATGATGTTATCTTTGAATGATAAATACACCTTTGAGGCTTATCTTTGTATTCAATTTGAATCTCTTTGATTTGGGCAGCTAAACATTATATGTTGATAAATTTGTGTTTGTTGACTTGTTCAGTCCCTATTGCAATTGTAACCTCTTTGTGAACTGTGTTATTTTGGCCTGACGGCCGATCCTTTTGAGCTTGAAATCCTAGGATTATCCTTTTGTTATACACCTTTGTTTAACCCATGGCACAGTGAAGGATTTACTTACTGAGCTATGTTAGCTTACTTGAGAATTATAACAAATTTTCAAGTAACACAATATGGAAGGAAAGACAATGATGGTGACTAATGGAGCTAGTGGTATGCTTGTGGGCAACTTTAACAATGTATAGCTTCGAGTCATAATTTGAATATATATCTTGTAAGGTTAATGTTAATGTTAGATAATATGACATAGTGATACTAGAAATATTATTAGACTTGAATGGTGATTAGTGATGATGGAAATTATATTAAGAATGATCTTATTGATGATTCATTATCAGATGAGTTGCATATGTGTAGCTTCTGCACTTGCTTAAAAAGTAAAAAAATTATTGTCTTGTGCAATTCATTTGATTCTGTACGACCTGTCTGAGTGACAGTGTCAGTCACCTGTCCCTAATCCGCATAGGGTGGGTTCCGGGTCATAACAGAGTGGTATTAGAACAAATTTTCATGGTATTTAGGAAAGATCATAACAGCATTAGACTTGATGACTATTGGATGATTTAGATGATTAAATAACTGGTGATTTTTTAGAGACGATGGTGTGTTTAGGTGCAAAGGTTAATGGTCCTTGGGAAAGACCATTCCATAAACTGAATCCGATAATTCTTAGGCGATTAAGATGTTCAAATGAATAGTGACTTTTGGAAGATAGTAGTATGCTTAAGGACAAAGGTTAAGGATTCTTAAGAAGAATCATACTAGTATTGAGGTTGATGACTCTTAGATATTTAAGTTGTGAATTAATCAGTGAATTCTAGGAAAACTATTGTCACGACCTGAAACCTACCCTATACGGATCTCGTGTCGCGGGGCTGGCCCAATAGCCGTCCCTACTTTTTCATTCTTTCCATCAACAATGATAACAGTAAATAATATAGACATAATATTAAAAAGTGGAAATCGTAATACAAATCATTGTTCAATGACTAAAAATGAAACTGACAATAAACTAAACATAAACCACATTTAGGTGGTGAATACATAGGAGAGACTACATTATTTTATCATGTTCCTCAACTGCCTCCCTATGCTCCTGATCTCCTATTGTAGCGTTCTCACCTGAAAAATATAATAAATGGGGTGAGCTACAAGCTGACTAAATGAAAGCTTATCTCCAATATGGGTTAGGAATCACAGGAAAAAATATAAACTTAAAGGTAACATGATAGCCAGTCATGACAACGGTTGCAACTAATGGTAAAATGTCGTAATGGCCAATGAACAATAAGGCACAATAACATTTGTGAGTAACAGTGTAACATGAGAGTGGAAAAAGCTGAATGATCACGATCAACATAAATATACTGCCACAATAAATCAGTTACAGTCAAATCCAATAAATAAGGAACTATCAATCATAAAATTATTCATAAGAAAATGAAAACATCCTATGAATCCAATAAATGTGAATACAACAGTCAAACATGAATGATGCATTTACTCTATTAAGGGTTTGGCAGATCCTCGGTCTTTTGGGGGCCTGGCATACCCCCCTTAACATGAATGCATATAAAATTCCCTTTCAACTCACTGTGTAAAAACACCATCATTACCATGTGTCCGTTCATGGACTCGACCCATAGGTCCCATAAATTGACCGTAGTCCAATTAATCAGATAGCATCGGATGGGTAATGTGACTGAGCACAAAACCTGGCATTTAACATGAATCAGGAGTATATCACAATTCCATAGGAAGTGTATAAGATATGGAACATCATGTCATAACCATTAAATGATAAGTATCAGTATAATGAATCAAATCATAAGATATCAGTCAATAGGCCTCCACCAGATAGAACAATATCAATGGTGGGAACAATAACAGTGGATACATACATGAGTACAAGTTTTGGTAGTAATAAAAAGATCATGGCTTGGAAAACCATGTATAAGAGATAGGAATTCACTTACCTTATCAGTGCCTTACTATTCTATGACTTTTCCTTTTCCTTTCAAGTCCCTTATATATCAGTAAACACGTTTCAGTTTTAATGCTATTCATCAAATTTTATGCCTTGCTAGCATAAGTATCTCTATCACTAATTTAGATTCTACCATTGAGTCCGGAATGCCGAAGAAAGTCAATTTAGGCTTTTGCGAAATTCCATTTGGTTTCGGGTAGCATTAAGGGCATTTGGTCATTTAGTATTTTATGGGTCTTTATTTTTTCGGATTCTTGTCTTGCAAAACGAACCTCACTGTTGGATTCAGAAGGCCCGAGATAGTCAAAATATACTATTCATTCATATAAATTGGATTTCGCATTATTTCACTATATTTAATTTAATTAATTTAATTAAGTTTGTACATAATGTGTATATATATATATATATATATATATATATATTTGGGCAAAATTGTTACTACAGGCTTGCCTGTCAAAACAGTTTGGGTTCAGCTTCTCCTATACGAGGTCTAAGGTTCGACTCTCTAGGGGCGCAGCCCCTTTTATTTTTTCTGGATTTAGTTACTTTTATATTATATTATATTATATATATATATATATATAAATTGAGGGGTTAAAAGACCACACGTGAGCCCATGGCTTAGTGGTTCGCGTGCGCTATATGTGCCCTAGGTCCTTGTTTCGACTCCTGGGGGCAGCAGCCCCCATATTTTTTTCTTTGATTTCTTAAACCAAACGGCGTACTACGCTTAGAATAGGGATAGGATACCCCGTCCCCAATCACTCCCCCAATTGAATTCACTATTCCAGTGGCCAAACAGACCATATTTCATATATATTTTAAACAGGATTAACTAAAACGACGTAGTTTCAACTCCATTCCTTATAAAATAGTGCCGTGTAGGTACTATTCATCATCTCTCCCACCCACGATATCCCGGTAGGGTTTTGGTGAGTCTCCGTCGCCTTCTCCGGCAATGGCCACTCTTTTCGATTGTTTTTCTCCCCCATATTTAATGCAGTCCACTTCTAAATGTTATAAGGATTATATTTCCGACCTTAGTTTTTAATTTGGACCACTTAAACATCATGAATACACCAAAAATAGTAGCTCCGGTGTAAATCATGTTTTTCCCGTGAGCTAATTTCGTGACAATTTATTCACTGTTTTTTATACTAATTTGGTTCTAATCGTTTCCTGCACTTATTAAGAACATTTTCTTATCGTTTAAACAAAGTTTTAGAGCATAAAACCCAAAGAACCAAATTATCCTTGAGACTGGCAACTAACTTTTTCTCTCTTGTTTTCAACCCTCTTAAGTTGATTCTTTTTCCTAATTACTCCATGTTTCATTGTCACGACCCGAAATCCACCCTTTACTGATCTCGAGTCGCGACCTGCCGCCCTTCGGCCCGAGGGCCTCAAGACAAGGCTCGCATACACAGCGGTATCGAATAGATGTGCGACATGTGGTTGCAGAAGCGTGAAAACTTTTTTTTTCTTTTCTTTTCTCATTTTAAAACTTGCACATCCGTCCGATATTGCCGCTCTTCACATTGCGGTACACATGATTATACATTCAGAGCATAACTAAAAACTTAAAGACTTAAATAACATTACATATCCACTACCCCGAGAGGCTTAATACATATCCTTACACTGTCTGTTAATACAAAATGTAATAATTAGAATTCATATGGTTCCCTTAAGAAACTACTTAAACACGTCTTCCCAAAAATGGCTAGACTCATCATCAACGTCTTCAAAATCAGTCCGCCATCAATTACCTGAACGGGGGGTCAGAATAAAATCCAGGTAAGCTAATCTAAGCTTGTGAGTAATTCTTGTATTTTTCATGGGGTTTTCAATTGGTAGTGGTTTAGCACATGAAAGTTTGTAAAATACTCACTACCAATTGCTCGCACATTTAGAACACAGAATATATGCATTTTTAAAACAGATAGTTTTAAAACATTTTAAAGTATTCAAGCTAAACATACATTTCTTCAAGTAGAGTTTTTGAACTTCAAAAACATATAAATATGCATAATAGAAATGGGGGTGAGAAACCTGCTTCCACTTCCAAAATCATTTGTCATCTTTTCTCTTTGATTAGATGGAATCTGTTTCGAACCAGACTCCTGTTTTACTGTCAATGCTACGATCTCATTTGCCTGGGGGATTAGATCCTGCTACCGGGCATTTCTTCATGTCATAGTTGAATCCCAAGGGATTCCAACTTTGCAAGTGGTACTTACGTACCCTTTATCTTATAAAACATTTATCACATGGCTTCTTCAATAGATACTTTTCATGAGTATTTAAAACATGAAATATATAGCTTCTGCAATAGGACTTCAAATACTTGTAATAATCAAATTCAGAATATTTAAAGAGATTTGCATTTTTTCCCAACATGCTAAACATTCCCAAGAAAATAACTGAATATAAAAACATTTAACAAGCATGTCGTAACGGAATAATTTAAAACAGGAATTGTATAAAAATTGAATTTGATATTCAAATGCTTCACATAACTTGAACTTAAAACTTCTTCAAATATATGGAGTTAAATCTCCTCTTCAAACACAGGGTTATTCACCTCAGTCCTTAGGGTCAGCGCTAATAATGTGCTTTCCCACTTCCTCTGTAGTTCCTAAAAACAATTCACACATAGTCTCATTAACTTCACATTCACTATAATATTGCCTATTGATGCTTCTTAACTTATACTTAGATCGTATTTAAATCCTAAATGATTTACGAATATTCCATAAATTTCATATGTACTTAATTCAACTCGTACTTTTAGCCTAATGTGTTAGGAATTAAATTTATTTGAATTTATACTCTTCTAGTAGCTCTATTAACTTTGAATTTAATTTATTTGCTTAACATGTTAACGCGTCGTGTCTTCTCGTACTTTATTTTCTCGTACTTGCCTTAGTTTAGTACTTTGGCAATATTCTAGTTCGTATCCACCTGACTGATGCTATTCATCAAGTTTTATGTCATTTTATTTTAGACATCTCTTTTGGTTGAATAGACTCTACCATTGAGTCCGAACGTTGAAGAAAGTCGGTTTAGGCTTTCTTAGAATTTAATTCAAGCTTTTGTGTTAAAAGGGCAAAATGGTCATCTACCTATTTACATGTCATAATTTTCCATACTTCGTTTCATAACTTGGACTCCACCATTTTTTTCGGAACGTCGTAGTAAGTCAATTTAGACTTTCACATGACTCTGTTTGAGTTTGGTAGTAGTAGGGGCAATTTGGTCATTTTGACATTTTTAGGATGGCTTATTTTTTGGAGTCCCGTCTTGTGAAACGGACCCCACCATTGGATCCGGAATGCCTAAAATAGTCAAAATACACTATTCGTTTATTTTATTTGGACTTCGTTTGGTCAAATTTTGACCCAGGGGCATTTTTAAAATATTTCTTATTTAAATATTATTAATTAAATATTTAATTTATTTCGGTCGGGCCTTAGTATAATTATCCAGAAGTTCTGGTGCTCAAAATCTAATTTTCATAAGTTTCGGTCTGAACCAGTTGGTTCAGTTCAAATTTAAGTGAACCAGTCCGATTTTTATATGAACCAACCGGTTTGGTCGGTTTAATATGTGATGCTGACGTAATGATGACGTTCAGCCCTAATGTTTTAAAATTTAAAACTTAAACGAAATTTCATCGTTCCAATAATGCGGTGGACCTACTCTCGTCCTGACACGTGTCCGAGTCAACTCGGGTGACTCGATTCAAACCGTGAGTCGACTCATCGTCTTCTCCACTGTTTTCTTCACTGTTGCCCTAGTTTTCTGGTTTTCTTCTTCTTCTTCAATTTCATGCATTTTGGCTCCAAAAATCCTTACTGTTTTCAAACAGAAATGTTCCTAAGGCATCAAGAATCAATTTGGCATTGATTTTAGAGCTTGAAACGAGCTCATCCGTTCAGTTGAAAATTTGATAACCGAACCTATAATTCCATAGTAAACCCTTGTTTCATCACCATTTTGAATGGTGTCTGGTTCTGTGTGAACCTCATGGAATGGGGATTCAATCCCTATACTCAAAAATAGGTTTAGAAGTCCAAAAACAAGATTTGGGTTTTTGGCCGAAACTTGCAACTCGGTTTTTAAGAGTCATTTCTTGGGCTTTGTGGTCACGGTCATGTGTTTTTAGGACCTTGAAATGGTCTAATTTAAGTCCCCATAGACCAAAATTGGATTAATAAAGGTCGATTCAGACCTGTTTTAAGAGTTTCAAATTTTTCTACTCACCTGTAACTCTAATTTTTCTCGGTCGATTCTTCATGATTTTTAACCATTTTTCTTGCAATTTGAAGCTTATACTATGTAGTTTAGGATCCTACATTTGCATGCTTTCAAAGAATAATATACCAAAACAAAAATGAGCTTAAACGATACCTGCTCAATGAGTTTCCAAAACCCTCCTCTCTTCAGTTCCTGTTCTGCTTCTCCAGTTCTCCTTCTCTATTTCTTTCTCCCACTATCACTACTTTCTCTTCTATCTTCTATCTCACGCATCCCATATATACATCCACAACACCACCCACTCTCTTTCTCTCTCTGGCTACACACTCTCTCTCTGGCTACACACACACACACACACTCTCTCTCTCTCTATCTATCTATCTTCATCAGACCTGCACACCACTATTTGGGCCTGCCTTGTACACTTGTGCACTCCTCCATTCTGAATTCCCAATACCACAGGCCACACTTACAAATATAAATACATATATATATATATATATATATATATATACATCAGCCTCACACACCTATACTTTCTCTCACCTGCTCATTGCTCATCCTCATACTCTCCACTGTTTTGTGGCAGGCCATCTTGGCCATGTGTATGTGTGTTGTGTTTTGTATACATATACATATACATATATATATATAACACTCACACACTAACACACTTGGAGCCACACACCTCTCACCTAACACACTGTACACACTTTAAATACACATATAATACTCACACACTAACACACTTGGAGCCACACACCTCTCACCCAACACACTGTACACACTTTAAATACACATATAATATATATATATATATATATATATTAATTTTTCTTATACACATGTATGTATGCTTACAACATACATGCATACATACTTTGTCACATGTATATACCTTTAGTGTGTGTATGCCATCATATTTTCTATTACTTATATCGAACAATTAATTCCTTATATTTAATTAATTAATTATGTTAAATTAATTAATTTTTCATAACCTCGTAACGCATGCCTGAATCTTATACCCGTATTAAGGACCGGTGGTTAACGTGAAAACGTATTAATTATCACGGAACCGACAGGTTGGTGATTGCAACGAAAGTGATGTACAGTCGTCCTGGGTTTTCAGGACTCTTATGTTGGTGACTGCAACGAAAGTGATGTACAATCGTCCTGAATTTTCAAGACTTTCATCAAAAGCGCTCGTGTTGAGGTTGAAACCGACCTCGTTATTTAAGGCGTTGATTACTAACTTATAATCCACGACTTAATGATCCCTAATTTAAGTCAGGGTATTACATTTATGCTCAATCAAACCCTAAAAATATAACTTAGCTTAATGCTTTAAATCGTAAAAACAGAATTGATAAAACTCACCTGAATTGTTCTCAGTTTCTACTCGTAATATCGCCCTCCTCTGGATCTCAGAACTCCTCTTTGGCCCCAGTTCCTCCACTTTTCTCTTGGTTCTGATTTTCCTCAAATCTCATACTCCTATTTATAGGAAAATCCCCCTACTGGACGCCAACTTTCTCTCTCTTTCTCCTTTTTTTGCAGTCTTCCTTGATTGCCTTTTCCTACATTTCGACTGTCTCCCTCCATTTTTCTTCATTTGGTTCAGAGAATTAATGTCTTGAAGACTTTGATACATATATATACATAATATACTATATCTTGTAATTTCATGGAAATTTCCTACTCCCACTCAATACGCCATAACACATATCAATTACACACACACACCCGCTGCATGCATGGCCTGAATATATATATATATATATAAATATATCATGCATGGCCTGAATATATATATATATTATTTTATTTTTATGTGTAACACTTGCATATTTATATATATATATATATATATATGTTATACTGTACATCCCTTTGTGTATAGACATAAGTACACATATAAGTGCACCCGTATATTTATATAATAGTTACAAAATTTGATCCTCGATTCTGGTTGCTCGAGCATTGCCCAACACTATCTGTACATTTTGAAATCGTTCACATTTTCATTTTATTCATTATCGTAACATAGAGTCCTAACAGTTTGGTTTTACAAGGTTGCTTAGTCATATTCTAGGTCGGGGTATTATAACTATAGTCTGAACAAAGGCAATGGTTAATACTCTTTTGAAAGATATAGAGTGACATAAAGTTGGGATTGTGAAATTTTAGGAAAGTCATTTGATCTGACAATAAAGCTATAAGAGGGACAGCTGAATAAGACTTAAAGGATAGTGACATGAGGAGTTTGAGATTCCAAACGAATTAATGATATATCATAAATGTGACGACTCTTGAGTGAGTTATAGATAAACCCTGATAGGGTAAGGATAAATAGAGCCTTGAGAGGCAATCACTGTCGAACAAGACTTTCGAAGTTAACATTATGAAATATGATGGTTCTAAAAGGAGACTAGCACATGATTAATGATCATTGGGGAACTCAATGGATCTTGTTGATCAAGGTGACGATAAGACCCAATTATAAGCAATACTCTATCGAGTTAACTAAGTTCATTACAAAGGGTAAGTGATTAATGATTCGGAAGAACTTTTGAGGATTAGTGTGATCCAATGATCGAAGGGACTGAACTTGTAGTAAAAAGGTCTAAAAAAACTTGTGATAGACTCGTAACTTAAGTTTTAGGGCTCGTTTCTGAGTTATTTTACTTGATTTTTATTGCACTGTGAATCTTTTTCTATCCATTTTGTATCCCCATTCCTAAATCAAGGTTTGGTTCAAGTCAGTTCAGACCCACTCTTCTCTGGTTCATTAATGACGGTTCTATTATTTTGTGTGATTTCTAGGGTCTCTCCGACCTTATTCTCAGTCTTAAGCTATTTTATAACAACAATAAGGTTTATATTTGCATTCTAATTCAATTAAATTGAAGCTAATACGAAAAATTCTAGAGAGAAAAAATCACCTCTCTCTTTTGGCTTCTACTCCTTCTTCTCTCTTAGCTACAGTCATTGGTTCCTTCCTTCACTCTCACCTTTTGCAACCCTTTCTATTAGGTTTATAATTATATGTGTGTGTATATATATATATATATATGACTTCTCACTGCACCGCTCCTTCCCCCCCTCTCTCTCTCTCTACATCTTATTTCCTCCAATCCACTTCTTTCCCTTGGGTAGCAGCCGCATGTCTGCTACTTCTCTTTCCCGCTTGCTTTTTAGCCTAGCTGTAGAGGGTAGCCTCCATGCCTCACTCTTCACCAATCACATGCACACGCTTCACACACTAATTTTGCACACATACTAATACACTTTACATACACACACACCTTTACACGTTCACTATTTCTCCTTGCCCCATATATATATATATATATGTATGTATGTGTATATATGTCTTTATATATACACATACATATATATATATATTCAAGTATATATATATATATATATATATACACTTTTATATCATGTTCACACACTATATCCGTCGTGTCCACGATGTATCGACTATATCTATGTATGCCAAGGCGTATATATTTTTATACATTCCTTTCATTTATTTAATAACTATTCATTAAGTAATTATTTAATATTCAATGTATAGTTTCTCTCTTTTTAGGTTAGCGGTATGTTTGGCCACATGTCCTTACTAACCTAGGTTAAGTTAGTTATACCCGTAATTAGATTAGTTTGTCTAACCTTTTGTAATGACAAGCACATTGGGCCCTTAAAGGTTTTCATTAAAGCTGTCTTTGGTACATTGCATGAAATTACCCAATTTATTAGGTCGAGGTGTTACAGTCTCTCTCTCTCTCTCTCTTATTCTCTTATCCTACAGTGTCTCTCGGTTCCCTCTCATTCCTCTTCCTTGCTGGAACTTACCTCACCTACTATAGTTGGGATTAATTACTCTCGATGATTCTCATATAAATACGTCATATTTATATTAGTTGTATGCCCACCGAATACCACCCTTGGTAAAAAAGATGGATATATATTTATATGTCACATGTTTGGCTACCACTTTCCCATATGTATAGATACCCTAAAATAATGAGGCCACAAGCTTCCCACCTCATGCTCTTCATTGCCACCTCAAATAAGTTATTCTTGTTAAGGCGCCACCTCAAGTATGTAGAGTCAATCTCAATCTTAATAGGTGACAGTCCATTATTTCTTCTTGCTTTAAATGTTTACACCTAATGTATTTATGAGTTCTAGGTGGCACTTCCTTTACATGTTTAGGTTATTATACTAGCTAGTTGTCATATTTTATCATACGTCCTCCTTTTGCCAACATTATTTGGTATAATTTCCAAATACTATGTCTCATATTCATATTTAAAATAGTTAGGGTAGCATGCATAAACATTTAAATCTCATAATTGAAGCCATTTTAGTTAAATTAGAGCCCTAATAATTGGGCTTATTACATTTGTCCCACACAAGCCTTTATAATTCCATGACTAAAGTTTATGTAGCACTGATTTATTTAATTGATAAAAGTTTGGGATATTACACCAAGGCCTCTCAACGATCATGTTATAGGAAGACTTTGCATCCAAAAGGAAAAGTTTTGTCAACAAAGTCTTTTCCTCATCACCTTCCCCACACATTGGAAACTTGATTACCCTAATAGGAAAACTAAGCTCCCCTTTGAATCTTGCCATCAATGTTTTAGTTGGGTGTACGTCATTTGATTTTATCTTTATCTGCTTGAAAGGGTTATAGAATAAAACATTAGTTGAGATACCAGTATCAACCAAAACTCTCCTTATTTCAAAATTAGTGAGCTTCATGGTGACCACCAAGGCATCATTGTGTGAATCATGAACACTAACCAAGTCTTCTTTTGAGAAAAAGATCTGAGGCACCAATTTTTTCCTCTTCTTGGAATTGATTATTCAGGGAAAATGTTCTGATCTAACTTTACAAATATACCTCTTTCGAGCTCAATTAGACATTCCAAATCTATAACTAATCAGCATGCAGGATATAGATTATAACAACTCGACCTGATTATCGGAAAAATTAAGTTACTAATTTAAATATTAGGGCTAAAATGGCAATAATTATGAAAATTAGTACAATAAAAATGAAAACTATAAAATAACGAAGCCAAAAATGTTATCCAAGGAATTTGATCCTGAGACCCAAAAAGTAAAAACGACTTAAGTTTAAAAATAAGCCCTAATGTCTGCACACTCAAAATTAAAATGGCAGCATATCCTTGGACTCCTCCTACACCCCTGTTATTCTATGTGAATATATATACATATATATATAATGATATATGAGATGATACATATATTATATATAATATTTTTATATAAAAGAATAAGTAATATATAAATAAATTGTGTGAGGTGTGTGCTATATATATATATATATATATATATATATATACAGATTGAGGGTGATAAGTATGACATATATACACATAGATGAATCATATATATATGTGACGTGTGTAAATGTGGTATAAACATATGTGCACTGTGGACTATGAGAATGTGTGCTGTGTATATATGAACTGCCCAAAAATTGTTGTGAATATACAAATCAACTGATTATATGTGTAGGGATTATGGTGCATCACTTAGTTGTAGAGAGAGAAAGTAGCATAGAGAGAGAGGAATTGAAGTTTCAAAAGAATAGCAACAAGAGGTAAGACCCTCAGTCTAGTTTGATTTTCTTTAAGATATTATGCATATTAGTTATTTATTTGCGTTAATTTAAGCCCCAAATAGTGAGCTAAACCAGAACTGCCATTAATGAACTTAGAGTTTAAACTGCATTTGTAAAAAGTTAAGTAAAAGCTCTAACTGATCATAGGGTCAAAACGTATATGAAATAGGGTGAAGATAGGAAGAAACCGAGAGTAATTTGATGGAGAAATGAGAGAATAAATCGAAGTTGCAGGTATGGTGATAATTTGGGTGGAGAGCGTTTTTGAGGGATTTGATTGATTTGAGGATCGAGGAAGTGTTCCCTTAACCCCCAGAAGTGTGTAAGAAGAAAAATGAAGGAAAAATATTGTTTAAAACCCTATGAAATAAGAAGAAATTCAGTCACCGGGAAGTCGGGCTCTTATCGGAGCCCAACTAAGAAGCTCTATTTCGAGCACAACTGAACGTCAAAACTACACTTGGAAACCATAAATGGAATTCTTAAAAAAAATAGAATTGAATCTTGTTGAGTTTGCACCGGAATTCCATCAAAGATGGTTGGCCGACACCCGAGAAGACATTGAAAGTTGGCTAGAGAAGAAGAACTGTAGGGTCGGTTATATGGGTCGGAGTCAGGTCGGGTCAGGCCCCAACCGAAATTAAAATGGGTTTGGGGATTTTATAAAATGGCGCACTTTTGGGAATGAAATTAAAATTTAATTTGGGGCATTTGGCTACAAAGATAAGAAATTGATTTAATAAACTTAGGCTGAATAGGGATTAACCACTGTGCCACTGAACCACTAGGTTAAAATATGGGCTGAATATATATATATATATATACATCTATATATATAATATAATCTCAAAGAATTAAATAAATTTAATTTGGTAAAATGGCTCCAATGCCCAAATAAAGTGAAAAGATAATGTAACCCAATTTTTTTGGGCATTCCGAACTCAATGGCAGAGTCAAATTTGTAAAATTAAGTACCGAAAAATATGACACGTAAAAGTATAAAATTATAAAAATGCCCCTAAGCTTAATTTAAGTCACATAAATACAAATTAAGATCCAGAAGAACTTAAATTAATTATATTCAATATTCCAAACTGGATGGTAACGTTCTTTTGAGGAAATAAGAATCAGTAACAAACTGAAAAATGATGAGTACGTCCTTAAGACTTAATGAAGCTACAGAAAAAGGGTTAATTGGAATAGAAAGAGCTCTAAGTTAACAGTTGAATTGTACGATGCTTTACACGAGAAAGTAACAAGACCTTGAATTGTGATTATAGGGGCCCTTGTTTAAGGAAGGATTTTTAGATTAAGCTTTTGGGACTTCAGGTGAGTTTTCTATGTCATGTTAAGGTGGATTTTCATTATAGATATAAATATTGAACTCTTTTATGACTTGAAAATAGACGCCCTTCATTTGATACTATTTTGAATGACTTATCGATATATATTGCCATTTCCTTATAACCTTCATTAATAGATACATTGGACCTAGTACATGTTTTAATTTATCCATTGATATCTATATTGTCTTCCCTTTGATTCAAGAAAATGTTTTGTAAGATACTCATGAAACTATACAGTTTTCTTACCAATTTTTGAACTGTTTTGGACTAACGGCTAAATATGGAACTCTTATTGAACAAATGGGATTGATATTGATGTTAATCATTTTGGATATGATTTTAATGTTTTGAATGAAACACCCTTCTATGATTGGTCACTATTGAATAGATTGTGACTTTATCAAATATCGATCTCAGTCAGCAAGGTTCTAATGTACTGGCCATAGAATCTTCTATGATTGGTCATTATTGAATAGATTGTGACTTTATCGAACCCTAACCATGGGGCATATTGGTGGTATTATCGAATATCGATCTCAGTCAACGAGGTTCTAATTTGCTAGCCATAGAAGAGGAATTTTTATGATTTGAACCTCTATGAATGTCGAATATGAACTGTGATGGAACCTTAAATTATTGAATTAAGAACTATTGAACTACGATTTGATAATAAAACTATGAAATTGTTATAGAACTATAATTTAACCATGATTTTGACTTGAATTGTGATTATTGTTATTGAACACGACTTTGAACCATAACTATGATTGAATTACAATATTGACCATTGTTATCAAACTATGTTATTGAATCATTATTATGTTTGAGCTATGTTATCGATTATTGATTTACGACTGTGATTGAACTGAGATCTATTGAAAATGACTTTGACACTATTCTCTGATCTGTTGTATTTTAATATGACGTATTTTAATTTCATATGAGTGTAGACATTTCAGAATAAACTATATAGTAGTTTTAAAATCCATGTATGTTATGAAATTCTCACAGAGCTGTCGAGCTTATTACAGATGTTTACCATGTTTCAGGTAAGGATTAAACAAATTTGATTTCAAGTAATGTAGGCTAAGTGCTTAAGGGAAAGCGAGTTCTTTTTTATGAATCCTTGACTAAAGATAAATATATGGTTTTTGATTTTATAAATTAAGTTGTGTAGCTTACTTTGTGAATGTGAAAAGAGAAAATTTTATTTCGCTGCAATTGAGTAAATGGTAATTAGAATGGTGTTATGATCATTAAGAGGCCTTGGTGGCCGGTCACAAACCCTTAATCCCCATAAGGCGAGTTTTGGATCCTGACATAGATGACTTGCTAAGTTTGGCTTTCTTGGTCCTTATTTTCTAGTTCATTGTCACTAAATCTAAAATCTCACTGCCCTTTATTGGGATGTGTTAGCACGATCTCAAATTGTGCTATCCTCTTAAACATACTCTCGAAGTTTACCATTTCAGATAAGACTTTCAATTTCCTGCTTCAAGACCCTCAACTCATTTGTTATGTCATGATTTTTGTGGAACTTATAGTACTTATTTCTATTTCGTCTGTCTAGATCCCCTCTTATTCTTTGAAAGATAGTTTTTCTACCTTTCAAATCTAGTTCCCTTTTGGTCTCCCTTGTCTAGGCTTTGCCTTTTCTTCTTTTCTTCCTTTAAGGCCTTTTTTTTTAACTGGTTCTTTCTTTTAGAGTTGTTTCTTAGACTTTCTTAGAAAATTTCTAACATCTTCCAAAGTGATATACTTTTGGGCTTTTACTAGAAGTTCCATCATATTTCTAAGAGGATTTTTGGTGAGGAAGTACTTGAATTGCCTAGGCTATTGTCCAAAGGTCAGGGTTACCATAATGAACCTTCCTTCGTAGCCTTTTACCGAGGTCAACTCATTAGTGAATTTGGAAATGTATTCCCTCGATGTTTCTCTCTTGTTTTTCCTTAAGGTTAGGATACAATCAGGTCCTTTCCTTAGCCTTCTACTTGAGATAAATCTATTAATAAAATTTATACTTAGGTCAGTAAAAGATGAAACGGCGTTCCATGTCAGGTGATTAAACCACTCCAAAGTTGCACCTTTTAGACTTATGATGAATGTTTGGCACATACGAGCATCAATAGCACCCTGAAGTGTTGTAGTGTGATAAAAATGTGATAAATGATCTGTATGGTCAGTCTTCCCATCATATTGCTCAAAGTTTTGGAGGATGAACTTCTTCAAACATTGTTTTACCATAATCTTTGGAGTAAAAGGAGTTCACATCATTCTGTACAAAGCATACAGATGCTTTTCATCAAACTATTACAAAGCCTTTTTCCTCCAGATCTTTCTTGACCACTCCCTAAGAATCCACAACCACCTCCGTTTTTGTTTGTGACCTTGAACGGTGGGTTGAACAATCTTCTAGATGATTTCCATTATCACATGTTCTTTGAGTACTATCTCAAGTTTCCTATTCCTTACCATCCAAATGCGAGAGGAGGGAAGGATAAAGACAAACAAGAGTTTGTTGTTGCGCCTGAACCAAGGTAGCCCCAATTTGAGTCAATATCTAAACTTGTTACGTGAGTAGTTTAATTTGTTGATCTAGAGGGTCGAATATTGGAGCCTTTGGATTAGGACGCTTATTAGTGGTTTGAGATTGTTGAGAAGGGACTATTTGATTTCTTCATGGATGTAGACTTGGAGCCATGTTAGTTTTTTAATATCTTAAGAAAATCAGTAGATGACAGATTCCCACAAACGGTTCCAAACTAATGTGGTAAAAAACTAGATTTACTTGATCAATGGCTGAGATAACTTCTAAGATCCCTGCAAGATCACAAGAACAAATGAGATCACCGGAAGGGTCCTTGTGATATCTCCTCCGATGATCAAGTTAGAAGAGAGAGATAAAGAAAACCTTGTAGAGATTGAATCAAATAGTGAACTTAGGGTTTTTAGTGCACACCTTAGTCCCTTATATAGTGAATTAGTTACTATTCTTGATAGAATTCTTTGCAGAATGAATCATAGAAATTCTCATATTGATAGGATAAGCCCAAATTGACAGTTTTCATGTTGGGATCTATGTCTTACCCTATCAAAGCTCAAAGCTTTTCTGAACTCATCTTCATTGACTGGTTGGTGATCAGCTCGGTTATGGAAACGAGGCTCAATGTAAGGCTACCAAACTAAGCCAAGACCTTGATAGTAAAATCCTCCCTCTAGATACTCTAACGGGTATAAATCTATAACCTATATAGCCTATGCTTAGGTATCCATGTGTCATGATCTTAACGGTCGTGATTTTTTTTGTCATATCATTTGGTTAGTAACCTATATATCTAAATGAGATATATGTAACATTTTTGTTATTTTATTTATTATGAAATGAATATATGTTTTATGGATGGTGTTAGAATATGATATAAATTTTGTGTTAGTAGTTTATTAACAGAGATGGTTATTATCTTTTTTTCCTAAATTTTATTGATTTCTTGGTATTTATTTGATAGATATATGATATGCCAAAAAATATCTCACCACTATAGATGTGACACGTGTACCCCCAATGTTAGCTACCTGCATGGAATATATCCTAAATGGAAAGTCTTTTAAATAGGAAAGAAATATTATCTCAATTAGGAGGATTATCACCTATTATTTAACCTTGTCAAGCAAGTAAAGAATTCTATTCAATATGAAAAACTGCTAAACCTAAGGACTCTCAACCCTATAAATAAAGGGGTCAGGTATGCTCAAACAAAAGATCATTCATTTTTACGCATATACGTTATGTTTTATTTTCTCTTTACTGACTTGATTGTCGGAGAGTCCCCCTTTTCTTTTTTGCAGGTCCCTCTTGCCGAATCGCAGGCATGGACTATTTTTTGCAACAGTTTGACGTCGTATATGAGAAGGACAGTCAACATGCTTCGTGATGCTGCACTTTTTGGCTCGCAATAAGTATGGACTCCGTGACCTATAGAACACTCAGAAAGATGATCAGAGGACCACCGGGTTGGCTCCGGCGGTAGCCGCTCCGATGCTTAAGTAAGTAAAAGAATTGAAAAGACTGTATTGAAAGCCAAAGAATGAGCATAGAAAATAAGGCGTACCTTTAGTGTTTAATTTATAAGCCGTGGCTTTCCTAAGTTGATTAGGATTCGAAGCCATGAATATAGGGATTTGATCACCGGAGATTGCAGTTACCTTGCATAGAGATAACCATAGATGCCCTTCCATAGAGATAACTATAGATACCCTGAATATAGGGATTTGATTACCGGAGATTGCAGCTACCTTGCATAGAGATAACCATAGATGGTAGTTTCCTTGTTGAAGACTGCTTCTTTGTTGAAGACCGCTTCCTTATTCCCTGCTCGGCACCCGCTAAGGCGGTGACGAGTTCTGGAGTGTTGGTCTGGACCCTGTGATCTTGTTCTGATATATATATATATATATATATATATATATATATGTACGGCCACTTCCGACCTTGTATGATGATCTGGATGCTTGAGTTTTTCATCATTGGCTGAATGAGAATCATGTTGGCTGAGCATAGATCGAACTGTGGTTACACGTGTCAAGTGTTGATTGGCCTGTTCTTTTATGGTATATCACTTCGTTTCCTAAATTTTTATTTCTCTTTTACTAATATTTCTTGCTAATAATTATTTAAATTCTCTCAAGTTCAATATAATTTATAGATGTTAAACAAGATTGAATTGGCCGATGGAATTCTTAAACATTAACATAGAGATCAAACTCTACAAAGTACTTACAAGATTATATATATACAAATATATATATATATAATCTCAATATCTTTTTTATACACATATATATATAGACGTGTGTATATATATATATATAGATATCAACATGAGCATCAATCTCAAAATCTTTTGAATAAAATATGAGATTCGTTGGAATTCAAGACCATTATTTCAATGTTGAATTTGAATGCTTTTATGAAAAGCATCTCAGACCCTTTATTGCATCCCTCATCACTTTATGTCTACATCCTCTATTTATTGTTATGCCTTTTTTCCCTGATCAACTCATCTAAATAATGCGTCCATGTTCTTGATGTTTCCACTTACATACTACTCATTTAATTCTCTGAACTATTTTGACTCTGAAAGAGTATGGAAAACTTACAGACACCATGTTTGGCCATAAAAAGAAGTAAATCTCTTGCCAAGGTATTGACGAGGTCTACCCAGTTTCTCTCTCTACACACTCTCTCACTCCATATATTATTGGTGGCTTTGTATCTCACAGTCTGAATTGTCAACATCGTCAACAGCACTGCAACCGACTTCCTCAAAAGTTTGATTTTTCTTGTGAAAACGATGAGACAGAAAATTCAGATCAAAAAGATCGATAATATTATGGCAAGGCAAGTGACCTTCTCTAAGAGAAGAAGAGGGCTTTTCAAGAAGGCTTAAGAGCTCTCAACTCTTTTATGATGCAAAGAATGCTCTTATCGTGTTCTCTGCAACAGGAAAGTTTTGTGAGTATTCCAGCTCAAGAATCTAAACAAGTTTGTCAAAGCAATGATTTCAAAGGTTTCAACTGTGCCCTTAGTTGGCTTTTTTTCTAATGCAAATGGACAGGCGCCATGCAGAATCAGAGTACATGAAATACAAAGACCCAGCCCTATCTATTACTCGGTTTGTGTTTCGGAAGACGATCCTCACTCCTGATCTGCACGGTGCTCACTCTATCTTGATCGGTGTCCTGATCTGTACGGTGTTCACTCCTGATCTGCGTTATAAGCACACCATCGACGATCTCCATCATGGTCGGCGATCTCATCAATGGCCGTCCATCATCATGGTATGTTGGGTGTCTGCTATAGAGCACGAAAAACTGCCACTCTCCTTGCTCCGCAACTTCTTAACTCAAACGAAAAAGTCAAAATGTCCATGAACAGTACCCAGCTTTCGGTCTTGGTTTTGTAGTGGGAATATAAAATTATTATTACATGTGAAAAATAATTGCCTTTTTCTTCTTTCTGGTCGTTGAATCAGATTCAATCTTCGCTTCAAGTCCATATGAAGGATAGAGAGAAGAAGGCGATTCATGTCTGTCCTCTTTTTCTGATCTGCTTCTCTAAGTTTATCAACTCGTTTGAACCGATGGCCCTCGTCGCCGTTGCTCATACACCTGCATTATTCAACTTCGTCTTCTTCTGCAACTATTCAAGCCGAGGGAACAATCAGAGAAGGCCCAAGGAATGATTAGACCAGAGTCAAAATCAAATCCATCAGTCCACTCCCTCCCCCTCTTGAGAAATCTCGGGCTAAAGCCGTCAGTGCTGCTCCAATGGCTGGCCCTGAAATTCGCTATGCTGTCGGCCGTGGAATTTCTATTACACAGTTGATCCAGGCCATCCTGGGCTAGCAGGGCCAGTCTGAGGTGTTGGTGGACCTGTACCGGTCATGATGCAGCCCCAGATCTCACGCCCACACGTTCTCTTTTCGAGTTTTTCACCAACCTTCAGGCAACACGGTCCGTAATATTACCATTAGGCTCTCATCGGCGACACATATTTCCTGTCATCCTGGGTCCCATGCATAATAAAAATTAGAAGCTCCAATACAGGAAACCCCCCAAATCAACTCCAGGTTTTGGATACACAGAGCCTATCGATCCATCACTTGTGACTGCAAAAGTGGTCAAAGAGAAACGAAAGAGAAAATAGAAGAGACGGTGATGTTGCACTTTTTGGTCGACAGGGTTCCTAACTCCGTGCCTGAAAAATACTCAAAGAGAAGGATAAGAGGGCCACTGGGTTAGCTCTGGCGGTAGCCGCTCCGATGCTTAAGCCAATAAAACTGAATTGAAAAACTGTAATTATAAACTAAAGAATGAGCATCAATTTAACAGTGTACCTTAGAGTTTTATTTATAGGCTACGGGTTTTCTAAGTTGATTAGGATTTGGAGCCATGAATGTAGGAATTTGATCATCGGAGAATGTAATACCCCGACCCAAAAATACCAAACTTAATGACATGTTTTACGAGGATTCAACAATAATCTAGAAATTATGACGAGAAAGAATCGAAGGTCGGGAAATATAAAAATAACATATTACAATACATGATGACATAATTGTAAGTGTATATGAACACATGCTAAATACACACATTAAGTGTATATTATATGTGTATAACCAAAATGTGTAAATAAATATATATGTATATATATATACATGAACTAATACAATTGTATATTAAATACATATAAGTATATATATATATATGTGTGTGTGTGTGTGTGTATATACGACTGCCATATACATATTAATACATATATATATATATAAATAAACTAAAAAGAAATAAGAAATTAAAAAGAAATGGGATTAGAAGGAATGAAGTGGAAGAGATTAGATAGCCGTAGAATCATTTAGAAACTTGGAGAGAGAGAGAGAGAGAGAGAGAGAGAGTTAGTGGGCTGCATGCAGCCATGCAGCTGTTCTCCATATATATATATATATAAAAATGATGGAAATAATGAAGAAAGTGGAGCAACCAACAAGTGGCAATGCCACCGACTGTGAGGTCGATTAAAAGAGAAAGAAAAGGGGGAAAGATAGGAGGTGTGAGAGAAAGAAAGGAGTTTGAGACGCAGGAGGAAGACGAACAGGAAAAAAAGAGGTAAACCCATACTTTTCCTTTCTAAAATTTATGCATGTATACACACTGTTTAGGTTATATTCATTCATATATGATGTTTAGGATGTATATTATTGAACAAGACATGAAAATTGGATCCTAAAAACATCAAAAACCCCAAGCCGTACACCAAACCTCCATGGATGGACCTTGTTGGAGCAGGTCTGAAATTATTGAAACCAAATCAAGTTTGGCCTATCGGAACCTAAACTAAACCACATCAACATTTTAAAAACACTAGACCGCGGCCTTAAACCTCAAAGAATGAGCCCTAAAACCTGAGTTATAGGATTCGGCCATAAAACCCAGCCCTTGTTTTAGACTCCTAAACCCGCTTTTGAGAATAGGGATTGAACCCCCATGTCATAAAGGTTATGTTGAGCCAAACCCCACTAGAAATGGTAATGAAATGAGGGTTTACTAAGGAGTTGCAGGTACGGCCATGGAAAGGTAAAACCGAACTGTTGAGCTCAATTTGAGCTCTCAAATGGATGCCAAAGTGTTGCTCGATCACCCAATGACCTATACCATCCAATAACAGAGAGAAAAACGTCCCAAAATTTCACGAAATTGAAAAGTTAAAAATCCAGAAAGTAGGGCAACACAATGGAGAAGAGAGGAAGAAGATGAACAGTGGGTGGGTCGGATCTGGGTTCGGGTTGGGACCCGACCCGTCGCACAAATGGTTTAAGTGGGACGATGTCGTGTGAGGGTTGTGTTATAATTTTAAATTTGAAGTTGGAGCAATTGGTTACAAGGATAAGAAATAAAAATTAGAACTAAGGTTAAACCAAACCGTGGATAAGACAAGGGGTTGGCTATCTTATTCCGGTTTGCTGAAATAAACTGAACCGGCTAGTTCAGTGCATATTGAACCGGTTTAGGGTTTTAAGCTTAGAACCCACTAGTTCAGACCGAAACTTTAGGGAATTATAATTTGACCCCAGAAGTTGAGAAAAATCACACTAAGGTCCAACAGTAATTAATTTAATAGTATTTAAATAGGAAAATTTTCTAAAATACCCCTAAGTCAAAAATGGGTCAAACGAAGTCCAAATAAAATAAATGAATAGTGTATTTTGACTATTTTGGGTATTCTGAACCCAGTGGTGGGGTCCGTTTCACCAGATGAGACTCCAAAAAAAAAATTAAGACGTGTTAAAGTATAAATTATCAAAATGCCCCTAATACAATACAAAGCCCAAATGAAGTCCAAATTGGACGAAATTGATACCAATGGAATCCCACATAATTATGAACTCATGTATATGACTAAATAATGATTCGGGGTCAGAATGTCATAAAATATGAGTGATCAAAATACCTTTGAGTACAAGAGAAACAAGGCCCTTTGTGTCTGGCTATGTATATGGATGTGCATAAAGAAGGGACGGGACATCTCTCTCCTTTTTTTTGGGGGAAGAGAGAGGGAAGAAGCTGAAGCGGCAACCCCGGCTAGCGGTGAAAGTCCCTCCCCTCCTTTGGGTCTTAATTTCATTTTTTAATTAATTCATTCCAAGCTTCATTCAATTATCTGTCCCGACAAGCTGAATTTTAATAGGTGTTCAGTTATGGCTGACCGACGATTACTAGCAATTCTGGCTTCATGCAGGCGAGTTGCAGCCTGCAATCCGAACTGAGGACGGGTTTTTGGGGTTAGCTCACCCTCGCGGGCAAATGCGCATTCCCCGCTTTTTTTGGATAGAATAGCAAAATCCGCCCTCTTTTCTTTTGATATCTCCAGACTAATGAAACTTATTTTCAAAAATTGGAAACTGTCATAAGCATAATTATGAAAATTTAGGAGCTAAATAAGACTCTGGAACAGTCAACTTACAAAATGAGAAATGATCAATGTGTCCCTATGATCAAAAATAGATACCAAATGAAGTCCAAAAGACTTAAAAATTTATATATAAAATAAGTAGAATATTCTGAGGACCACTATAGGGTCCCGGGCGAGAATAATAAATTACCATTTTGCCTCTAAATATGCTAAAGCTAAATAAAAATTCGAGAAGGTCTAAATTGACTTTTTTCGACGTTCCGAATCCAACGGTAGGGTCCAAAATACCAAAATAAGTACTAAAAAATAAGCTACGTGAAAAATAAAAATCTATTAAGTCACCACAAGTAGACCGATAAGACCAATCCTAGGAAATTAGGATACGTCAAGTCTAAGATTAAATGAAGAGCATCAATTTAGAGATGATTTGAAGTAAACGAGGAATTAATTGAAGTCTTGATGAATTTGATTTTTAGGAACAACAAAGGAAAGGGAAAGGCACATCAATAACGCCAACCTAGAAGTATAAGGTGAGTAACCCTGTATTTGAAGTAGAGATTTAACTCCATTGATTTGAAGAAGTTTTAAGTTCAAAATATGTGAAGCATTTGAATAGCAAGTTCAGTATTTACGTGATTCCTGTTTCAAAGTACTTCCATTCTTACAAATCCTATTGTGACATGCTTAATGAATGATTTCCACTATAGCTTCTTTTAAAAACATATTTCAACATGTCCAAGTTTTAAATGTCGAATGTTGTTTTTATTCTGAATTTACATATTCCAAGTATTTGAAGATTCTATTATGAAGTCATGAACCTTATGTTTTGAATGCTCATAAAAGCATCTATGTGAAGAAGACATGGGTTCAATGTTTTTAAATGCAAGATAAACTGTGCATAAGCACCACGGATTTCGTTGGGTTTCTTCAGAACTCAACCACGATACGGGTTTCGTTGGTTTTCTTCAGAACTCAACCACGATATGAATAAATGCCCGGTAGCAGGATCTAATCCCCCAAGCATATGAGATATCTCCACATAAAGTAAACGGGAATTTGGTTCGAAACGGATTCCATTAATGAAAGTGATAAGGTGTGTGTTGAAAATGGAAGCAGGTTTTACCCTCATTTTCACCATGCATATTTACATGTTTTGAAGTTCATATACTCGATGTGAAAAAGTACATGTTTAGCTTAAATACTTTAAATGTTTCAAAGCTATCTATTTTAAGGAATGCATATACTATGTGTTCAAAGTATACGAGCAATTGGTAGTGAGTATTTTATAAACTCTCATGTGCTAAACCACTGCCAATTGAAACCCGTGACAAATACTAGAATTACTCACAAGCTTAGATTAGCTTACCCGAATTTTTTATCCAACCCCCCCTTTCATGTAACAGAAGTGATCCTGACCCTATTTTGTGATGAAAATGGTGAAAGCCTTGTCCATTTTGAGGAAGGGCATAGGAAGCTCCTTATAGGGTAGCATGGAGATAGTAGGACCATATGTTGGTCACTTTTATGTTGGCAGGTTATGTAATGTATTGTGGATTGTAGTTATCACTTTTGTTATAGTAAATGTTAGGGTGTTATGTAATTAAGTCCTGAGGGACAAGTGGATATATATTATGTATAAAAATTTAGAATTTTTATTATACTCTAAACGTATAATCAGGTGTACCGCTATGAAGAGCGGTAGTACTGAGCGGATGTGCGAAATATTTAAATAAGAAAAGAAAAAAAAAATTCACGCTTCCGCAAACATAGGCTGCACCACCGTCCGATACTGTTACTTATGTGAGCCTTGCCCCTAAAGCCTCAACCGAAAGGTGGCAGGTCGCGATACGAGATCCACACAGGGTGGGTTTCGGGTCGTGACAAAGAACAACAGTTACCATGTTGGACACTACGCTTGATAGATATCCGTAGGTGGAAGTTTTTTTGTTGAAGACTGATTCCTTTTCCTTAGCTCGGTAGGATACTCAAGGCGGTGATGAGCTCTAAACACTAAGAGATGCTCTAAAGGCTTTGTGCTCAGACCTGTGAGTTCTGAAGGCTAAGCGCCTAAGTCTACTCTGGACGACTGAGTGTTTGAGTCTGTTCTGGGTGGCTGAGTTTTAACTGATCTGTAATTACATGTGTCACATGGAGACTGGTCTGTCACTTTGTGGTATATCAGTTACTCCCCCAAGCCCTAGTTTTGAGCTCAACGCGTAACTAGGGTTACATGCTCTCGAAATGTCACGCGTCTTTTCTTTCCATTCTTCGAGATGACTATTGATAGGTCATTTATTGCGTAGCCTGTCGTTTGGGCTTTTGAGGCCATCATTGCCTCCAACAGCCATGGCGGTTCGACTTGGTGGGTCCCAATTTCTGAAAACATATATAAAGAGGATGAGGGGGTTCGTACGCCTTTTCCCTTACCATTTTTACTGTATTCGAAAGAGAAAAATAAATTCTGCTATTGTTGAACTAAAGCATCCAGTGAATCGTGAGGAGTGCCTATTGCTTGAAGCTCCCAGTTCCTTTTGACTTTAGGTTTGGTTAATCTTTCTTTCTCTTTCGTTCTTCTTCTATTGAAAATTCCATCTTCCCCCCTTTTTGTTTCTTAGCAATGTCGGCCTCTTCTTCTTCCTCTTGTACTGGTGACAGCACAGGAAGCTCTTTAGAGACGACTATGCCATCTCGTATTCAACCCATAAATAGTTATCCCTCCGGTGGTGCCGGAAATAGGTCGATAGGGTCCCCTCTAGCTTAGAGATTAGGATAGTGGATGCCTTTATGGAACCTAGAAATAGGGCTGGAGAGGCTTCTGGTAGGCCTTCCCAAAGGGAGGAGGGGGAAAGTGCCATCACTCAGGGCATGATTGATGAACTAAGGGTGAAGTATAAAAGGGTGAAGTATAACTTCCCCCCAAATGTCACCTGTAGAGTACCAAGTTCTTTAGATCGCCCCTATGATATTCAAGAGGGAAAAATTTGTGTTTACCTCGCCTGGTTCGAGAAGGGGCTGAGGCTCCATTTTCCTAATCTGGTCAGGCAATTTTTCTCTTGGTTTAATATTTGCCCTGCCGACCTTAACCTTAATAGTGGGAGTCATCTCCTAGGGTTTATAGTGTTAGCGTACCAGAACAATGTTGATGTGTCCCTCGATTTGATCCATAGCAATATGGATCTGAAATATATGAGATCAGAAGGCCTCTTTTACATGTCTTTTGATAAAGGGTTCAGACCCCTTTCCTCTGTACCCACTTCCAACAAGACTTGGAAGAAGTGGTACTTCTTCATGGGAGGAGGATGGGAGCTCGAGGACTTCCAGGATCACATCTCAACATTTCTCCGGAGTACGGGGTTTAAGGGTGAGACCCCATTTTCTTATGACTGCTTTGGTTCTGTCTTATGCTTTTACTTCCAAACTGCTTAACTGACCATTATTCTTATATCTTTTGTGTATATAAGAGTGCCTGAAAGAGGTCTATTTTTACAACCAAACTCCAAAACCAGTACCGTCAGCTTCTTGAGACCTCAAACTGAGCTCACACAGTCATCGTCACAACAGAGAATCTAATAGCTACTAGTAAGAGCGCTGAAGGGCTCAAGAAGTCTCTTTTGGAAAATTGGGTTCTAGAGCCACCAAAGAAGAAGGTAGGGGAAACCTCCTCGCCCGTTGATCCACCGCTACAAATGAAAAAGAAGAGGCTACTTTCCAGTTCTCCCGAGCGTATTGAGCTTGAGAAGGAGCCCACCACAATAGCCATAGCCCCTCCTACTCTTTTGGTTCCGAGTAGACGAGCTGGGAAGGGGAAGGTGGTTGCCAAAGCCCCCCAATCATCTGAGGACTCCGGCTACAAAGCCATAGAAAAGACTTTCAAAGAGTTCTGGGCTAAGGGCCCTCATAGGTATAAGGAGCAAAAGTTGGAGAAACTGATGACCGAATTGATGAATCTCCAAATGAAGGTGACTTCTGAAAGCTTCTTTTTCTTTCTTTTGTTTGTTTGCGTGTTCTAATCTGTTTGCTTTGCATTTTGCAGACCATGCATAGTTTGCCTGCTCTGATGGAGACTTCCCCAGATTTGGAAGAAGTTGATAAACTTCAGGCCGAACTGGATGAAGTTAGGCTGCAGCTAGGGACAACTCAGTCTACGGCATACGCTGTTGAATAAAACCTGAAAGAGGCTTCCAATTCTCTGGTTGTCATGGAGTCTGAGAGGGACCTTTATATTCAGAGGGCAAAAAAGCTTCAAAAGGAGTCACTACAGGAAAAGGCATTATTAGCGACGCACGTATGCGTCACTAATAGTGGCAAAATACATCGCTAAAGAGATTTTGCGATGCACAAAAAGGTGTCGCTAAAGATGTCACAAATAGTCGTGTCACTAATAGTATTAGCGACGCACACATCCCTTTGTGTGGCTAAAGGTAACTATTAGTGATGCGCACAGTGCGTCGCTAATAATTGGGCTGGTGCATCACAAATACTATATACAAACGCAACGTGCATTGCTAAAAGCTACTATTAGCGACGCTCAGTATGCGTCGCTAATGGCATCTTTTAGTGACACGCATTGTGTGCTTCGCAAATGGTATATTTATCCGACATTTAGAGATGCTTGTTGTACGTCACTAATAGTTTGTAGCCAATCTTTAGTGACGAATTTGAAGTGTCGCTATAAATTGATTTCTTAGTTTTTAGCGATGGATTTTGTGCGTCGCTAAAAGTTTAATTTTTTTTTTCCCTACATTATTTGTTTTATTTGTTGTTTTATTCCTTTTTAAACCTGTATCAATCATCTTGATATACAGTAAAATCCAAAGATTCTAAAATGAATATCTATTGAAAAAGAAAAATACATTCATATATATATATATATATATATATATATTATACTAATTAATTAGTTACATTTGTAAAAGTACAATTTAAGAATAAATACAAAAATAAAAAATTGTCTCAAAAAATATAACTACAGATGTCGATGAAAAAAAAATAGATAAAAATAGTCAGTCCCGATGCAAGACCTAAAGATCCCGGCGCAATAATCCTTATCAATCTGAAATAAAGAACAAATGATATATATGAAAGTAAATATTTTTTTTTCCATGCATAAATAGTAAGAACGACATAAAGTAGCATAAGTTGCAAACCACTAATCTAAACTAATTGCCCTAAGTTTTTGGTAGTCTATTTTGTCATTTTTGAGGTGTGTGATGGGGTATCGAGATAGTTAGGCAGATATCTGGTATTTTGGTCCGTGAAAACCCCAAAACCCATCTTTTCAGAGCAAAAACTTGCATAAGTTTCAAACCATTGATCTGAATCGAGTGCCGTAAGGTCATGAAAGTCTATTTTATCATTTTTGAGGTGTGTGATGGAGTTTCAAGGTCGGTAAGCCGATATCCAGCATTTTGGTCTCTCAAAACTCGAAAATGGGCCTTTTTGGAGCAGAAACTTGTATAAGTTTCAAACCAGTGGTCCGAACCGATTTCCGTAAGTTCATGCAAGTCTATTTTATCATTTTTGAGGTGTGTGATGGGGTTTCATGATAGTTATGCCAATATCCAGTGTTTTGGTCTGTCAAAACCCAAAAAATGGGCCTTTTGGAGCAAAAACTTGTATAAGTTTCAAACCGGTGATCCGAACCGAGTGCCGTAAGTTCATGTAAGTATATTTTATCATTTTTGAGGTGTGTGATGGGGTTTCATGGTAGTTAGGCCGGTATTCGATGTTTTGGTCTGTAAAAACCCAAAAATGGGCCTTGTTAGAGCAAAAACTTGCATAAGTTTCAAACTAGTGATTCGAACCGAGTGCCATAAGTTCGTGCAAGTCTATTTTATCATTTGTGAGGTGTTTGATAGGGTTTCATGGTAGTTAGTTCAATATCCAGTATTTTGGTCCGTCAAAACCCGAATATGGGCCTTTTTAGAGCTAAAACTTGCATTAGTTTCAAACTGGTGATCCGAACCGAGTGCCGTAAGTTCGTGCAAGTCTATTTTATCATTTTTGAGGTGTTTGATGGGGTTTCATGGTAGTTAGGCTGATATTCGGTGTTTTGGTCCGTCAAAACCCCAAAATGGGCCTTTTTGGAGCTGAAACTTACATAAGTTTCAAACCGGTGATCCGAACCGAGTGTCGTAAGTTCGTGAAAGTATATTTTATCATTTTTGAGGTGTGTGATGGAGTTTCATGGTAGTTAGGCTGATATCCGGTGTTTTGGTCCGTCAAAACCTGAAAATGGGCCTTTTTGGAAGTAAAACTTGCATAAGTTTCAAACCGGTGATCCAAACCGAGTGTCGTAAGTTTGTGCAAGTTTATTTTATCATTTGTGAGGTGTGTGATGGGGTTTCATGGTAGTTAGGCTGATATCTGGTGTTTTGGTCATTCAAAACCCGAAAGAGGGAGGGGAAAGGGTCGATGGGTCCGTTGGGGCTGTGCGTCTGCGTGAGCTTGGTCCAACCATATCTAAAAGGAAAGTTTAAAAGTAAATTCTATTACATCAGAAAAATTAAAATTCATTACATCATAAAATTGAATATCCATTACATCATGAAATTAACAATCTATTACATCATAAAATTGAAAATCCATTACATCATCTCAGCACCTTGTGCGGAATTGTCTTGCTCTTTCCTTCATTCAGCTTGTACCTGGGTTCGTGGCATACCATACACTCCTTACATTGTTCAGACTCCTTCTAAAATAACATGCAATCATTTTTGCAAGCATGTATGGGAATATACCCGAGGCTGAAATCTCTTAATATTCTTTTCACCTCGTAATATGATTTCGAAAGGGTCTCCCCAGTAGGAAGCGCTACTTTAATCAATTCAATGACCATATTAAATGATTTGTTACTCCATCAGTTGATGGTCTTAATATGAAGGAGTTTCACGAGAAAGTCCAGTTTCGAAAACTTATCACAACCCGGATATAACAGCAGCCTTGCTTCCCTCAACAAAGACTCAAACGCTTCCGATTGTCCCATATCACTCCTGTGACTACTCTCCCCAGTTGTAGCCCCTTGTAAATCTGTCAGCATTTGTGGCAAGCCTTCGTAACCATCCCCAACATTATCACCAAAGTCATCATCGTCGTCTTCTTCTTCATCCTCAAATACCACTCGTACGTCACGGCATTCCCCGTGAAATTCCCAACACGTATACCTCTTGTCCATCCCATGTTCAAGTAGGTGCTCTTTGGCCTCATCTATGTGTATATAATCCCTATTATTGCATCTCCTACATGGACATCTTATCCTATTTCTCCCATCTACAGAAGCACGAGCAAACTCAATAAAATCTTTGATCCCCTTCACATACCTTGGCAAATGCCTGCCCCTTAAGTCCATCCAACTCTTATCCATTTTCGTCTACCTAATACAAGTCAAAAATGATACTCATTATAAATATGAAACATGAATTCTATCACCTCCAACTTCGCTCTAAAGGGTAAGGTGGTCCTATCCCATTCATGAATGTACAATCTACATTGCAATCAGCAGCAAATCAAATGCTTGATTCCACTCAGACAAAATTTTGGCAGCATCTCTCCACGGTTCTCTAAGTATACGAGATACACGTTATGTCACATCCCCCAGACCCACCCTGTGCGGATTTGGGGTACGTGGCAAAGGCCAGTTAGGCACCCATCGGGTTTTATCAGTTTTTTTTTTTTTTTTTTGAAAACAAAACCCCGACGGTAATCCTAACCAAAGGCCATTCCGATCTAAATCCCAAGCATAATGCATTCAACATATATAGTTTAAGCAGCGGAATTTTCACATGAGAATGCATACATGTATACTTGGTAGAGCATTCAGGATATATCATAGTCAGACCTATCTTAATCAAGATTACAAAACAGTTTCACTACAAAAGGTCATAATCTGTTCAGTTACACAAAAGTACAAAAATGATATAGATTCTCAAAAATGGGTTATCATTCTATCTGGGGGTCTCCAACTTTTTCCCCCTAAGTTCTGGACCTGCTAAACCTGTCCATCTGAGGGTTCCCCTGAAATTATTAAAATAATGGAATGAGCTTTGAAAGCCCAGTGAGTAACACAGATATCCAAGCAAGAGTTTCGAATTCAATCTTTGCTTAAATCACATGGTTAAGTAAATCAGTTTGGAATTAATAGTTCAATAAATCCAAGTCAAGTTCAATAGATCAAAACAGATAAACGGTTCAGAGTGCTAGCATATCAATCAGAAGTATAGTTAATCATTTGAGAAACTAAAAACCATGTCATCGGTGATAAAAGCATGCATTTAAAACAATTGCATTTAAAACATATGGTATTCGAAACAATTTAACAGATCAAGGAGCAGTAACTAAAACAGTGTCAGAAGTTACTCACCTTCAATATTTGAATTTGAAGCTATGAACGGAGCCTTCCTCTTTTTCTCTTTAAGCCTAAAACAATTTATAAAGATTTATCAACTCATGACCTTAGACTGAGTAAGTCTACCCTATGATGGGTTTCATGGAACTAACTTATAGTGGCTAGTTCATAGGTCTTACCTCTTAAGCATTTGGCTTAGGGTTTCAGTGCCTTCACACATTTATCGGTTCTGATTTTCATATTATGGACCTAACCATTGAGTTCGGAAGGTCGAAGAAAGTCAATTTAGACTCTCTCAGCTTTTAAATCTAGGTTCGGGTATGTCAGGGGTATTTTGGTCATTTTTGCCGTCACATAATTTCTGTCTCGGATTCGTCATCTAATCATGTATACAGTCTCACAAGTGTCAGGTCTACTACTGGTATCAGTTCCGTTGAAATCGGATTTCATTTAGGCCTTGTACAGTGTCAGGGGTATTATGGTAATTTCATATGTTATATTTTTTGGTACTTTATTTGCAGTCACGGACCTCACCATTGAGTCCGGAATGTCCAACATAGTTAAAATGGACTATCTTTCAGTAAAATTTGGCCCTATGTGTCATTAGGGGCAGTATGGTCATTTACCCTTTACATGTCTGTATTTTTCGGGACTTGGTTTCACAAATCGGACTCCACCATTGAGTCCGGAATGCCCGAAATAGTAAGATTACACTATTCAATCGTTAAATTCGGACTTGGTTTGACTCGTTTAGGGTCCAGGGGCAATATAGTAATTATCCCCTTTTAATAAAATAATTAAATAATTATTTTATTATTTTATTTAATTTTTCAGGGGTATAATTGCAAAAGATTTTAAAAATCTGGGCCTTAGTATAATTCTGTCAAACAGTGGGGGTCAGTTCGCAAATATTTAAAAGTTCAAAACTGAACCAAAGGGTTCAGTCTCTTTACAACTGAACCGGTCCGGTTCTGACCGGTCTGTTACATTGCTGACGTCACGATGACGTCAGCCCTCAAATAATTTAAAAAACTAGTTTATTCAAAACGACGTAGCTTTATTAATGCAGTGGCAGTCCCTGGGACAGACACGTGTCCGAGTTGGCTCGGCCCAACCCAGCTTGACTCGATCGACTCGGTCGACTCGGTCGAGTCAACTCCGTCTTCTCCACAAACTGACTCGGTGTTGCCCTATTTTTTGCAGATTTTTAGCTTCTATTTCGTGAGTTTTAGGGTACGGTTTCTTGCTGTTTTGGGGTGGTATCGACTCCTGAGGGTCACACCAACACTTTGGCATCGGTTTTGGGCATCAAAACAACCCAACAAGTTCTGTTTTCAAGAGAGTAACCGTGACCTGCAACTCGATCTAGCACCCTCATTTCTCAACCATTTCGTGTGTGGTTTGAAGCTACGTGACCTACAAACTATAAGGATCAAGACCCTATTTATATATTTCAGTTTAGTCTCGAGTTTTAACGGATTGGATTTTAAACCCGTAGGTTCATTTCCAATTTCGTGGGGCTACAGTGAGTCTCGAGGTCGCGTAGGTACATATTTGAGATCCTCTTGGGGTCTATTTCAGGCCTTGACACTCAAAACTCTGAACTGTTATGGTCGATTCAGACCTGGGTTTTCCAAGGTTCATCAATGGAGGTTGGTCTCGGGTTTCATGGGTTTTGACCTATCCGAGACCTCTAAGCCATGCTATACACTCAAAACAGTTCCTAGAGTCAGTAATGAGGCATGCATGTAGTCTATACTCGTAGCAACTCATCAAAAATAATTCAAAATCTACAAAACAAGAATTGAAGATAATTTAGAATTTTTACCTTCACAGTGCTGTCCCTCTCGGTTATGGCTCGACTCAGAATTTCTCACAGTGTCCTCAAGTTCCTCAGGTCATGCATGAAATCCTCAAGCCTTTACTTCAATTGCCAATTCCCTCTTTCACTTGCATGCACAATCTCCCTTCTCTCTCTCTCTCTCCACACTTCACCCTCACTCTCTCTCAATCCCTCACGTATGACTCAGTTTTAGAATTTCAGAATTCTCTAAGGAGAGAATCTGATGCAAGTTATGTATATATATATGTACATATAGGGCTATACACATATGAGTGTATCTCTACCCTTAGTGGGTTTGTGACTGCTGACTTGATGGAGGTGATGGAGGGCTATGATGAAGGGAATGCATGCAAGGCCATTGGCCAATTTGGGTGGTGGCTTGAGCAGATTATAGGTTACATACATATATTGCTGTATTTATGCACAAAGTAACCAACAGCCTAGTTGGTAACTTTTTGAGACAAAGTTGCTTACCTTGGTAGGTCAAGGGTTCAATTCCCCTTGGCCTCCCAAGTGACCATTTTCTCTTAATTTCTGGTTAAGGCCTTGTTTGGTTGTCGCTAAATTCCAGTTTCACTGTTTTGGCCTTAACTCCCAATCTGTAACTCCTTTTTCAGTGCAGTTTCTTTCTGTCACTTCCTACTCAGAATATCTTCCATTGACCAAGGTCCAATGTCAGTTTTTATTTTCTCGAGTTTCCCATAATTAGCTAATTCGAGTTTTATCACTATTAAAAATAGGCATTAAATTAGCTAAACCTGACATTTCATTCCCAAAACAGTTTTCTCATATACAAAACATGTCAGTTACGAAATTGGGGTATTACATCCTCCCCCCCTTCAGAAGAGTTTTGTCCCCAAAACTCAGTCTACAATATCAAGTAAACAACTCGGGATATTTTTCATGCATTTCAGCTTCAAGTTCCCAGGTTGCTTCTTCACTAGTGTGATTTCTCCACAAGACTTTGACTAACGGAATTGCCTTGTTACGCAAAGTCTTTTCTTTTCGGTCAAGAATCTGGACTGGCCGTTCTTCATACGTTAAGTCTTCTCTCAACTTGAGTGGCTCATACTCAATGACTTGCCCCGGTTCTTGTATACACTTCCGTAACATGGATACGTGAAATACACGGTGTACCTTGTCCAACTCAGGCGGTAATGCCAGACTATATGCAACCGGGCCAATTCTCTTTAAAATCTCAAAAGGACCAGTATAACGAGGACTTAACTTGCCTTTCTTGCCAAATCGAAGTACTCCCTTTAGTGGCGACACTTTAAGAAACACAAGATCGCCTACTTGGAATTCAAGATCCTTCCTCCGATTATCAGCATAGCTTTTGTACCGGCTCTGGGCCGTTTGCAGTCTGTTCCGGATTCTCTGAATTTGTTCCGTAGTGGCTTGGACTAAATCTGGCCCAAGCAGCTTCTGTTCACCGGTTTCAATCCAGCAAAGTGGAGATCGGCACTTCCTCCCGTATAGTGCCTCATACGGTGCCATTTTAATGCTGGATTGATAACTGTTATTATAGGCAAACTCGACAAGTGGCAAATGCTCTGCCCAGTTTCCTTTGAAGTCCAGTGCACACAGTCGCAGCATATCCTCTAATATCTGTATCACTCTTTCAGATTGTCCGTCAGTCTGTGGGTGATATGCTGTACTGAACTTGAGTTCCGTGCCGAGTGCCTCCTGTAGACTTTTCCAAAATCGAGACACAAATCGGGGATCTCGATCGGATACAATGGACAATGGTGTGCCATGTAAGCGTACAATTTCCTGAATATACAATGCGGCAAACTTCTCTAAGCTATAAGTGGTCCTGACAGGTAGAAAGTGAGCAGACTTGGTCAATCTGTCCACTATGACCCAGACAGCATCAGAGCCTTTCGGTGACTTGGGAAAACCGGACACAAAATCCATGGTGATATGATCCCACTTCCATTCCGGAATAGGGAGTGGTTGTAGAAGTCCACTAGGACGTTGATGCTCCACTTTCACCTGTTGGCATCGTGTGCAGTGAGCAATAAAATTTGCTACGTCCTTCTTCAATCCGGTCCACCAGTATAACTCCCTGAGGTCATGATACATCTTCGTAATCCCAAGGTGTATCGTGAATCTCGAGGCATGGGCTTCTTCCAGAATTTCCTTTCTTAACTCGGGTATCTTGGGCACACACAACCTACCTCGATACCGTAGAATTCCGTCCTGAATTTCAAAATCAGCTTTCCCCGTTGCCTTTACTTCATCATAGATTCTAATCAACTCCTCATCTTGAGTCTGTCCCGCTTTAATTCGCTCCACCAATGTAGATCCAATAGTCAAATTGGCCAGACAAGCCGTGCTACCTGGTGGAACTACCTCGATACCCATTTCATCCAGATCTCGAATTAACTCTTCCTGAGAGGTAATCATGTAGGCAAGGCTTCCAGATCGTCGACTCAAGGCGTCGGCCACTACATTTGCCTTACCCGGATGGTACTGAATAGCCACATCATAATCCTTAATTAGTTCTAGCCATCTTCGCTGCCTCATGTTTAATTCCTTCTGTGTGAAGAAATATTTCAAACTCTTGTGATCAGTAAAAATCTCACACACCTGCCCATATAGGTAGTGGCGCCAGATTTTTAGGGCAAACACCACTGCAGCTAATTCTAGATCATGGGTAGGATAGTTTTGCTCATGAGGTCGGAGCTGTCGGGAAGCATAGGCGATGACTCTATCATTCTGCATAAGGACACAACCCAGTCCCTTATAAGAGGCGTCACAGTAAATGACAAACTTCCCTTCTCTGGAGGGAATAGTCAATACTGGCGCTGTGGTCAGCTTCTCTTTTAGCAGCTGGAAACTCTTTTCTTGCTCATCTGCCCAAATGAATGGTACATTACTCTTGGTCAAATGTGTGAGCGGTTTGGCCAGCTTTGCAAAATCTTTCACGAAACGTCGGTAGTACCCAGCCAGTCCAAGAAAACTTCTGACTTCTGTTACAGTGGTCGGTTGGGGCCAATCCAATATAGCTTCCACCTTCTGTGGATCAACAGCGATGCCTTCTTTGGAAATCACATGGCCCAAGAAGGTAATGCTGGACAACCAGAATTCACACTTGCTGAATTTTGCATACAGTCTGTGCTCTCTCAGGGTTTGTAGTGCTATTCCCAGATGTCTTTCATGTTCCTCCTCGTTCCGTGAGTATACTAGTATATCATCGATAAACACAATGATGAAGTTATCTAAATACGGTTTAAAAACCCGGTTCATTAAATCCATGAACGCGGCAGGGGCGTTAGTCACGCCAAAAGGCATGACCAGGAACTCATAGTGACCGTATCGGGTTCGGAAGGCTGTCTTTGGTACATCAGTGTCCTTGACTTTGAGTTGATGGTACCCCGATCTCAAGTCAATTTTAGAAAATACACTTGCCCCTTGTAACTGGTCAAACAACTCATCGATACGCGGAAGAGGGTACTTATTCTTTACCGTCACTTTATTTAGCTCACGGTAATCAATGCACAGTCTTAGGGAGCCGTCCTTTTTCTTCACGAACAACACGGGTGCTCCCCAAGGAGATACACTGGGTCGGATAAACCCTTTCTCCAACAATTCCTCTAATTGGGCTTTCAACTCCCTTAACTCTGATGGGGCCATTCGGTAGGGAGTTTTGGATATAGGTTGAGTTCCAGGAATAAGATCAATGGAAAACTCGATCTCTCGATCAACCGTTCCTTGCGGTAGTTCATCTGGAAACACGTCGGGAAATTCACACACAACTGGTACTTCAGGCAGTGGGGGATTCTGGGCTTGGGTATCCAAGACACTACATAAATAACCACGACACCCTTTCTTTAACAACCTCCCTGCCTGAATGGCAGAGATTAGGTAGGGTGGTGGGGTAATCCCCTTTCCCCTAAACGTAAACTCGGGCTGTCCCGGGGGCTGAAACAATACACTTTTCTCAAAACAATCGATGGTGGCATGATTGTGTGACAACCAATCCATGCCCAATATCACATCAAATCCCTTTATTGCTAAGGGTATTAGATTGACTAACAACTCCTGGTCTCCAATCATTACTCTACAGTCCCTAAGAATCATGGACCCAATCATTGACATCCCAGAAGGAATTTGTACCGATAACAGTTCATCCATAGGTTCAGGTATCTTATGTAGTTTATCAACAAAAGATGGAGACACAAAAGAATGCGTGGATCCAGGGTCAATCAACACATATGCAGAGATTTCGAAAATCGGGAGTATACCTACTACTACCGCATTTGCAGCAGAGGTGTCTCCTGGTAGCAGTGCAAAGACTCTTCCCGGGCGGCCTTGTGGCTCCTTGCCTTTGTCCTTTGTCTTGGCAAGAGGTGCTGGAATAGGCTTCCGTTCTGCGGTGCCAGTAGTCAAGATAGGGGTTCTCGGGATTGGTGGATGTTGCGGGCAATCTTTGACTTGGTGCCCCTTATCTCCACATCGGTAGCATGCACCAGTCAGTCGGCGACATTCTCCAGGGTGTAGGTTCTGGCAGTGAGGGCATCTGGACACTTCCTCAGTTTTCTTCTGACCCTTGTTGCTCTTACTTGGGCCCTCAGTCCTTTGCTTCTTGCTCGGCTGCTCCTTCTTAAAGTTTTTGCCCTTTTTCTTTCTTTCCTAGTCCTTCAGTTGGTTGAACTCTTCCATGTCTTTTTCAATAACTAGGGCTTTGTTAAGGACATCGGAATAGGTGTGTAGTTCAAAGGCCGAGACTTTAGTCCGTATTCCGATCCGAAGACCTGCGAGGAATTTCCTTGCCCTATTATGCTCTTCCCTCACCAAAAAGGAAGCAAATCTGGACAATGCAGAGAACTTGGCTGCATATTGAATTACAGTCATGTCCCCTTGTTTCAGGGTGGCAAACTCCTGAATTTTTCTCTCCCGGATTGTAGGGGGAAAGAACATGCCATAAAACTTTTCAATAAAATCGGCCCAGGTAATAGTGGGGTTCTGTACTTGCATCTCGAGCCACCACTTGTAAGCTTCTCCCTGTAACATGTAAGTGGCTAGCATCACTTTCTCGGCTTCCGAACAAATCAAGAGCTTAAAGGTCTTTTCCATTGACATGACCCACAGCTCAGCTTTCTCGGGGTCGGTAACAGCATCGAAAGTCGGGGGTTTGAGCTTATGGAAGCGATCTAACAAGTCATTACGAATGCCGGTTTCCAACGGTTGTGCTGGGGCAGGCGGAGGCGGAACTACCGGAGGCTCTACCGGGTTATTTGCTGGTCCGGCCTGGTGTTGCTGTAAGGTTCTTGATAGTCCCTCAATGGCCTGGCCGAATTGAGCTAATGTGGCCCTCATTTCCCGTAGGGCTACGCTCTCCGTTGGGGCCCGCGGTTCCCTATTGTTACTCCTAGTTCGAGGCGGCATCTGAAGCAAGATAAAAAGTATTCTAAGTATCCTCATTCAATGTGTCATAGTAAGGATGTCATTCAGGTTGTTCATCGATTCAGAATTTCTATGACTTAAGTATTTGCTTTCTAAGGATTCAGTGTTTAAATAACCCTAAGGTTCTGGTCTATTCTGACTTTCAAACCTGTAGCTCTGATACCACTCTTTTGTCACATCCCCCAGACCCACCCTGTGCGGATTTGGGGTACGTGGCAAAGGCCAGTTAGGCACCCATCGGGTTTTATCAGTTTTTTTTTTTTTTTTTTTGAAAACAAAACCCCGACGGTAATCCTAACCAAAGGCCATTCCGATCTAAATCCCAAGCATAATGCATTCAACATATATAGTTTAAGCAGCGGAATTTTCACATGAGAATGCATACATGTATACTTGGTAGAGCATTCAGGATATATCATAGTCAGACCTATCTTAATCAAGATTACAAAACAGTTTCACTACAAAAGGTCATAATCTGTTCAGTTACACAAAAGTACAAAAATGATATAGATTCTCAAAAATGGGTTATCATTCTATCTGGGGGTCTCCAACTTTTTCCCCCTAAGTTCTGGACCTGCTAAACCTGTCCATCTGAGGGTTCCCCTGAAATTATTAAAATAATGGAATGAGCTTTGAAAGCCCAGTGAGTAACACAGATATCCAGGCAAGAGTTTCGAATTCAATCTTTGCTTAAATCACATGGTTAAGTAAATCAGTTTGGAATTAATAGTTCAATAAATCCAAGTCAAGTTCAATAGATCAAAACAGATAAACGGTTCAGAGTGCTAGGATATCAATCAGAAGTATAGTTAATCATTTGAGAAACTAAAAACCATGTCATCGGTGATAAAAGCATGCATTTAAAACAATTGCATTTAAAACATATGGTATTCGAAACAATTTAACAGATCAAGGAGCAGTAACTAAAACAGTGTCAGAAGTTACTCACCTTCAATATTTGAATTTGAAGCTATGAACGGAGCCTTCCTCTTTTTCTCTTTAAGCCTAAAACAATTTATAAAGATTTATCAACTCATGACCTTAGACTGAGTAAGTCTACCCTATGATGGGTTTCATGGAACTAACTTATAGTGGCTAGTTCATAGGTCTTACCTCTTAAGCATTTGGCTTAGGGTTTCAGTGCCTTCACACATTTATCGGTTCTGATTTTCATATTATGGACCTAACCATTGAGTTCGGAAGGTCGAAGAAAGTCAATTTAGACTCTCTCGGCTTTTAAATCTAGGTTCGGGTATGTCAGGGGTATTTTGGTCATTTTTGCCGTCACATAATTTCTGTCTCGGATTCGTCATCTAATCATGTATACAGTCTCACAAGTGTCAGGTCTACTACTGGTATCAGTTCCGTTGAAATCGGATTTCATTTAGGCCTTGTACAGTGTCAGGGGTATTATGGTAATTTCATATGTTGTATTTTTTGGTACTTTATTTGCAGTCACGGACCTCACCATTGAGTCCGGAATGTCCAACATAGTTAAAATGGACTATCTTTCAGTAAAATTTGGCCCTATGTGTCATTAGGGGCAGTATGGTCATTTACCCTTTACATGTCTGTATTTTTCGGGACTTGGTTTCACAAATCGGACTCCACCATTGAGTCCGGAATGCCCGAAATAGTAAGATTACACTATTCAATCGTTAAATTCGGACTTGGTTTGACTCGTTTAGGGTCCAGGGGCAATATAGTAATTATCCCCTTTTAATAAAATAATTAAATAATTATTTTATTATTTTATTTAATTTTTCAGGGGTATAATTGCAAAAGATTTTAAAAATCTGGGCCTTAGTATAATTCTGTCAAACAGTGGGGGTCAGTTCGCAAATATTTAAAAGTTCAAAACTGAACCAAAGGGTTCAGTCTCTTTACAACTGAACCGGTCCGGTTCAGTCCGGTTCTGACCGGTCTGTTACATTGCTGACGTCACGATGACATCAGCCCTCAAATAATTTAAAAAACTAGTTTATTCAAAACGACGTAGCTTTATTAATGCAGTGGCAGTCCCTGGGACAGACACGTGTCCGAGTTGGCTCGGCCCAACCCAGCTTGACTCGATCGACTCGGTCGACTCGGCCGAGTCAACTCCGTCTTCTCCACAAACTGACTCGGTGTTGCCCTATTTTCTGCAGATTTTTAGCTTCTATTTCGTGAGTTTTAGGGTACGGTTTCTTGCTGTTTTGGGGTGGTATCGACTCCTGAGGGTCACACCAACACTTTGGCATCGGTTTTGGGCATCAAAACAACCCAACAAGTTCTGTTTTCAAGAGAGTAACCGTGACCTGCAACTCGATCTAGCACCCTCATTTCTCAACCATTTCGTGTGTGGTTTGAAGCTACGTGACCTACAAACTCTAAGGATCAAGACCCTATTTATATATTTCAGTTTAGTCTCGAGTTTTAACGGATTGGATTTTAAACCCGTAGGTTCATTTCCAATTTCGTGGGGCTACAGTGAGTCTCGAGGTCGCGTAGGTACATATTTGAGATCCTCTTGGGGTCTATTTCAGGCCTTGACACTCAAAACTCTGAACTGTTATGGTCGATTCAGACCTGGGTTTTCCAAGGTTCATCAATGGAGGTTGGTCTCGGGTTTCATGGGTTTTGACCTATCCGAGACCTCTAAGCCATGCTATACACTCAAAACAGTTCCTAGAGTCAATAATGAGGCATGCATGTAGTCTATACTCGTAGCAACTCATCAAAAATAATTCAAAATCTACAAAACAAGAATTGAAGATAATTTAGAATTTTTACCTTCACAGTGCTGTCCCTCTCGGTTATGGCTCGACTCAGAATTTCTCACAGTGTCCTCAAGTTCCTCAGGTCATGCATGAAATCCTCAAGCCTTTACTTCAATTGCCAATTCCCTCTCTCACTTGCATGCACAATCTCCCTTCTCTCTCTCTCTCTCCACACTTCACCCTCACTCTCTCTCAATCCCTCACGTATGACTCAGTTTTAGAATTTCAGAATTCTCTAAGGAGAGAATCTGATGCAAGTTATGTATATATATATGTACATATAGGGCTATACACATATGAGTGTATCTCTACCCTTAGTGGGTTTGTGACTGCTGACTTGATGGAGGTGATGGAGGGCTATGATGAAGGGAATGCATGCAAGGCCATTGGCCAATTTGGGTGGTGGCTTGAGCAGATTATAGGTTACATACATATATTGCTGTATTTATGCACAAAGTAACCAACAGCCTAGTTGGTAACTTTTTGAGACAAAGTTGCTTACCTTGGTAGGTCAAGGGTTCAATTCCCCTTGGCCTCCCAAGTGACCATTTTCTCTTAATTTCTGGTTAAGGCCTTGTTTGGTTGTCGCTAAATTCCAGTTTCACTGTTTTGGCCTTAACTCCCAATCTGTAACTCCTTTTTCAGTGCAGTTTCTTTCTGTCACTTCCTACTCAGAATATCTTCCATTGACCAAGGTCCAATGTCAGTTTTTATTTTCTCGAGTTTCCCATAATTAGCTAATTCGAGTTTTATCACTATTAAAAATAGGCATTAAATTAGCTAAACCTGACATTTCATTCCCAAAACAGTTTTCTCATATACAAAACATGTCAGTTACGAAATTGGGGTATTACACGTTAGCACGCCTAAATATATACCTAGAGAACAATAGGAGACTGTGCTGAAATTTTGTCATAGTGAAATATTCAAGCATGAGAAGCTATTGATTGCAATGCAAATTTATGCATTCCCGAACTGTCCTCTCTAGACAATTCAAGAATTGATTTTCATACACACGAACCCAATCGCGATTAAATTTCGTGACAAGATTCACATGTGATGAAAATGACTCCCGAATGGGGCTAGGCTTACATGAATGAAATCCCTAACTTACAAAACTAGTCCCAATTTTTTTTTCACGAACTAATCCCTTAAAAAAATTTTCAAATCAAACGTGTGACACACCAGATAGTTGGTCAGCCACTTAATGTGTGTGTGTGTGTGATTTCAACTATAAACTTATAAATGTGTGTCACACTAGATAAATCATGATATTAAGACTATGTTTTGAATGAGTGGTGGTCCTTCATTCCACAAGGGGAAATACACCATTTATTTCCAAACCTCGATCACACATGGAATAGCCAAAATCTTGTTTGGGATATCTAATAGAATTGATAATTCAAAGTTTCCATTCTTTGAATTCTTCTAGATTTTGGATTATTATGATTATTATTTGGTAAGTAAGCTTTAAATTTATTACCAAATGGAATAGCCAAAATCTTATTTGGGGTGTCTAATAGAATCATAAAAGTTGTTATTTGCATTGTTTATTACCAAATGGAATAGCCAAAGGTAAATGTTTTTATCTTGATATATAAATATTCCATTTCTTGTTTTTATCTTTATTTTGTAATTGTCAAAAATATCAGGAGATGTCAGTTTAATTTATTCATATTTATAGTCCAAAAATTTGCCCAAAATCACAAAAAAAAAAAAAGGAATAGCTATCCCCACTCCTCCATTTCCAGTTGTGCTCCAAAATATTATTTGTTTAACAAACAAAATCATGCTTTATGGAGTTCAAATAGAGAGAGAGAGAGAGAGAGAGAGAGAGATAGATGGGGGGGGAGGGAAGGAGTGGTAATAGAGCAGCCCAAAAAATCTAAATAAAGAAAGATCAAAAGGTAAAAAAAAAAACTATTCATTTATTCCTCTTTTATCATCCCCCCCCCCCCTCTCTCTCTCTCTATTTGGCTATTGCTCTTTTGTCCCTCTCTCTCAATCCTCTTTCACACCTTTTTTATACATATGGATTGGGACAAGAAGAAGGCATTTTTTTTTGCTGCAAGATTTAAAGTTTTTCTCTAAAGTTATATAATCAGTGATGTCATATGAATAATCTCACTACAGGGAAGATGATTTAAAATTATCAGATTAACCAATTGCAAATCATATATGCATGTCTTTATCTATTATGAGAGAGATTTACAGAGGAATCATCATGACTTTGCTGATCAATGATTTCTCAAATATGCAAACTCTGTTTTAAGAGTCCGGAGAGGCGAAGAAAGTTAATTTTAGGACTTGCAAATTAGTTTCCTTCCATGTAACACTATAAATAAAGAAGTTCTCATTTTTTTCTTTTTTTTTTTTTGACGTGTTTTTACATTTTTTTTATCAACGAAAAAGAGATATATATTGATGCAAAATAAGCATACAGGAGATACAAAAATGATATCAATTGGAAAAGAGATGCACAAAGTATCAAAGTTCCAAAATCTCACTCCAACTAGGTTGACACCTGACCAAGAGCTAATCATTTACTAAGCACCAAATCAAAAAAGAAAAAGAAAAAAGGAAGAAGAAAAAAAGACTCTCAAATATGGTGAGATACCAAGATTACACCCCAACTAAGAAAATTAACTACAACCATTATCAGTTACAAGATAAGAGAACTGTTACTAAATGACTTCTCATTATAAACTAAGAAAACCACATTGAAACAAAAAAAAAAATTAATATTCAAAGCCAAACTGCTTACAAAGATCTAAGAAAAGGGCTTTGTCCATTGACATGGAGATATAAATGTTTTCATCTAGGTCCAAGCTAACAGGCCAATATCCATAGGTCGATTTTCTTAATTACTTACATTTGATAGATTTTTTTTTTAACCTTAACTTTGTTGAATAGATGAAGTTGGGAAAAGTTAACTCATATATGCATGAGGTTCTTGAAAACTCAGATTTTATTAATGTTCATATTCTAATCCAAACTAAGCATAAATAACAACAAAATCTATTTTAAAAAATCATCAAATAACAATAATAGAAAAAGAGGGATAAAATTACTAAAGGGACATTCGGGAGTTACCGTCTTGCAGGAGAAGTCGTCGTCGCCGATTAGGCTGTCCACCACTGTCACGACCCGAAACCCACCCTATGCAGATCTCGTGTCGCGGGGCCGACCCGAAGGCCGTCCCTACTTCCGCTGGATTACTGTAATTGATAAAGACTTATTTAAAAGACTTCCGCTGGATTACTGTAATTGATAAAGACTTCCGTTGTTCATTGTATAAAGTTTTTAGTACATTGCATATTGGTACTACGATACAGGAATGGAAAAAGTAGGGACGGCCTTCGGGTCGGCCCCACGACACGAGATCCGCATAGGGTGGGTTTCGGGTCGTGACAGCTTGGTATCAGAGCTATAGGTTCGGTTGTGAGTCATGGGAGATAGGACTAGAGTTAAGACCGTTAGATATGACTGACATTTTATATCTTACAATCATGGACAAATTGTCTTACACATTGACTGGTCATCTCATTGGTTACTTCATTGGTTACCTCACTGGTTATCTCATTGGTTATCTCACTGGTTATTTCATTGGTTATCTTCATTGGTTCTATTCACAGTAATGGTTAACACGAGGCAAGGTCCGTTACCCATGAATCGTTTAGAACAATTGGAAAGAATGATGCGGACTATCATTGAAAGTCTACCACAGATTCAGGCTAGTGCTAGCCAACCCGCACAGCCAGTACAACAGGAACAGCCTGTCAACACAGGCGACAATGTAAGAAATCGTCAAGGAAATGAGCGGGACGCTGCATACTTGTATGAGCGGTTTCAGAAAATGAAACCCCTGACATTCGACGGTACGGGAGGGGCCACTATAGCTGAGGAGTGGTTATTAGAGATGAACAGGATCTTCAAAATCCTGATATGCACTGAAGTCCAAAAAGTGGCATACGCCACTTATATGCTCAAAGGGATGGCACATAAATGGTGGATGATAGAGGAAGATAAAGAGCCAGGCATGAACTGGCAACAATTTACCGATATCTTCAACAAGAAGTACTTCTCCCAAGAAGTACAAAACCGAAGAGTTGCAGAGTTTATGGTACTGCAACAGGGAGCAATGACGGTAGAGCAATACGAGGCCAAATTTACTGAGTTGGCCAGGTTTGCTCCAAGTGCTGTCAATACCGAGGATCTGAAAGCTCGCAAGTTCGAGGAAGGATTGAGGTGGGCTATCAAGGATAGACTGGTACCTCATCGACTGGCTATCTATGATGATGTAGTGGAGACAGCTCGAGTCATAGAAAGGAGTGGCGAGGAATTCGCCAAGAGGAAAGGGAACCTGAAGCATGGAGGCAATCAGAAAAAGAGGCAAGGGCCTTCTACTTCAGAACATGGATCTACATTTACCAGACCTAGAGCCACATCATAGGCTACAGGGTCAGGTCAAAAGAAACAAGGCAACACTAAAAAGGGGGCAGCTAAGTGGTCTCGTTGCAATAAGATCCATAAGGGCCAATGTCTGAAGGACAGCAACGCTTGCTACTACTGTGGCCAAGAGGGACATTTTGCAAGAGAATGCCCTCAGAAGGATCAGGCCACGCCCAGCACTGCTTCGGTTAGAGCACCAACAACTGGAGTAACACCACCTAGACCTCCGGCCCAAAGGAATGGACAAGGGAACGTCCAGCAGCAGGCAGGACGAGTTTTCTCCCTTTTACCAGGAGACGTGCAGGCTACAACCTCTGTAGTCGCAGGTACTCTTTTAGTATACTCACAGCCTGCTCATGTTTTATTTGACACTGGATCTACACATTCATTTGTATCCCCTACATATGCTGCTAGATTGAACCTAGTAACGGAACCCTTAGGGTATTTACTGAATGTTTCTATACCATCGGGGAAATCATTGTTGGAGGATACCATGTATAGGAATTGTGGGATACAAATTGGGGATACACACTTATTGGCTAATCTTATACCCTTGGAAATTTGTGGATTCGATGTTATCCTTGGAATGGATTGGCTGGCCGCCAATCACGCTACGATAGACTGTGTGGCCAAACGAGTTCTCATACAGAATCTACAATTTCCAACAGTTAACTTTGAAGGGACAGGAGTGGCTTCCCTACCCTACTTTGTTTCCTCTATCCAGGCAAGACGTCTGCTTCGTAAGGGATGTCACGGATTCTTATGTAGTGTTCAAGACACTGATTCCCAGCAGCCTGAGTTAGAGAAGATTCCCATCGCTAGGGAATTTCCCGGAGTATTCTTGGATGATCTTCCAGGAATGCCCATAGATAGAGAGATCGAGTTTTGCATTGACGTATTGCCAGGCACTACACTGATATCCAAGACTCCATATAGGATGGCACCGCAGAGCTGAAGGAGCTGAAGCTCCAGTTACAGGAATTATTGGACAAGGGTTTTATACGACCCAGCTCGTCACCATGGGGTGCACCTGTATTGTTCGTAAAGAAAAAGGATGGAACCATGAGGTTGTGTATCGACTATAGAGAGCTGAACAAGGTTACCATCAAGAACAGATATCCACTACCCAGAGTAGATGATTTGTTCGACCAATTGAAATGGGCCCAGGTGTTCTCGAAGATCGACCTGAGGTTCGGCTATCACCAGTTGAAGGTCAGACCCACTGACATTCAGAAGACAGCATTTAGGACACTGTATGGACACTACGAGTTTCTTGTTATGCCATTTGGGGTGACCAATGGCCCAGCTGCATTTATGGATATGATGAACCGTGTGTTCAAGCCGTACTTAGATGACTTCGTAGTCGTATTCATAGACGACATCTTGGTTTACTCTAAGAACCAGGAAGAACACGAGGTACATCTGAGGAGAGTCCTACAGAAGTTAGGGGAGCAGAAGTTATACGCCAAGTTGAAGAAATGCGAATTCTGGCTTCCTAGTATAGCATTTCTGGGACACGTGATCAGTAAGGAGGGAATCTCTGTTGATTCCCAGAAGATCGAGGCAATCATGAATTGGCCTCAACCTACGAGCGTCACAGAAGTGCGAAGTTTCATGGGGTTAGCAGGCTACTATAGGAGATTTGTCAAGGACTTCTCCAAAATAGCAACACCTATTACCAAACTGACCCGGAAAGGTGTTCCTTTTGTTTGGACAGAGGAACAAGAAAAGAGTTTCCAAGAATTAAAGGAGCGTTTGGTTACAGCTCCTATATTGACAATACCAAATGGAACCGAAGGGTTTGTGATTTATAGTGATGCTTCACTTAAAGGCTTGGGGTGTGTGTTAATGCAGAACGGAAAAGTGGTAGCATATGCTTCGCGACAGTTGAGACCTCATGAAGGGAACTACCCGACACACGATCTCGAGCTAGCCGCCATTGTCTTCGCCTTGAAGATATGGAGGCATTATTTATACGGGACCACGTGCGAAATCTTCACCGACCATAAGAGCTTCAAATACCTGTTTACACAGAAGGAGCTCAATATGAGACAACGCCGTTGGTTAAAGTTATTGAAAGACTATGAGGTCAACATACAGTACCACCCAGGAAAGGCAAATGTGGTAGCTGACGCTCTTAGTAGAAAGTCATCGGGGAGTTTAGCTTGCCTGTTGACGACACAGAAGGAGATACTGAGAGATTTGGAGGACATGGAAATAGAGATAGTTCTGCCCGGTTCCGAGGCACTATGTGCCAATGTCACAGTCGGTTTGTCGATTGTGGACAAGATCAGTGGACAGCAGACTCAGGTTGAGAAACTGGCTAAGCTTCTTCAAGGAATGGAGACAGACATAGATTCCGAGTACACGGTGAAAGATGGAATATTATATTATCAGGGTAGAATCTGCGTACCCGACGTGCCCGAAATCAGGAAGGAGATTCTTGATGAGGCACACAGTTCGAAGTTTGCCTTATATCCAGGGGGCACCAAAATGTATCACAATGTTAAGGATACTTATTGGTGGTCTGGGATGAAACGTAACATAGCTAAGTACATAGCACGATGTGTCAAGTGCCAGCAAATTAAGGTGGAACATCAGAAGCCTGGAGGACTTCTGCAATCACTGCCCATTCCTGAGTGGAAGTGGGAACACATCACGATGGACTTTGTGTCAGGATTGCCAAAGACAGTCAAGGGGAGTGACTCTATCTGGGTCATCGTAGACAGATTAACTAAGACAGCTCACTTCTTGGCAACCAAGACTGACACAATCTCTTCAGCGACTAGCCGAGCTATACATCAGGGAGATCGTTAAACTTCACGGAGTTCCAGTATCAATTGTTTCTGATAGGGACCCCCGGTTCGTATCACGATTCTAGAAGGGACTACAACAAGCTATGGGCACTGGAACTAAGTCTTAGCACTGCGTATCACCCCGAGACCGACGGCCAGTCGGCAAAGGACGATACAGACTTTAGAAGACTTACTGCGGTTCTGTGTCATAGACTTTGAAGGGAGTTGGGAAGATCAGTTGCCATTGGTGGAGTTCACGTACAATAATAGCTATCAAGCTAGTATTGGTATGGCGCCATATGAGGCATTGTACGGCAGGAAGTGCCGATCACCACTGTGTTGGACAGAGGTGGGAGAAAGGAAACTCTATGGGCCAGAGATAGTGGCACAGACCGCAAGAAAAATACAACTGATCCGACAGTGTTTATTAGCAACTCAAAGTCGACAGAAAAGTTATGCGAATGTTCACCGACGAGACTTAGAGTTTGCGAAAGACGATTTTGTGTACTTGAAAGTATCACCCGATGAAAGGAGTAGTCAGGTTTGGCAAGAGGGGAAAGCTTGGCCCCAGATACATTGGGCCATTCAGGATCATGAAGAGGGTTGGACCCGTAGCTTACGAGCTTGCCTTACCTTCAGAGTTAGCACATGTTCACAATGTGTTTCATGTCTCAATACTAAGGAAATGTATACAGAGTGCAGATCAAGTGATCGAACACGAACCATTAGACGTCCAGGAAAATCTGAGTTACATAGAGCATCCAGTTCAGATTTTGGATCGTCGAGATCAGGTACTACGGAACAAGACTATTCCATTAGTCAAAGTTCTGTGGAGAAATCACCGGATGGAAGAGGCTACTTGGGAGCGAGAAGATGATATGCGCGCCAAGTACCCACACTTATTTTCATAGTAGTATATGCTAAGTTTGAGGACAAACTTATTTTTAAGGGGGTAAGAATGTAATATCCCGACCCGGGATACATCACGTATACCGAGGTAGGTCGGTTTAAAATATGTAACTTGAACGGTAAGGAATGTATATCATGGTATTTCACGAAAATGAATGACTGGAAATGGAAAATGATTGAAATGTATAAACCGTGCTGGGTACCACCCGAGCACCCCAGGACTATACCTCGTAATGCATGCACGCACGTTTACCCATGCATGCATGCATGTACCCATGAACGTAGACCATGAAAAATCAGTGTATGCATACGTGCCCAGAGTTTAGTATATACGTATATATATGGGTATGCATGTATGTATAAAAATGGGTATAGTCATGAATTTATACATGTATATATATAATGTATTATACCATATATATATATATATACAATTATATGTATATTAAATGAAAACAAAAAGAAAAGAAAACAAAATGGGCAAGTGGGCTGTTATCAGCCGTGCAAGTGTGTGTGAGTGGGTGAATATATATATATATATATATGTGTGTGTGTGTGTGTGTGTCAAAAGGTGTGTGTGTGGACGGTTGTATGTGTGTATGTAATAACTTGAGTGTCTAACACTCAATAGGGAGTGGTGGTGACAGAAGTAGGTGTTGGAGTGTGTAAGAAGGTCACAAGGCATGGTGAGGTCTGACCAGAGAAAGAGAGAAAAAAAAAAAGGAAAGGCTTATTAGATGCATGTGGTCTCTCACTCTCGGGAGAAAAGGAAAGATCAGGAACTGAAGGGGAGAAGAAGAGAGAAAAGATTGATTCAGAAACAGAAGGGCTTGAAGGGGGCACAGTGAGCTAAAAACAAGAAAACCCAGGTAAGCAATCATGTTTCCGTTTTATAAATTCAGAGCATGAAACCTTGGTTTAATACTAGGGTCTTGTAGACTATGAAAGTAGGAAATTAATGCAAAAAGAACCATGTAAAATGGTTGAGAAACCTGGTAGAAAAATGGAGTTACAGGCCTTAGGATAATTTCGGGTTTCATGAAAAATCTTGGTTAAAGCTTGTTTTGAGTCTTGAAAAATGATCTATAAAGGTGCAGAAAACATTTAGAATGAAAATGGGGTAAAAACCGTGGCTTGGAAGTCACAAAAATGGAAATGAAGATCTGGCCGAAAAATCGGCCGGAGCTATTATTCCCTATATTCGTGGGGATTGGAAGGGGTTTAATGGAAATAAAAGGTATGGTTGAGGTCCTTGAGGAAAGGGGAATAAAATGGCATTCAAAAGTGGTTGAAAAATGATCAGAAATTGGTGACAGTCGTCGGAGAAGATGACTGTTCACCACCGGAACCCTACCGGAGTGGTGGGGAAGACGACCGAAAAGTCGTGGGGGCTATCGGGTCAAAACTGAAACGGGTCCGGGTTCGGATCGGGTCGGTACCCGACCGGATATGAAATGGGCATGATACTGTGTCGTTTTATGTTTTAAAATTTAATGAATTGGGCTTGTTTGGCTATGGAGACAGGAAATGGAAATTGGGTTTGGGCTTATTCCAACCACGGATAAGGATAGGGACTGGGTTATTGGAATCCGGTTCTTGAATTAAACTGAACCGTTTGGTTCAGGGGAGGACCGGACCGGTTTAGGGTTCCTAGCCGTGAGCCCACTGGTTCAGACCGGAACTTAGGGAAACTTCATTTTGACCCCAAATGTTTTAAGAAATCCCACTAAGGCCCAAACAGGAATTAATAAAATATTAATTTTACGAAAATACCCCTAGTTTCAAATGTGGGTCAAACGAAGTCCAAACGGGGTAAATGAATAGTCAAAATTTATTATGTCAGGACGTTCTGAGTCCAATGGTGGGGTCCATTTTACTGAGACGGGACCCCGAAGGATAAAATACCGTAAAAGTGCAAAATGACCATTTTGCCCTTTTTAGTACAAAAGTCCAAATGGAATTCCGCGAAAGCCTAAACCGACTTTCTTCAGAATTTCAGACTCAATGGTAAAGTATAAATTAGTATTTGAAATACTTATGATGGAAAGGCATAAAATTTGATGAATATAATCTATTCTAAAACGTATTCATTGATATATAGGGAACTCGAAAGGCAAGGGTACACTCACGGATTCCTGATCTAGAATCACGATAGAGGTAAGTGGATCACTCTCTCTTACATGTGGTGTTTCCACAAGCCAAGTTTATCCTTTTACTGCCAAACTCGTACTCTTGAATGTATTGATATCCTTGTGTCCACAATTCGATATTTTCCTATCTTGTGGACATTTGATTGACTGATGTATCATTGTTATCATGTTTCACTGTGCCTTGAAAGTACCACATGTTATTGCTATCCACAATGTGATATTGTTCTATCTTGTGGACATTGATTGACTGTTGTATCATTGTTATCATGTTGAACCATGCCTTGAAAAGCGCACTGTTATGCTTTCACTGAATCTATGATATTCCATTTTATACTTCTATGGAATCACGAATGATCATGATATGTTATAAATACCGGATTTGTGCTCAGTCACAACATCCATCCGATGCTTCTGTATTGACTGGAGACCTAAGGGTCAAGTCCATGAATGGACAGGTGGCAGGAATGAATTCCTCGAAGGCTTTCCACCGGCAATTAACTGGCATAATCATTGGCATCTCATTGCATTTTCACTGGCATTGCATTTGCAAATTCACTGGCATGTTACAGAATAAAAGCATCTCTTATGACTGACAGAACTTGATTGTTGAATGGTATTATTCCTTATGATTCTTCAAGTCTCGAAAGACTTGCATTGATTGATTTGATTGTGATCGGTTCATTGTGGCAGTACTTCATCGTCGTTATATTATCATTGAATTTTTTCATATTGATATTATACCCAATACTTCTGATTGTGTATTGTGGTTACTGTTCATTGGCCCTCGTGGCAATTGTTTTCATTGGCCCTCGTGGCAATTGTTTCCATTGGCTATCACAGTATCTTATTCTTATGATTGGCTATCATAATCTTATTCATGGATTCATTGATCATCGATACCAGTGTTGGAGATTTGCATTTACTTACTGATCTTTGTAGCTCATTCCACCCCACTTACCCCCCATTTCAGGTGATGACGCTGCGAGACCCCAGTAGGAGTCTGAGAGCGTAGGGGGACATTTTGAAGTACGGTATCAGTCTATGTTAGTTCTCCCATGTATTCACCACCCCCGGGTGCTGGTTACGTTTAGTTCTCATTTTGTCTTATGTAGAACTATGTCATGTATTTAATAGACTTCCACTGTTTAAATTATTTAAAAGACTTCCGCTGGATTACTGTAATTGATAAAGACTTCCGCTGTTCATTGTATAAAGTTTTTAGTACATTGCATATTGGTACTACGATACAGGAATGGAAAAAATAGGGACGGCCTTTATACAATGAACAGCGGAAGTCTTTATCAATTACAGTAATCCAGCGGAAGTCTTTTAAATAATTTAAACAGTGGAAGTCTATTAAATACATGACATAGTTCTACATAAGACAAAATGAGAACTAAACGTAACCAGCACCCGGGGGTGGTGAATACATGGGAGAACTAACATAGACTGATACCGTACTTCAAAATGTCCCCCTACGCTCTCAGACTCCTACTGGGGTCTCGCAGCGTCATCACCTGAAATGGGGGGTAAGTGGGGTGGAATGAGCTACAAAGCTCAGTAAGTAAATGCAAATCTCCAACACTGGTATCGATGATCAATGAATCCATGAATAAGATTATGATAGCCAATCATAAGAATAAGATACTGTGATAGCCAATGGAAACAATTGCCACGAGGGCCAATGAAAACAATTGCCACGAGGGCCAATGAACAATAACCACAATACACAATCAGAAGTATTGGGTATAATATCAATATGAAGAAATTCAATGATAATATAACGATGATGAAGTACTGCCACAATGAACCAATCACAATCAAATCAATCAATGCAAGTCTTTCGAGACTTGAAGAATCATAAGGAATAATACCATTCAACAATCAAGTTCTGTCAGTCATAAGAGATGCTTTTATTCTGTAACATGCCAGTGAATTTGCAAATGCAATGCCAGTGAAAATGCAATGAGATGCCAATGATCATGCCAGTCAATTGTCGATGGAAAGCCTTCGAGGAATTCATTCCTGCCACCTGTCCATTCATGGACTTGACCCTTAGGTCTCCAGTCAATACAGAAGCATCAGATGGATGTTGTGACTGAGCACAAATCCGGTATTTATAACATATCATGATCATTCGTGATTCCATAGAAGTATAAAATGGAATATCATAGATTCAGTGAAAGCATAACAGTGCACTTTTCAAGGCATGGTTCAACATGATAACAATGATACAACAGTCAATCAATGTCCACAAGATAGAACAATATCACATTGTGGATAGCAATAACATGTGGTACTTTCAAGGCACAGTGAAACATGATAACAATGATACATCAGTCAATCAAATGTCCACAAGATAGGAAAATATCGAATTGTGGACACAAGGATATCAATACATTCAAGAGTACGAGTTTGGCAGTAAAAGGATAAACTTGGCTTGTGGAAACACCACATGTAAGAGAGAGTGATCCACTTACCTCTATCGTGATTCTAGATCAGGAATCCGTGAGTGTACCCTTGCCTTTCGAGTTCCCTATATATCAATGAATACGTTTTAGAATAGATTATATTCATCAAATTTTATGCCTTTCCATCATAAGTATTTCAAATACTAATTTATACTTTACCATTGAGTCCGGAATGCCGAAGAAAGTCGGTTTAGGCTTTCGCGGAATTCCATTTGGACTTTTGTACTAAAAAGGGCAAAATGGTCATTTTGTACTTTTACGGTATTTTATCCTTCGGGGTCCCGTCTCGTAAAACGGGATCCCACCATTGGACTTAGAACGTCCGACATAATAAATTTTGACTATTCATTTACCCCGTTTGGACTTCGTTTGACCCACATTTGAAATAGGGGTATTTTTGTAAAATTAATATTTTATTAATTTCCTGTTTGGGCCTTAGTGGGATTTCTTAAAACATTTGGGGTCAAAATGAAATTTCCCTAAGTTTCGGTCTAAACCAGTGGGCTCACGGCTAGGAACCCTAAACCGATCCGGTCCTCCCTTGAACCAAACGGTTCAGTTTAATTCAAGAGCCGGATTCCAATAACCCAGTCCCTATCCTTATCCGTGGTTGGAATAAGCCCAAACCCAATTTCCATTTCCTGTCTCCATAGCCAAACAAGCCCAATTCATTAAATTTTAAAACATAAAACGACACAGTATCATGCCCATTTCATATCCGGTCGGGTACCGACCCGATCCGAACCCGGACCCGTTTCAGTTTTGCCCCGATAGCCCCCACGACTTTCCGGTCGTCTTCCCCACCACTCCGGTAGGGTTCCGGTGGTGAACAGTCGTCTTCTCCGAGGACTGTCACCGATTTTCGATCATTTTTCAACCACTTTTGAATGCCATTTTATTCCCCTTTCCTCAAGGACCTCAACCATACCCTTTATTTCCATTAAACCCCTTCCAATCCCCACGAATATAGGGAATAATAACTCCGGCCGGTTTTTCGGCCAGATCTTCATTTCCATTTTTGTGACTTCCAAGCCACGGTTTTTACCCCATTTTCATTCTAAATGTTTTCTGCACCTTTATAGATCATTTTTCAAGACTCAAAACAAGCTTTAACCAAGATTTTTCATGAAACCCGAAATTATCCTAAGGCCTGTAACTCCATTTTTCTACCAGGTTTCTCAACCATTTTACATGGTTATTTTTGCATTAATTTCCTACTTTCATAGTCTACAAGACCCTAGTATTAAACCAAGGTTTCATGCTCTGAATTTATAAAACAGAAACGTGATTGCTTACCTGGGTTTTCTTGTTTTTAGCTCACTGTGCCCCCTTCAAGCCCTTCTGTTTCTGAATCAATCTTTTCTCTCTTCTTCTCCCCTTCAGTTCCTGATCTTTCCTTTTCTCCCGAGAGTGAGAGACCACATGCATCTAATAAGCCTTTCCTTTTTTTTTTCTCTCTCTCTCTCTCTCTCTCTGGTCAGACCTCACCATGCCCTGTGACCTTCTTACACACTCCAACACCTACTTTTGTCACCACCACTCCCTGTTGAGTGTTAGACACTCAAGTTATTACATACACACATACAACCGTCCACACACACACCTTTTGACACATATATATATATATATATATATATATATATTCACCCACTCACACACACTTGCACGGCTGATAACAGCCCACTTGCCCATTTTGTTTTCTTTTCTTTTTGTTTTCATTTAATATACATATAATTGTATATATATATATATGGTATAATACATTATATATATATACATGTATAAATTCATGACTATACCCATTTTTATACATACATGCATACCCATATACATACGTATATACTAAACTCTGGGCACGTATGCATACACTGATTTTTCATGGTCTACGTTCATGGGTGCATGCATGCATGCATGGGTTTACGTGCGTGCATGCATTACGAGGTATAGTCCCGAGGTGCTCAGGTGGTACCCAGTACGGTTTATACATTTCAATCATTTTCCATTTCCAGTCATTCATTTCCTTGAAATACCATGATATACATTCCTTACCGTTCAAGTTATATATTTTAAACCGACCTACCTCGGTATACGTGTCACATCCCGAACCCCACCCTACACGGATGTCGAGGACGTGATGCCAGTCAGTCGCCACGCGACCAACCGAAGGTAAATTTCTGAACTTTCCAGTGAATTGCACTCCGACTGTAGGGTCAGATGCAGCGGAATTTAAAACTTTTTCTTTTGTCAAGGGAATGCAACTCATGTATTCACCGTAAGGTTATGTACCACAGAGCCAGTCTAAAATCCAACAGCTAACAATTTTAACCTCAGAGCATATCTATAATCTGACATATAACAACAGAGCAGAGCTATAATCTCTAGAGTACCGTTTAAATCCATGAGCCATGTCTATATTTAGTACATATCAGTCAAGTCAGTCGTATTACATCACTCACCTGATTAAACAGAATCAATCCTCAATAATCCAGTCTCCACAGATCAGTGCCATCAGATCCAATTGATATCATTCCTGAAAAATGTTAGGGAATAGGGGTGAGCTTCGAAAAGCCCAATGAGTAACACAGGTTCCCTGTCAAGGGTTTCAAAACCATTTCTTGTTTACAAAGCACAAGGGTAGTTCAGTTGTTTTTGAAAATAGCAGTCTTATAAATCTACTGTAAATGCAGTTTCAGTAGAATAAAGCAGGACTGAACAAAATAAAACCACAGATCAGAACAGACAAAACATAACAGACTATATCAAGTATAACCGTACAGAACAGAACACAACAGGTTAGAACGGAGCAGAACCTGAGCAGAGCAGGACATAACAAATCAGAACAGGATGAAGCAAAGCACAACAAATCAGAACAGAGCAGGTCAGAATGGAACGGGTCAGAATAGAACAGGTCAGAACGGATCACAATAAAACATAATAGAACGGAACGGAACATAACATAACAAGTCATAACCGAACAGAACGGAATAGGTCATAGCAAATCATAACCGAACAAAACGGAATAAAACATAACAAATCAGAATAAAATAGAACAGAACATAACAGAACGGAGCGGAAACAATATGTCAACCAGAGATACAGGCATATCATCAACAGAACGGAACAAGAAAAAATTGAGTGGAAACAGTATATCAATCAAGGATACATGTATGTCATCAACGGAAAGGAACAAGACAAAACTGAGTGGAAACAGTATATCAATCAAGGATACATGTATATCATCAACGGAACGGAACAAGACAAAACTGAGTGGAAACAGTATATCAATCAAGGATACATGTATATCATCAACGGAAAGGAGCAAGACAAAACTGACTGGAAACAGTATATCAATCAAGGATACATGTATATCATCAACGGAAAGGAACAAGACAAAATTGAGTGGAAACAGTATATCAATCAAGGATACATGTATATCATCAACGGAAAGGAACAAGACAAAACTGAGTGGAAACAGTATATCAATCAAGGATACATGTATATCATCAACGGAAAGGAGCAAGACAAAACTGAGTGGAAACAGTATATCAGTCAGAGATACAAGTACATCATCAAAGAACATAATAGATCAGTATTGAGCAGAACAGGACGGGACAGAACAGAACGGAACAGATCGAAACAGAGCAATCAGGTTAGGACAGAACAGATCAAACATAACAAATCAGGACGGATCAGGACGGAACAGATCAGACATAACAAATCAGGACGGATCAGGACGGAACAGATCAGACAGATCAAACGGAACAGGTCAGGACAAAACAGATCAAACAGAACAGGTCAGACAGATCAAACAGAACAGGTCAGGACAAAACAGATCAAACAGAACAGGTCAGACAGATCAAACAGAACAGGTCAGTGTTGAGCGGAACAGAACAGAACAGATCAAACATAACAGATAGTTAAAACGTTCATTTGAAACAGTATTAAAAACAAGAGTACAGTTAAAACATCAGAGTAACAGAACAGATCAGTTAAAACATCAGAGTAACAGAACAGATCAGTTAAAACATCAGTGTAACAGAACAGATCAGTAATGAGCAGAGCAGAACAGTATAGCAGAATAAAAAGTACAGTATGCACAGATTAAACAGTGCAGTATGCTCATATAATGCTCAAGACTGAGGTGGTACCAAGAGTCAGTTGTTCTTTCAATAAAAACAGTGATAGGTTTATTGCAGTGCAGAACAGAGGAATCAGACAGAGTAAAAATCATGCATTTGAGTAAGGGCATGAAATCAGTGTATCAAATAAAACAGTACAGTACAGTATTTAAAATACAGTAACTAGAAGGTGTACTTATACACCAAGTCAGAAGTTCCAGGTTACTCACCGCTGTTACGGTTATCTCCTTGCATAAACAATCTGATAACCTCCAAGTACGTCAGGCATCACCATGTATATCCTGAACAATCATCATCAATCACAGACAGATCAGAATTTATCCATTCAGGTCTTATTCGTCATCTTAGGTGTCTATCGGATTACCTAAGATAGCCTAGTAGCCTATCGCCCTCTCATCGGGTTTCATCCGGGGCTATGTTATTCATAATTTAGGCTCAGCAGTCATCTGGATTATAACCCAAGTCATTTAGACTTCAATCGTTATCAGTCAGTTACTTATCCAACCTTAGGGGCAAAACGGTCATTTTATCACTCTTGCCCCAGACCCAGTCGTGGTTCTCAGAATATCCCATATATCGTATACATGAAGTTCTAAGTCTTTTAGACTTGAATCGCTATCAGTTAAGTGCTTATTTAGCCTTAGGGGTAAAATGGTAATTTGTCCATTCTTGTCCCGGACCCTATCGTGGTCCTCAGAATAGTCCACATATCTTAGATATAATTTTCTAAGTCATTTGGACTTCGTTTGGTATTTGCTTTTGGTCATCGGGACACATTAGTCGTTTCTCGTTTTACGCGTTAACTATTCCGGAGTCTTATTTAGCCCTTCAGTTGTTCATAATTATCCTTATGATAATTTATCAGATCAGTTTGACCTTTATTTGACCCCTACTTTGCACTTACTGTGCTCAGGGGTATTTTGGTCATTTTACGTTTTGTAAGATTCTGACTCCGAATCATTATTTAATCATGTTTACAGTTTCACCAGTATCTGGGCTTCTATTGGTATTAATTTTGTTATAACATGAAATTTTTTTTTTTTTATTTATTCTTTGTAAATATTATTATTATTATTATTATTATTATTATTATTATTATTATTATTATTATTATTATTGTTATGATGGGTGTATGTATATATATGTATATATATATATACATTTTTATTTATTTATTAGTGTATAAATGTATACATGTGAGTGTGTGTGTTAAAATGTGTAATTATATATGTGTATGTATGTATGTACATGTGTGTAACACAGTGTGTGTGGTGTGTGTGTGTACCCGGTTGTGTGTGTGTGTGAGTTTGAGTGTAATACACTCAAACAAGCATGGGAGGGGCTGTGGAGTGTAAGAGGGTAGGTGGGTGTGTGTGGTGAAGTATGAGAGTGAGTATGAGAGTTGAGAGAAGGTCAGAAATCGTGGGATTTATAGAGAGAGAGAGAGAGAGAGAGAGAGAGAGAGAAATATAGAGAGAGAAAGTAAAGAGAAAAGGAGAGCTAGTCTCGGTTGGAGGAGAAAAGAGAAGAAAGGAGAGACCGAGGGCAAAGAAGAGAGAGTTCTGAAGAAGCAGAAGTAACCAAGAGGAACTGAAGGAGAAGGGAAGCAAACCAAAAAGGGAAAAATCCGAAAGTTTTGGTAAGTGGGTTGCTTCTGTTTCAATTTTTTTTAGAGCATTTTAATTGATTTAAATTGTAGGATCTTATAGAGCATAATGTAAGGATTAAAACGCAACAAGAATGATAGAAAACGGTTGAAAAATGAGGGAGAAAAAGGGATGTGCAGGTCACGGCCATGGGGGGGGAATCTAGGTTTTTCGTTGTGATTGGGAGCTTCAAAACAGTGTCAAAAAGTTCCAAAAATGCTTTAGAATGATTTGGGATTGAAAGGGGCTTCGAAAACACCAAGAAAATCGATTTTTTAAAAATCTGATTTTCTGAAATTCCGGCCATCGGCGCCGGAGAAGGCGACCGGAGCCTCGCCGGAAAAAACTGGGAAGGAGATGGGCGACCAGGGTCGGGTTCCTGGGTCGGATCCTGGATCCGGGTCGGGCGGGGCTGGTCCGCCCCTGCCACGTGTCAGCCCACTGTTTTAAATTAAAAACCTAATTTGGCCAGTTTGGTTGCAAGGATAAGAAATTAGGAAAATTGGAATTAAATTGAAACAGGGATATCCTATCCCTGTTCTAGGATTAGCCCCTGTTTGGTTAACCTGATTAAGAATAGCAAATTAAACTAGTTTCAATTTGAACCTTGAACCTTTTGGAATTTGAACCTTAACCCTGAACTTTCGAAATTACAAATTGACCCCCCTAACTGTTAGAAATTTCACTTTTACCCACCTGATTAAATTATTAATAAATAATTAATTATTATTGATTAATTAATAATATTCAAAAATATCCCGGAGTCCAAATGGGACAAGTCATTAGTGTATTTTGACTATCTCGACCCTTCTGAGACCAATGGTGAGGTCCGTTTTATGAGATAGGGTCCCGAAAAATAAAAGACCCGTAGTAACCTTTAAAATTACCAAAATGCCCCTAAATTGAAACCCAGTCAAACGAACTCCGAATTAGGTAAACAAATAGTGAAATTTTATTATCTCAAACATTCCGGACTCAACCGTGGAGTCCGATTTGTGAAAAGAGGTCACGAAATGTGAGGACACCCGTAAAGTGCAAAATGACCGTTTTGCCCTTTTCAACCCCGGTGTCCGAATTGAGTTCTACGAGAACCTAAACTTACTTTCTTCAATTCCTAGAACCAATCGTAGAGTTTAATTTAGCAGAATAGAAACTTATGAATTAAAGACATAAAATTTGATGAATAGCATAAATTCGAATAACAATAAACTGAGTTGTAATTTCTACTTTTAGGGACACTGACAGGACAGGAGGGGGAGATCTGATCTCTTGCATCTTCATTGACCGATTCAGTTATATATCGTGCACGTTCTTCTTGGGTTGTGACTGATCCCTTCAGGTATGGTGTTTTGCTAGTGTTAGAAATGAAGTTAAGTTAGGAATATTTGTGAATGACTGGAATGCTGTATGTGTTTATCTGTAATGTGTTTACCTGTTTATTTGGAATTGGTTGTTCACATGTTATGTGTTACTTGCAAGTTAATAAAGTGAAGAACATGAATCGTGATGTACGAACATATGAGATATGCATGTATATGAAACTGACTAGTGATTTATTTCTTATTATCCGAGCATGTTATGTTATTGAGATCCGTGTTCATTGAGATTGCATTGGCATATTGGCATATGATGAATTCTTTGAGAACATGGCGTGGGTAAGCACGTGGTGCTTTGCATTATGAGGGTGTAGATCATGTGGTGAAAAACCCAAAATTGGCCATTGCATTGGTACTTCGAGCCATCGGGGAGTACCTGTAAACGAGACATGGGTGTGGCATAGAGTTGTGCATGGGTGTGTCACGCATACTATTCATATATATTACTGCGATGCTTGAATGTCATTTAGAAATAAATGTACACTTTGCACATGCCCACGCCTTAGCTTTATTTCTGGCATTAGCATTTCATCATACCAGCAGTTGTGCTAACCCATTCGTGGGCAACATTTTCAGATGAGGATCCTCCAGCCACGTGAGACTCAGTGATGCCCTGATAGGGCGAAGCACGTGATACGTTTGTGATCCATGAGACTTGTATTTTGTTATGTAAGGGCTTAAGCCCGAATGACTGATGAACAATGTATTCGATGTTATTTTATGTATGGATGATGATGGACGCATGTTTAGTGAATTTAATTACTTTTGTCCTTTTATTTATTTTACTTTCTGTCTCGTCAGTCGCGCCTCGGGTTCGGTCAGAATTCGGGGTGTGACAAATTTCGTCCCAATCGGACTTCATTTGGGCTTCGTACAGTATCAGGGGTATTTTGGTAATTTCATGCAGTCATATTTTTTCGGCACCTCAGTTCATAAAATAGACCTCACCATTGGGTCCAGAGCATCCAACATAGTGAAATTGGACAGTCTGTTATGTTTAATCGGCCTTGGGTATCATTAAGGGCAATTCAGTCATTTACACTTTATGTGTCTATATTTTTTCGGGACTCCAGTTCGTTAAACGGACCTCACCGTTGAGTTCAGAACGCCCGACATAGTCAGAATAGACTGTCTTTTATTTTTAGTTGGCCTGGGTACCATCAGGGGCAGTACAGTAATTTACACCTACGTGTCTGTATTTTTCAGTACATAATTTCCCAATTTGGACTGTACCATTGAGTCCAGAATGCTTGAAATAGTGAAAATACACTATTTATTTGCTTTATTTGGACTCTGTTTGACATGATTAATGTTCAGGGGTAAAAACGAAATTTTACCTATTTAATAAAATAATTAAATAATTAATTTATTATTTAATTAATTTTTCAGGGGCTTGATTGCACAAAATTTCAGAAATCAGGGCCACTGTGCAATATTCAGAACTATCAGGGGTAATTCCGTAATTTTCAGAAACATTTGGGGGGTTAAATATAAATTCAGAAAATTAGGGTTCAGACCAGAGGGTTCAGGGGTTCAGAAATTGAACCGGTCCAAAACTCAGAAAACCAACCGGTTCAGTTACTTTCAGAAAACCTGGAATAGCATATTCCAGTTAACCCTAAATTGCCCTTATCCGTGTTCAGGTTATCCTTATAACCTGATTTTAATTTCTTATCACTGCGTCCAAACAGGTGGAATTCAATTTTAAAATCAAAACAGTAAACTTCAAAACGGCGACGTGCCACTTATCCGGTTTTGCAACGGGTCGGGTCCCGACCACTAGTCCGATCCAGGACCCACCCGAGACCAAATGGTCTCTGTCTTCTCCGGTGAGCTGCAGGGGTCTTCTCCGGCGCCGGTGGGGCAATTCCGGTGCCTTCGTGGGTTCGGTCCAACGGGGTTTGAAAGGCATTTCCGTGATCTTTCCATCCCCGGTGTCGGTTTTCGTCCCCGACCAAGTTTTAGCCGTCGAACAGCGGATTACAGGTCGCGGCTCCGGTGAGGGCCGGTTTTTCGGCGACGTTTCTGTTTCATTTTCGTGCGTTTTTGGGTCGTTTTAACCCCTGTTTTCGACCACAGGGACCTTTTGGAACTCTTAGGAACAGTTTGGTGTGCTAAAATCCTACAAAACCAATCGATCAGAGGATTATCGTTTTGGGTCAGCCGCACCTGCAACTACCCATATCTAGCTCATTTTTGGACCATTTTGGTCCGTTCAAGTTGTGTTAAGTTCCATTTTCCACGCTTGTCATGCCTATATGCATCAAACCGAGCTTAGTGTAGATTTAAAAAAAACCCAGAATTTACCCCTCTCGGCCTATCATGGTCTAGTGCACAAACAGTGCAGTTTTCACCCCATTCTTTGTTATTATCATCCTCTTCTACATTCAGGTGCATGCATGCAGTTAATATGGTCTAAATCAATCAAAACAGTATGAAAATTTAAACAGAAAACCAAAGCAGTTTTTGAGGTGTTTACCTATCAACAGTGAACGTCCCTACTTCAATGGTTCACTCTTTGATCCTTGGCACCTCGATCCTCAGTTCCTTCCTCTTGATGCATCTTCATGGAACACCATCATGTGTAGACCATGGACATACACACCATTCTCACAATGGTTTCTCACACATAAGCTCACTTGATCTCACATGGTTTCTCTCTCTTAACAGATCAGTTCTCACACCTTATCACCTCCTCTATATTAGTATATCAGATCCCCCAATTTCTGATCTCACCCTCACCATATATCACATATGAAATGGTTATTGATTTGTGAGATATACCATCATTGGCTTGCATGCATTTGGGTTGGGGGAGGGGTCATCATGTGATGTGTAGGCATGATAGCCTAGGGGGCATAGGGTGATGCATGCTGATGTGTTGCATGCTTGTTCATTGGTCACTTGGGAGGTGGCCTATTCAGATTTGTATGTATATACATTTCATTGTATATATGGTCACAAAGATGCCACTAGCCCAGTTGGTTATTTTTTGGATGAGGTTTCTTTTCACTCAAAGGTCAAGGGTTCAATTCCCTTGGCCTCCCATTTGGCCATTTTTCCCATATTTTCGGTTAACGCCACGTTTGGTTGCGCAGAAATTCAGTTTCAGTATTTCCTTCATAACTTTCATTCCGCAACTCCTTTTTCGACACGGTTTGTTCCGGGAGTTTCATATTTCAGTTATCTTCAGTGTCAAAGGTTCCGTGTCATTTATTAAACATTCGAGATTTTTCGGGTTAGCTAATTCGGATTTCGTTAGTGTTAAAGCGGTGTTATTTCGCCGAATTAATCAGTAATTGGGTTCGGGTATTTTACCTTTTTCCTCCAGACATATTTAATTATTTTATCGGTCTATCATGACCGCCGGGATTATGATTAATTCCCTAGATCATTCTATAAGCCAGTATTAATTAATAATTAATAACTAATTATTAATTACACAAAGTCGGGGTGTTACAATACGTGACGTATCCCGGGTCGGGATATTACAACCACCGTCGGAACCGAGCTCGGGAGAGTGAGAGTGAAAGATCGAGAGAGAGAGAGAGAGAGAGACAAAAAATAAGAGATCGAAACAGAGAGAAGAAGAAGAAGAAGAAGAAACCAGAGGGTCGCGGCACAGAGAGAAGAAGAAGAAACCAGAGCGTTACGGCTAGGTTATAAATGGGGGACTTTTTTAGCGAAGTCATTATGCGTTGCAAAACAAGCCATACATGATATCGTTCAATTAGTACAACTATTAGCGACGCACAGTGCGCGTCGCTAAATATTAGCGACAGACATGTGCATTGCTAATAAAGTCATGTCTATCGCCAAACAAGTTGCACCTATTTTTTTTGCGCGAGAAAACCCTTTTTCTTATTTTTGAGCGACACACACCACATGCGTCGCTAATAGTCTCTTTTTGCGACGCTTTCTGTGCATCGCAAATAATATGCATCGCAAAAAAATCTATTTTCTTGTAGTGAGTTTGATGCTTTCCAATATGCCTCCAATCAGAAGCTTCAAGACGCAGTCACCTCCACCAAAGTTGAAAACTGAAATGGAAATGAGGACTGAAGTTGAGGAAATGGGTCAGGAGCTGATTCAGCACGGGTACGACACCTTCAGGTCCAAGTTCCTTGCAAAATTTTTAGACTTCGATTTGTCAGCAATCGAAGGTGTCGCAGCCCTTCCTACCAAGGCTGAGGGTCTAAGCGAAAAAGTTGAGGTGACTCCTTCTGAACCCTCTCCAACAGAGGAGCCTGCCCTAGCTGACTCTGGAGCTGCAGTCTGAAATCTCTTTATATGTATTTTGTGTTTTTTTTTTTTTTTGAAAACTGATGTACTTGTAATATTTCAATCAATGCAATTAACTTTCTCTAGAGCTTGGAGTCTTTACCCTTTTGAACTGTGACACTTGTAAATCTTGTGAATTGTTATGGATGCCAAGTAAATCAGTACTGTTCCAAGTCATTGTTGTTTTGTAATATAAGCTTGGGCTTCAGGGCTTTAAACTTATAATTAGTGTAAGCAAAGATGTTCATGAACTTGCTATATTCCTGACCAATCCTTTAACTGTTTAACGATTAGGAAGCTGTATTCCAAGCAAAGAAACTTGTAGCAATTTGATTGAATCTGTCCACAGTCAGCATTTGTGTCCACCAGGACTGATAATAACTTGGTAGGAAGACTTATAGTTATTGAGCAGATCTGAACTTTTGTTTGTAGCACCAGAAAGATAAGTAGCAAATCTCCCAAGATCAAAACTCCTATTATCATGGCTGATAAGAACTAAATAGGAAGTTTTGTATTGACTGAGCCAAAATCTGATATTGACAGATCAGAAACATTTGTAGGATGGACTAGACCTGGGAGTTTGTGCATTAAGAGAACTAGACCTAAAGGACTTGTAATGGATACAAGGCTTTAGGGGTTAAGAAGATGGACCAAACCTGGGGGTCTGTGCATTAAGAGGACCAGGCCTAAAGGACTTGTAATGGATACAAGGCTTTAAGGGTCAATAAGATAGACCAGACCTGGGGGTCTGTGCATTCAGAGGACCAGACCTAAAGGACTTGTAATGGATACAAGGCTTTAGGGGTCAATAAGATGAGCCAGACCTGGGGGTCTGTGCATTTAGAGGACCAGACCTAAAGGACTTGTAATGGATACAAGGCTTTAGGGGTCAATAAGATGGACCAAACCTAGGGGTCTATGCATTTAGAGGACCAGACCTAAAGGACTTGTAATGGCTACAAGGCTTTAGGGGTCAATAAGATGGACCAGACTTGGGGGTCTGTGCATTTGAGATGAGACTGCCTTTTGGAAGAATAAGAAAAAACTTTTATTGATAATATTTTCGTAAGTGTTCTACATTCTATGGTCTGGGTACAGGATTCCCAGTTATGTCTTCTAACCAATATGTGGTAGGTCGGAAGATCTTTGTTACCCTGTAGGGGCCTTCCTAGTTGGGTGATAGCTTTCCCATAGTGGGATCTTTGGTGTTTGGGAACACCCTTCTTAGAACAAGATCCCCAATCTGGAAACTTAGGGGTTTGAGCCCTGATTTGGAACTGTTGGCCATCCTGTGTTGATATGCTTCCATCCTGATTCTGGCTTGATCACATTTTCTTCGAGTAAGTCCAAGTTCTCTGCAAGCTGATGATCATTGTTGTCTTGGTTAAAAGCTTCCGTCCTCAGGGTAGGCATACCGATCTCCACAGGAATTATTGCTTCCGAGTCATAGGCTAGTGAGAATGGAGTTTCAAAGGTTGGTATTCTCCCGATGGTTCTGTAGGCCCAGAGAACACCAGGGAGTTCTTCAACCCATCTTTCTTTGGCTTCTTCTAACCTTTTCTTGAGGGCATCAAGGATGGTCCGGTTAGTAACTTCTGCTTGCCCATTGGCTTGGAGGTGACCAGGTAAGGAAAAATGGTGACTGATGTGTAGGTCTTGGCAGAATTTCTTGAAAACTCTCCCTGCAAATTGTGTACCGTTGTTTGTGATGACGACTCGTGGTATACCGAACCTACAAGCAATATTCTTCCCAGTGAAGTTTTTGACCTTTGTCTTTATGATATGTGTGAGGGGTTCAGCCTCTGCCCATTTAGAGAAATAGTCAATAGCGACTATAATTTCTTGTTCGGTGCAGCTTTTGGCAATGGCCCAACGATGTCCATTCCCTATCGAGCAAAAAGCCATGGGCTGGCAATCGGAATGAGCTCATGGTAGGGTTGGTGCTGATATGGAGCGAATCATTGGCATTTGTCACACTTCCGAACATACTCTTTTGCTTGCTTCAACATGCTAGGCCAGTAATAACCTTGTGTTAGAGCTCGATAGGCTAGAGTTCTGTCGTCATTGTGGTTACCACAAATCCCTTCGTGAATTTCAGCCAGGATATATTTGGACTCTTTTAGAGCCAGACACCGCAGCAAGGGTTGAGAATAGTATCTTCGGTAGAGCTTTCTATTTAAGATCAGGTACCTGAGCTGCCCTGATTTGGATTCTTCTGGCTTTGTTCTTGTCTTCTGGGAAGAGTCCTCTTTCCAGGTACTAAAGGATTGGAGTTATCCAATTCTGGGTTTGTTTAGTAACTTGGGCAACCTGAACCTCTTCTATGTTTGGCCTCGGCTGGTAAGAGATCTTTAGAGTAGAATCTCCTTCTGTCTTGAGATGAGATGCCATATTCACCAAAGCATCAGCTCGAGAGTTCTGGGCTCTTTCAATCTTTTGGATTGTGAATGTTCGGAAGGAGCACTTTCAGTGAATTGACCAGTTCTGAATACCGAAGCATCCTGTCATCTTTGACGAAAAACTCTCCCAGAACTTGGCTTACCATCAGTTGGGAATCAGAGAAGACTTCGAGGTTCTGAACCTCACATTCTAGAGCTAGCTTTATCCCAAGGATAAGGGCTTCGTATTCAACTTCATTGTTGGAAGCTCTGAACCCCAGACTAACTGCCTTTTCTGCCATAAGCCCGTCAGGGGATTATAGTACCAAGCCATGCCAGAACCATGGTCTGTGGATGATCCGTCGATGTAAAATTGCCATGCACTCGGGCTTTTATAAAGCTATGCCATGTCTTGTAGTGCTGGGGTGAACTCAGCAACGAAATCGGCTAAGGCTTCCCCTAACTCCACAGGACCATTTGACTAGAATTCCTAAGACCTCAGGCTTTCTTAGGACTAATTTTAGTGGATAGGCCATTGGAATCTCAATAGGATGCGCTTGGAAGTAAAGTCAGAGCTTTCGTAGTAGAGACTATGAAAGCAAAGGCAAGCTTTTCAATTTTAGGATATCTTTTCTCTGTGTCTAGTAGAGCTCTGCTGACATAGAATATGGGCTTCTGAATTCCCCTATCTTGTCTGACCAGTACAAAACTGACGACGTTCTCGGAAACAACAAGGTAGAGGAGTAGCTTTTCCCCCTGGACTGGCTTTGATAAGAGTTCAGGGGAAGCTAGGTATTCCTTCAATTCTTGGAAAGATTTTTCACATTCCTCTGACCACTATAAGGCTCTGTTACCCTTCAAGGCTTTGAAGAACGATAGGTAGCGATTAGTGGACTTGGAGATAAATTTGCTCAGAGCTGCAATTCTGTCATTTAGAGCTTGAATATCTTTCTTGGTCTTTGGAAACTCCAGCCCAATCAATGCCCTAATCTGAGTGGGGTCTGCTTCAATACCTCTCTAAGAGACAATGTACCCCAAGAATATTCCCTTGGTTACATCGAAGGTGCACTTCGAAGGATTCAGTTTCATCTTATGTTGATTCAGGATGTCAAAGGTTTGAGCCAATTACTGGAAATGGCTGCGCTTCTGTAAGCTTTTGACCAGCATATCATCTGTGTAAACTTCCATGGTGTTGTCGATCAAAGGACTGAACATCTTATTGACCAGACGCTAATCTGTTGCCCTAGCATTTTTCAGTCCGAACGGCATCACTCTATAGCAATAAAGACCTCGTTCGGTAATGAATGCTATCTTTTCCTGGTCTGACGGGTACATCTGGATCTAGTTGTATCCAGAGTAGGCATCCATGAAGCTCATGAGTTCATGCCCTACAGTGATATTGACTAGCTGATCAATCCGTGGGAGAGGAAAGCTATCTTTAGGACAAGCCTTGTTAAGGTCTGTATAGTCAACGCACACTCTCCACTTGCCATTTTTCTTCTTGACCAAAATGGTGTTGGCTAGCCATTCTGGGTAAAACACTTCTCGTATCATCTTGGCCTCAAGCAGTCTCTGGACCTCCTCATTAATAATACGATGTCGCTCTAGAGCGAGTGTCCTTCTTTTTTGTCTCACTAGTGGGTGATCAAGATCTACCATCAACTTATGGGTAATGAGGTTCATATCTATGCCCTCCATATCCTTCGTTTCCCAAGTGAACACAAAAAGGTTATCCTTCAGGAATTTTAACATCTCTTCCTACTCGGCAGGCATCAGGTCTAGACCGATCTGTAAGTAACGCCCTTGTTCTTCCGAGCTGACTAGTACTTTGATGGGGTCCCCTACGAGTTTGGCCCTGCTGTCCCTTCCTCTAGGGCTTAGAGGTTCATCAATTCTGGAAGGGTAATCTTCCGCCTCGTGATGGTGGGTGAGGTCTAAATCCATGCATTCACGAGTGTGCAGTAATTGTTATTTGGAGGCCCTTTCCTTGAGAGCGAAAGCATGACACTCTCGAGAAGTCGGTTGACATCCTTTGATAGAGTAGACGGCATGATTGTAGACGTATTTCAAGCATTTGTGGAGGGTCAAGGTGACCGCTCCCATTTAGTGTAGCCAAGGTTTTCCAATTATGACATTGTAAGGGGACTTGGCATTCAAAACCATGTATTCTAACATCGTGGTCTTTTGTCCATCTCCCTCTCCTACTGTGGTGGGAAGATCAATCCTCCCTAGTGGGGTGCTGAGGTTCCCGTTAAATCCTGTCATGATTGCAACGGTGGGTCTGATGTCGTTGGGATTGAGCTTCATCTGTTTGACGGGTTCGTGGAATAACACATTTGTTGAACTCCCTATGTCCACCAAGACTCTACGAATCTCAAAGTTTGCAATCTTGAGGGAGATAACAAGGGCGTCACTATGAGGATATTGTACTTCTACAAGATCTTGATCTGAGAAATGGATCTCAGGCACAGGCTTCAATCTTTTCTCAACATTGGAGATTTGTAGGATGTTGGGAGTAACTTTGGCCTCCGAGTATACCGTTTTCTTGCTTTGTTAGACGCTCCTGATGCCGGGGTGTCTGCATAAAGGACGAAGATAACTTGATTGTTCTATTGCTGAGGCTCGTTCTGTCCATCCCTTTGTTCCGGCCTCCTCTGTTGGGGCCTGTCATCACGGGGCTTTTGCCTCCCATTCTGCCTAACAAACTTTCGTAGCCGTCCTCTCCGTATGAGTTGCTCAATTTCCAATTTAAGGGAACCTACATGAATCAGTGGCATGCCCATAGTCCTTATGGAAATCACAATACTTACTCCGGTCCCGGTGGCTGGGATCGCCTCATAACGGCTCTGGCCATTTTAGGTTTTCACGTGCTCTGACTTGTCGAAGTATGTGAGTTAGGGAGGCATTCAGGGGAGTGAAGATGGTAAACCCCCTAGGAGCAGTGCTGTTTAGAGCTCTGGAGCTCGTTCTTTTATTCAGTCTTCTGACCCTCTTCCTGGTTGCACTGGGATGCTTCTTTTGGTCGTCCTGCTGGGCTTGCTCTTTAACCTTTTGAGAGGTATTCTCTACTTCCTCCAAGTTTATGTACTTGCTAGCCCGATCCATAAGTGTTGCCATGTCGGCAGGAGGGCTTTTTGTTAGAGAATCTTTGAAGCCTCCTTGAGCAAGGCTAGAGGTCATAACAACCACGAGAAAGCTTGGGCTGCAATCTGTAATTTCTGTAAGCTCGGTGTTGAAATGTGCAATGTAATCCCGGAGAGGTTCCGCCTTGGGTTGTTTTACGTTGAGCAAGAACTCTGGGCCCTTCCTTAACCTTCTACTAGTCATGAACCTATTAAGGAAGCGCCTACTGAGCTCGTAGAAGCTGGTGACTGAGCTCGGTAGGAGGTGGTGAAACTACTTTAGAGCAGTACCTTTGAGGCTTGTTACGAATGTACGGCACATGAAGGCGTCGGAAGCCCCATATAGTGCCATAGTATGTTGGTAATGAGATAGATGGTCCCCTAGGTCCCTAGTCCCATCATAAAGGGTGAACTTTGGGACGACAAATTTCCTTGGCCTCTCCTCAGCCATGATAGCAAGAGTGAATGGCGTGGAAAATCTTTCGAGCATCCTGGCTAGCTCATCCTGTTCTAGAGGGATTTGGATACCTCTCACAACAGCAGTTTGGTACATAGAGTCCGGAACCTCTTCAGTCCTCCATGGGTCCCTAGGCGAGATTTGCTACGATTCTTGTCTTGCAGTTTCGGTTCCTGAATGAACGGGATTGTCATGTCCCACGATTGGAGGAGGATTTTGGTGCTCCTGAACTGGGGGAACTAGTGTTGCTTGTGGCTGGAACTCAAGGGGTACTGTGTTAGCCCCGGAAGCCATTGGAGTTGGGATCCTTATAGTGCTACGATAGTGAACATCTGGAATAATGGTTGGTATCCCCCTTGCCTACGGCTGCTGATGGCTGGAGGTCTCTACCAATATGGGTGGTACCTTGGGGGTACATCGGTTGATTATTGGGAATCTCTTCATGGAATCCTCCGTCCGTGGTAGTGGTAGGAGATTGTATCCTTTGATCAGCCGTGTTGAAGGGTGGATTCAAAGGGTTGGTTCCGTGATTCTGGGTAAGCATCACCAAGGGTTTTGGACATGGCAAGAAATTGCACTTGCATTAACTCGTTCTGTCGCTTAACTAGGTCAAGTTGTTGCTGTATGGGATCAGTTATTCATCCCCTTCCTCATCTAATAAATGGACGGGGTTGAGGGTTTTGAGGATTTTGAGCATTCTTTCTCAGTCATAGATTAGGAGCCATGATTCCCTAATGAGAAAAGGGTAAGGTTGTTCGTAGAGAAGAAAACCTTTGTTTGAAAAAATGATTGTCGTTCCCATAGACGGCGCCAGCTGATGCTGCACTTTTTGGTCGGTAAGGGATCTGAACTCCGTGCCTGAGAAACACTCAAAGAGAAGGATCAGAGGGCCACCGGGTTAGCTCCGGCGGTAGCCACTCCGATGCTTAAGTCAATAAAACTGAATTGAAAGACTATAATTGTAAACCAAATAATGAGCATTAATTTAACAGCGTACCTTAGGGTTTTATTTATAGGCTACGGGTTTCCTAAGTTGATTAGGATTTGGAGCCATGAATGTAGGGATTTGATCATCGGAGAAAGGCAGTTACCATGTTAGACACTGCGCTTGATAGATATCCGTAGGTGGCAATTTCCTTGTTGAAGAGTGTTTCCTTTTCCTTAGCTCGGTAGGATATTCAAGGCGGTGATGAGATCTGAATGCTAAGAGATGCTCTGAAGGCTTTGTGCTCAGACCTGTGAGTTCTGAAGGCTAAGCGCCTAAGTCTGCTCTGGACAGTTGAGTGTCTGAGTCTGCTCTGGGTGGCCGAGTTTTAATTGGTCTGTAATTACACGTGTCAAATTGAAACTGGTCTGTCACTTTGTGGTATATCAGAAGGTGTAGAAAAGTCTTTGGTAGCTGCTGAGTAGGGATTAAACTCACCATTCAGATCAGAGAATTTGATCCAACACCGTCATCAGCCATTGAAGATTGCTTTTGTCACAACCTTTAACCTCTCTAGTCGAATTTTCTTTGTCCTCATCAATAAAGGCTGATATCGTTGTTTTTTGTTGGTGGGGTAATTGACATCAGTGCATGATCACCATTGATTCATGGTTGAATCATCATTTCATATGCCGATATTACCGGATCCACTGCTAAAAGCTGCAAGGCAACATATGCAAGCTGTTATGAAATTCGTGGTAAAGAAATTAGCTTTGACGTTTGGGGGTCGCTATTAAGGATCTGAACCATCACGATCCCTCCAAGGTCTTGGATCGAGCTGCAAATACCCATCAGCCAACTGCATGCGTCTAGTTGTGTATTCCAAAGCGAGCCTTGATAAAACTTAAATTTTGATGAAAAACAAATTCCAAGAGATCTGAAATATTGATCGAAGTTGTCTATGTTTCCTCGGTCAACCTTGCACATCAGAGCATCTTCAGATTCTTGTCAAAGCTGTGCCGATAAAACAGGTCATAAGTTGAGAATTGTATGGCCAATAACTCTCCTACGGCGGTCGATTGTACATATTAGAGGTCTCCAAGAGGGACGGCATCGATGTTTTGAGGCTTTGAACTCGACGAGGCAACGAAATCGTGGCTGTCCACATCAAGCATCCCAAGGCATCCGCCACTCTGCTTTACTCACCCGGTAATGCGACCAATTTGGGTCAGATATTAGAGCTCTTCGTTGAATTGAGACTCTATTTTTGCATCAATATGATGGGGTATGACTACTCTAGATATAAACAATCAACTAGAAAGGAAACCCTTTCTTCACTCTATTCTTGTATCCAGTGAACCAACTGGTTTAGGCTAATCGAAATAACATATCTCAGATACACGTCTTATCCACAGTTGGGTTAACCCTTAAGTCTGATTTCTAATTTCGTATCTCTGTAACCAAACAAGTTGAATTTACTTTAAAACCAACTCTAAACGACGTCACTGCATTACAATTATTTGCGCTCGGTCGGGTCCCGACCCGATTAGACCCAAAATCTGGCCCATCGCCAAAATAGATCCATCATCTTCAAGATTTTTCGGCTACTGTTCCGGCATCGTCTCCGGCGCTGGTCGCCGGAACTGTGAATTATTTTTCACTATTTTTTCTTATTTTACGTCCGTTTTTAATGGTTTTGATATCAAATTGCTTCTAGAAACCTCAATGGCCCATTTAAAATAGTTTTGGACCCCAAAAACTATGGATTCCAACACCTATTTCAGTTTTTTGGCCAAGGTATCCTTGGCCCTAACATGGCCATTTCTTAACCATTTTACTTGATTCCAAAAGCTTTAGAATCCTGACATGATCTTCTATTTATTCCCATGCCTAAAATTAAGTTTGGTTTAACTTCAATTTTTCCTAATTTCGATCGTCCAGTACAGAGGCAGTTTCTTGAGTTTCTCTTTCAGTTTTTCCTACACTTTTTGGTTCCTTATTATCTATTGAACACAAGAGGAGGGATTTAGTTCATACCTTGATCCAATGCCCGACTTCCTGAAGCTTCACTTCTCTTCCATCCATGGTAGTCTTGCACTGCTACAACAGTACCCTTTATCTGCTTTTCTCTCTCTTCAGTCTCTCTCTTCAATCTCTCTCTCACTCTCTTTTTCCTTGTCTCAATTTGTGCTACATATACTTCTTAGTCTTCTTGCATCTGCCTAAATACATACATATATATATATATATATATATCTAGGTGGTGGAACTGTCACGACCCGAAACCCACCCTCTGCGGATTACCGGATCGCGATCGTCGCCCCGAGACCCGAAGGCCCCGAGACAAGGCTCGCATCTGCAGCAGGTATCGAATAGATGTGCTACACATGATTGCGGAAGCGTGAAAAACTTTTTCTTTTCTTTTCTCATTTTTAAATTAGGCACATCCGTCTGATACTGCTGTTTCCATACATAGCATACATGGTTACACATTTAGAGTATAACTAAAACTTAAAGACTTCGTACATTAATACAATACATATTCAGTTGCCCTGAGGGCTTATTACACATCCTTACATTGTTTACTAGTACAAATATACTACTAGTGTTCATAAGATCTTCAAAAGAACTACTTAACAGATCCTTCCAAAAACAGCTAGACTCATCGTTGTAGTCCTTAAGACCCTGTCTGCTACATCACCTGAAAGGGGGGTCCGAACAAAATCCGGGTAAGCTAATCTAAGCTTGTGAGCAATTCCAGTATTCGTCATGGGGTTTTCAATTAGCAGTGGTTTTTAGTACATAAGAGTTGTAAAACATTCACTGCCAATTGCTTATACAATTTAGAATACAACGTACATGCATTCTTAAAACAAATAGCTTTGAAACATTTTAAGTATTCAAGCTATACTTATACTTGTCAAATGGAGTGTATAACTCCGAACATATGCATTTCAAATAAATAGCTTTGAAACTATTTAAAGTATTCAAGCTAAGCTCGTACTTCGTAAAATAGAGTATATAACTCAAAACATATGCATTTCAAATAGCTTGAAAACATTTAAGATATCCAAGCAGAACTCGTACTTCATCAGATAAGTTATATAAACTTTAAATCACATAATTATGTATTTGAAAATGAGGGTAAAACTTGCTTCATTTCCAAAATCACTTGTCATCTTTTCTCTTTAATTAGGTGGAATCTGTTTCGAACCAGACTCCCATTTTACTGCCAATACTGTCGATCTTATTTGCCTAGGGGATTAGATCCTGCTACCGGGCATTTACTGTTGAATCCCGAAGGATTTCAACGTCACATGGGTGGGTACTTAGTACCGTTTATCTTGTAAAACATTTATCACATAACTTCTTCAATAAATACTTTCATGAATATTTAAAACATGAAATGTATAATTTCTACAATAGGACTTCAAATACATATAACTATCAACTTCAGAATATTTAACATAATTTGGCATTTAAAACTTTAGACATGCTGAAATATGTTTTAAGAAAACTATGATAAATACCAATCACTGAGCATGTCATATAGAGTTATAAAACAGTACTATTAAAAGCTGAATCATGTAAATACTGAATTTGAAACTTCAAATACGTCACATCTTTGAACTTAAAACTTTTTCAAATCCATGGAGTTAAATCTCCAATTCAAACACAGGGTTACTCACCTTGATTCTTTAGGGTTAGTGCTAAAATGCGCTTTCCCACTTTCCTTGTAATTCCTAAGAACAATTCATAAACACCTCATCAACTTCACATTCAGTTGTAATATCATCTCGATATTCCTTAACTTATGCTTAAATCGTATTAGAATCCTAAAACGATTTCACAATTTCATAGTTACTTAATTTAACTCGTACTTGTAACCTATGACATAATTTAACGTGTTAGAAATTGAATTTATTTCAATTTATACTCTTCTGGGAGTTCCATTAACTTAAATTTAAAGTTATTTATTTGACATGTTTACGTGTCGTGTCTTTTCGTATTTCGTTTCTCGTACTTGCCTTAGTATTAGTACTTTGGCATCACTTCAGTTCATAGTCATCTAACAGATGCTATTCATCAAATTTTATGCCTTTTTATTTTAGACATTTCTTTTGGTCGAATAGATTCTACCATTGAGTCCGGAGTGTCGAAGAAAGTCGGTTTAGGCTTTCCAATCATTTAATTCAGACTGTTATATGTAAAAGGACAAAATGGTCATTTATCGTTTTACGTGTCATATTTTTCTGTACTTCGTTTCGTAATTTGGACTCCATTTTTGAGTCCGGGATGTCAAAGAAAGTTAATTTAGACCTTTTCTGATCTCATTTCGGCTTTAGGGGTACCAGGGGTATTTTGGTCTTTTTACCCCTTTACGTGTCTTTATTTTTCGGGACTCCATTTCGTGTTGTGGACCTCACCATTGGACTCAGAAAGGCCCAAGATAGTAAGAATACACTAATAACTTGTAAAGTTTGGGTCAGGGGTATTTTGGTCATTTACCCCTTACGTGTATTTATTTTTCCGTGCCCCGTCTCGTAAAACGGACCCTACCATTGATCTCAAAATGTCCAAAATAGTAAAATTACACTATTCATATGTTTAATTTGGACTCCGTTTGCTCTATTTATGCCACAAGGGCAAAATAGTAATTTAACCTTATTTATTAAATAATTAAATTAATTATTTAATTATTTTTCCAGGGGTCTAAAAGCATAAATTTTCCCTCAGTTGGGCCTCAGTAGGATTTCCCAAAACAGTTGGGGTCAATCCGTAAATAGGTAAAGTATTGGTTCATTTATTTTTTAAAATAAATTAAAAACCAAAGGGTTCGGTCCAGTTTTAAATGAACCAGTCCGGTTCAGTCTCAAACCAACCGGTTTATCCGGTCTGCCACGTAATGCTGACGTCATGATGACGTCAGCCCTAAGGGTTAAAAATTTTTAAAAGTTTAAATCCTCTAAACGTCACCGTTTAATTGAACCCATACCCGGTTTGACCCGGATCCGTGACCGACCCGTAGACCGACCCGACCCGACCCGAACAGTGTCGTCTTCCCCACGAGATTGGCACTGTTCACACCGAACCCTAATTTTTTTCAGTTTGATTTTCGTGACGTTTTTCTATGCCATTTTCTCTGCTTTCTTTTCCAATCACTTCCTAACATCTAAATACACGTTTTAGCATTGATTTGAAGCTTCGAATATGGCTCAAAGCTTCGGTTTAAACCATGATAGCCCGAACTGTGAAACCTACGGTTCATGCTTATTTCTTAACCAAAATTCATGAGGTTTCGTTTGTTATGATCCCCTCTGCATGGGGATTCATATCTTGTTCCTAAATATCGGTTTAAACTAAGTTTTAAGGGGTTGGGTTGCAAAACCCGTAACCTGCAACTTGCGTTTGGTGGCCATTTCTTGAGCTTTAAGGTCGCGTACATAGATTTTTAGAACACCCTTGGTATCTAGTTGGGGTTCCAAAAGTCCAAAAATGATTTAGCCACCATGGATTCAGACCTGCTTGAGCAAGGTCCATCCATGGCCGTAGCTTATGGGTCTTGTAATCTTAGGTGTTTTTAAGCTAAATTTTCATGCTTGTTATGATTAGAAGGTGTTCTAAACATTATATATATAAAAAGAAAGCTTTAAATCAGTTTATATGTAGAGAAATTCTAGAGAGAGAAAAAATGGAACTTGAGTTTTCTCACCTTCTTTCTCTCGGTTTCCTTCCTTTTTCTTGCTTTAATTCCTTCCTTAGCTTCTCAGTTCTTCTTCTTTTGTTTTCTTTTGCAAGAAGAAAGCATGGTTTGCATTGCTTGGAATTTTATAGAGAAGTGACCGACCTCTCTCTTCTCTACTGTTCTCTCTCTCTCCTCATGACCTCATGGCTGAAACCCTTCACCTCTCAATTAATTCTCTTACACCAATTAATTTTACTTTTTCTCTATTCAGCTTTCTCTTCAATTTTTGCAAGATATTTCGTATATATATATATACATATAATATAATACACACACTTATATGTGAAGAAACACACACTAGCCGACACACACACACACTGCACTATTCACACACTGTTCACATGTATATACATTATATATATAGATATTCTTCCTTGTATACATGTATTTATATATATATATATATATATATATTTATACACACTTCATAATATACACATACAATACACCATAATGTGTGTATATGTGTGCTTATTTATATTTAATTTTAATAATTAAATATATTCCAATATCATACATTAATTAATTATTTAATTAATCAATTTTCCTCTTTAGGGTAAATACCTTTACACAACTTTTTTATTGCCTCGTAATGCGTGCCATGTGACCTGGTATCCCGGGTCGGGATATTACAGGAACAGTCTAGAACTAAATAGTGTCCACCTGTGCTTTAGAAGCTTCAAGTGTAGAAGCTTCATGGAGTGCTAAAAGCTTCACATGTACTGCCTCTTTGGTGTTAGTCAAGTGTTGCGGCCTAATTTTGCTTCTAGAGGCTGCTTTTCTTTTCCTGCATGTACTTGATATATATATATATATATATTTGGCCTCACATGGTTTCTAGCAGAGTGTATATATATATATATATATATATATATAATATGTGTAGATATTTTCTAATACATATATTATCTTTATTATTCGTACAGTGACCGTATTAATATTTTATTTCATAAATTCTTAATTTATGGCATGTTGGTGGCATGTCGGTAAGTTTGGCTTAAAGTCAGGGCTCTGTAGTAGTATTACGTATTTTATCAATTTTTGGGTCGTCGTTCGTGTCTTATTTTATATTCATTTTATTTTCATAATTAAGTCCTGTATTGGTCCCATCTTTTCTATTTCGACACTCGGTTGACCGGGTTGTTAATTTCTCGAGCATACACCATTTTTGGTGGTTTGGATTAATTTCATATCTTAGGATAATAAATCTTGTTATGGCTTACCGTATTCTGAGCTATTTCAAATTATTAACGTCACAGAACCTATTTTTATTATGTCAAAATACAGTCTGTATCATGTCAAAGTTTTGAAGTGTTACAAGCAATGCAAGAGATTATTGGCAATGACTTATCACTTATTGATTCTGAATCCATCTTGAAATCAATGAAAAAACCTTCAGCTACCTGATAGGAGGCGAGGTAGCTTACTGCGCTGTTGTATCTCTCTGATTGATGGGATTCATTAAGGATTACTTATTGTGTAAAAGTGCATCCTCTTGTATCATAAATTTTTCTGTTGCTTCTAGATTGGAACCTGCAGGTGTTGTAGTTTCAGTTGCAGTGAGGTGATCTCACAGAGGTAGGTAGATGATGGTGGATTTCAAGGCAGGCCCAACAAGTCTAGTGATACATGCTATGCCTTTTGTTATGTTCAAGAGCACCTTTTGAAGTTCTAGGTACCGCTGCTTCTCCTTTCTGTTTTGGTAGACTCATATGATCAAGCCAATAATGATCCATCATATAAACTATGATTTTATCATATGCCCCTACATCTGTGGGCCTGCTTGTGTCTTCTTCATCTTCATTCCATACCGAAACCCCATCACTAAAATTCCTACAAAGTAAAATCAGTGAGAAGAACAATGGGTCCACATCTGTGGCACAAAGTTGCTGCTCTCTCAGAAATGACAGCTCTTGGGTTAGGGACATATGGTTCCCATGACTTCAAAACCCAAAAATCCCTTTTACAAAAATGTTTGGCACACTGCATTTCTCTACCACTTGATTCACATAGCAGCCCTGGTCATAGCTCTTATCAGCAATCGCCCTAATATTTTTGGAGGCCTTTTGACAGCAGGAATTTTGGTTTTTTTTGGGACAAAACAAAATAGTGGCTCTTTCTTCAACAACACCAGCACAAACATGGCATTCTCGCTCTTACCTCCTCAGAAGATTTGATCATGAAGAATATTGTATGCAAGTTGAGGCACATAATGGCTAACATAGCTGATTACGTCCAAAGAATAACGCGATAGTTGTAATGCAGCTTCGAGTGTCGATTCCGCAGGGAGAGAGATTAAAAAAATAACAGACAATAAAAAAGCTGAAGAAAATATTAAATGATTAACGAAAAAATAAAAAGTGATTTTAAATGCAAATTAAAATTAAACAAAGTGATTAACGAAAAAAGTCCTCAAATTAACGAACAGTAGAGCGTCGGGAATCCCTTGCACATATCTAGTATTTTAATTCACTGATAACTCAATTGAGAATTTAATTCCAAAAATCCCAATCGGAAGATACAGAATTATAAACTAAAATTAAACCAAACGTAACCTTTTGAAAAATCATTCATCACCTTTAAATCATGCGAATTGTTATCCATATTGAGAGAACCCAACGACGACAATATACCCAGAGAGTAATATTGCAGCAAAGAATTAAATCAATATAAATAATCAATTGATCCAAACATAATCAAAGAACTAATCCATTCAATAGAAAAAGCATGACTGAATCTATAAACGAAATAAACTCTATGATTATTCAGAAAAGAAAACACCAACAATAAATTAAGAATGATAAAACCAAAGAATTTTAATAAATGAAAATCAAATCCATGAATCAAAATTAAATTAAAAATACCATCTAGTGTGCAAGTTCATCCCTCGCCCTACTTGAGAATTTAGTTACCCATACAAATGATGGACAATATAAATCTCAAGAAAAAGTAAACCTGAAACATGATGGCAGCACAAGGATTTTTTTTTCACTTCTTTCTTTCTGTCGCCTTTCTTCAAAACAGCGCCTCACTTTCTCTTTTATTTTCCTCCACTTGGACCGCTTCTTAAACAACGCCTCCCTTTTTTTTTACTCTTTTTTCTTCCACCTAGACCCCACGTTACTTCTCTCTCCACATCGCATGCCCCTTCCTTTTTTCTTCTTTTTTTCTTCTTTTTTTTTTCCTTCCTTTCCTTGCCTTGCGTCCAAACCCACCTTTTTGCTTTTCTCTTTCTTGTTTTCTTGTTCCTGCGCAGCCCACTTTTGACTTATCTCCAAGCCAAGCCGCACATCTCCACTAGTCTTTTTTCTTTTTTCTTTTCTTTTTCTTTGGTTGGACTGCTTCAAGAGATTGCAGCTCACAAGCCAGCTCAAGACTTGTGAGTTTGTGGGCCATAAGTCTTGAATAATGTTGCTTTGAAGTAGTGTGGACTCAAGTAAGCGCAATACGGCTGCCATCAAAATAAGTTCAAATATACAATCCGAATAGTAAAGTTCCAAAAATGTTAAGTGTGAAGCACAATTATAAACTATCTCTCACCAACAAATAATGCAATATTTGAGACTTAAAATATTATAAAATAATGCTCAAACATATCTCACTACAAATAGAAATTAAATTAAATAATATCAATTATATCCCAACATTTCTATTCACATTTTAGCATTTTAATCTAATAATAGGGTATTTAGAGTGCACTTTCACGCACTCATCACACCCCCCAACTTGCTCATTGCTAGTTCCCTAGCAATTTTCATACAAAAATGGCAAAAGAGACCAAAGACGATTACACACAGAAGGCATCTAATCACACTTTTCAGATTCGCATATCAAAGTAATTTCAGGAATTCAATAACCCTATAACAATTAATCCACTTATAGCAATTCGCAGAGTGTGTGTGTGTGTGCTCCAAATCATATCCATCTAACCACAAACCATGACACATGTAATATCAAGAATATCTTATGCAAAAGGTTTGATAAGTGCGTGAACGTGCACTCTAAATACCCTATTATTATATTAAAATGTTAAAATGTAACCCTATTATTAGAGCATAATGTTTAATATTCTTAATTCATTTATATTTAGTTTTATGACATGTTTTCTATTTAAGTGAGCTGATTAATATATTTATTGAATTAGGGAAGCATTAATGATAAAAGAAGACATATAGAGTACATTGTGTAATTTTCAACTTTCAGGCAGATTTGATCTATGGAATTTTAACTGAGGTTTGGATGGCGTTAGAGTTTCAGAATGAGAAAGTGGTCTTCATGAAGTCTTTAGATCACGTCTTAAGCTTTTCAAAAGGTATGGTTTGTAAAAATCCGAGTTCGTTTGGGCCTCAAAATATTATTTCAAAATCAAGCCTGGAAAGCTAGGATTTTTGTCCAACCAGCAAAATTCAAGGGGTCATAACTTGAGCTTCCGAGGTCCAAATCAGGTGATTTAAAAACTTAAGATTATCTACACATCCAGATCTACAACTTCCGTGAAGAGTCCGAATCAAGATTCAGTCGTTATCTAATAAAAAAAGGGTCTTAAATATTATGGCTGCTGATTGTGCGCGGGAGAAAGAAAAATTAAAAAAAAAAAAGTCAAAGGTGACGGCTGACAAGGTAAAAGGGCGTGAGAAAAGAAAAGAGTAAAGAATTAAGAGCGCAGGACTTGAAGCAACGCCAAAAGAAAAAAAGAATAAGAAAAAGAAAGGAAATGGCGCTCGACCTGCGGCTGGGAAAAAGAAATCGTTGTGCGGCGCGTGATGGGCTTTGAGACTTGAGGCGTTTGGGTTTTTAAAAAAGGCAGAAAGGTGTGGGGCTCAGGGCTGAAAAAGTAGGGCGCAAGGCTGTTTTAAAAAGAAAAAAAAAAAAACAAGAAAGCCGTGCGGCTGAAGGGGGAGGAAAAAAAAGACTGCTGGCGCGAAAGAGAACACGTCCTTGCGGCTGCGCAGGCGTTGAACAGGAGAGAAAACCAGCCACGAATATTCATGGCACAATTTTTTACATGAGATTTATGTTGTCTGTTCTATGGATAACTAAATTTTTAAATAGGGTTAGAAATAAACTTACATTAGATGATATTTTTAATTTATTTTTGATTCACGTACTGAATTTTTATTTATTAAAATTCTTTGATTTTATCATTCATAATTTGTTGTTGGTATTTTTCTTGTCCAAATAATTACAGAGTTTATTCTGTTTATAAATTTAGTCATGCTTTTTCTATTGAATGAATTTTTATTTATTAAAATTCTTTGGTTTTATCATTCATAATTTATTGTTGGTATTTTTCTTATCTGAATAATTACAGAGTTTATTCTGTTTATAGATTCAGTCACGCTTTTTCTATTGAATGGATTAATTCTTTGATTATGTTTGGATCAATTAATTATTTATATTGATTTAATTCTTTGCTGCAATATTGTTTCCTGAGTATATTGTCGTCGTTGAGTTTTCTCAATGTAAATAACAATTTGTGGGATTTAAAAGTGATGAATGATTTTTCAAAGGATTACATTTGGTTTAATTTTCGTTCATAATTCTATATCTTCCGATTGAGATGTTTGGAATTAAATTTTCAATTGAGTTATTAGTGAATTAAAAATAATTAAAATACCGGATATGTGCAAGAGATTCTCGACGCTCTACTGTTCGTTAATTTGAGTATTTTCTTCCGTTAATCACTTTGTTTAAATTTTAATTTGCATTTTAAATCACTGTTTATATTTTTATTTTCTCGTTAATCATTTAAAATCTTCTTTAGCTTCTTTATTCTGTCTATTATTCTTTTAATTTGTCTCCCTGTGGAATCGACACCCCAAAGCTACACTACAACTACCGCATTATTCTTTGGGCGTAATCAAATTTTGGCGCCATTGCCGAGGAGACGGTAGAAGAATCAATAGATAGTTTTTCTTTTCAGCAGTTTGTAAAGGCGGTAACTTCGTTCCCTTCTTTTTACTTGCTGCATTATTATTTTATTTTATTTTATTTATTTATTTTATTTATTTTTATTTTTATTTTTATTGTCATCTTGCATGCATAATATGTATAGGGATGCATTAGGTCGATTTGCTTGTAGGCCTGTGTTAGAGTCAGATTTAGAGTCTAATTTTTCTATTTTTTCTAATTTTTTGTTTAATAATTCTTCAAATTCTGAAAATATGAGTGAACACGAGGGTCAACCCACTAGGACACTTCAGGATTACCTCCACCCTACACGCATAGCCACACCATCATGCATCATGTTTCCACCCAATACTCGTCAAATTGATGTTAAAACGGGGGTGATACAGTTACTCCCTACATTTCATGGTTTGGAAAATGAAAATCCATATGTACACATTAGGGAGTTTGAAGAGGTAATGGCGACTTTCCATAGTCAAAATGCAACAGAAGACATTGTGAGACTTAAGTTCTTTCCTTTCTCTTTGAAGGATCGAGCTAAGAGTTGGCTATACTCATTGAGACCACGGTCGATTGGATTGTGGAATGAGATGACTCGAATTTTCTTTACTAAACTACTTTCCCCAACATAAGACCAATGCTTTAAAAAGACAGATTTCTACTTTTGCACAAAACGACAGTGAGACTTTGTATCAGTCTTGGGAAAGATTTAAGGAGTTATTGAGTATGTGCCCTCACCATGGGTATGAGAGTTGGCGTCTAGTGAGTTATTTCTATGAGGGACTTACACCTATAGAACGCCAATTTGTAAAGATGATGTGTAATGGTGAGTTTTTAAAAAAAGATCCTGATGAGGCCATAGAGTATCTTAATGAGCTTGTTGAAAAAGCTCACACTTGGACAGGACCTAGTGCTCTTGAGAGCACAAATAGGTCACGACCTACAGGGAACCAACATGGTGGTGGAATATACCATCTTAGGGAGGAGGATAACTTGAAATCTAAAATTGAGATACTCACTAAGGAGTTAGAGGATGTTAAAATCTAGGGACTTAAAGCCAACACACTTGGCTAATCATACAGAGTCTTTTAGACCATGTTCTGTGTGTGGCGGGGTAGATCACCTCACCCAAGAGTGTCCTACATATGCTGAGATGAGAGGGATGTATGAGGACCAATGTAATACCTTAGGAATGTACAAGAAGTCTTTCACACCCTTTTCTGAGACTTACAATCCGGGGTGGCATAATCACCCCAATTTTAGCTTGGAAGTCTGAAAAACAGCCACCTGCACCACCACTTGCACAATCCCCTAGATCATATCATGCACCATATCATGCATCTTCATCTTCTAGGAATTCTTTAGAAGACACTTTGCATGTTTTTATTGAAGCACAAGGTAGGACTAATCAAAAGTTTAAATCTTTGATTACGCAGGTTGTGGAAGAAAACAAGGAGATAAAGAGTCAAGTGTCCAAATTGATGAGCTCTTTAAGTGTGAATGAGCGAGGTAAACTCCCTTCCCAAGCTCAGTCCACACCCCATGGTCAACACATGGCGTAAGAGAATTTGAAGGAGGTGAACGCCATTGTGATTCGAAGTGGTAAGTCATTACATATCCCAACTATGGACAAATCGGGGGATGTGGAAAAGGAACAAGATGGTAGTAATGCCGAGCTGCCCAAGGAACCAGAGGTGACAAAGAGCCCTGTTAATGAATTTGACATTGCCATCAAAGACAAGAAAGAAGTGGGAAACGTAGTGGCTGACCATCTCTCGAGACTCACATTTGAGGACACCTCTGACCACCTACCAATCAAGGATGATTTTTTCGATGAGCATTTACTTTCTATTACTTCTCTACCATGGTTTGCTCATATTATGAATTATTTGGCTGCAAATGAGATACCGATGGATTGGAGCGCTCAAGATAAGAGAAAGTTCCTAACTGAGGTACGTAATTTCTATTGGGATGACCCTTTTCTTTTCAAATACTGCCCTGACGAAATTTTAAGGCGTTGCATCCCTGATGAAGAGATTACTAGTGTTTTAGAATTTTGTCACACCCAAGCTTGTGGGAGCCACTTTTCAATGAAGAAAACCACTGCAAAAATTTTGTAGTGTGGATTTTATTGGCCTACCTTGTTTAAGGATGCTAACATCTATTGTCGCTCATGTGAACAGTGTCAAAAGTTAGGAGTTATGACCCGTCGTAATATGATGCCCTTAAACCCAATTTTAGTGATTGAAATTTTTAATTGTTGGGGCATTGATTTCATGGGACCATTTTTCCCTTCCTTTGGATATCAATATATTATTGTGGCAGTAGATTATGTATCAAAATGAGTAGAGGCAGCAGCTTGCAGGAGTAATGATAATAAGACGGTGATTAAATTTCTCAAAGAGAATGTGTTGTCTCGGTTTAGTACACCACGTGCTATCATTAGTGACCGAGGCACACATTTTTGCAACCGTTCTTTTGAGGCTTTGATGAAAAAATATGGGGTGGTACATAAAATCTCTATTGCCTATCACCCCCAGACTAGTGGACAGGTAGAACTTGGAAACAGGGAAATTAAGTAGATTTTAGAAAAAATGGTCAACTCGGATCTTAAAGATTGGTCTTTGAGACTAGTTGATGCACTTTGGGCCTACCATACTAGCTTTCAAAACTCCCTTAGGCATGTCACCTTATAGGCTTGTTTTTGGAAAGCCTTGTCACTTACTTGTGGAGCTCGAGCATCGAGCCTATTGGGCCATCAAGAAGTTCAATTTTGACCTAGGAGAAGCAGGTAAGCTAAGAAAATCGCAATTGACTCAGTTAGAGGAATTGATAAATGATGCTTTTGAGAATTCTAAATTCTATAAGGCTAAAATGAAAGTGTTTCATGATAAAAATACTTTGAGAAAAACGTTTAAGCCTAATGATCGAGTGTTCTTATATGATTCTAGACTCCATAAGCACCCAGAAAAACTCAGGTCTAGGTGGACAGGCCCCTTTATAGTGAAGAATGTTTTTGAAAATGGGGTAGTCGAAATAGAGGATTCTAAGGATGGTCAGGGTTTTTAAAGTAAATGGCCAACGCCTTAAAGTTTTAATTGCTAGGCAAACTCCAGAAGTGGAAGACATTCCACTTATGGAATCAGTCTATCAACCTTAATCACACCATGCAGGTATAGGTTTTTTTTTTTTTTATTTTGTTTGTTTTGTTTTTTTTTTTCTTTTATTTTCGTTCTTTTTTTCTTTTTGTTTGCTGTTATTTTCTTTGTTTTTATTTGTAGGTTAATTTCATTTTGTTAGTTCAGGTTGCCATCTTTGGTGCTTAGCGAGCTGCCCACGTCACACCAATGTTTTCAGACCCAGACCGTTCATTGAACCGAAAAAATGTCCAGATTACGGGTTATTGGTTCAACCGTCGGGTCAACCGGAATCAAACTGTGATGTCATAATTATATAATTAATAAATTTAATAATACATATTATTGATATTTTAAATTAAAAAAATTATACAAAAATTACTAAAAATTATATAAAAAAAATTTACAAAATATAAATGCACTTATCCAAACTACATGAAAAAAAAAAAAAGAAGATATAAACACTAATAATCATGCATAAAATAAAATAAAATACCACATGATACAAATATATAATACTGGAGTTTCAAACTTCAAGGGTTTAAAATTTTAAATACAATCCAAAATAAATTCAACTAAATACCAACTCAACTTAGCCAAAATTCAGCCAAAAAATTGCATGAAATTTGAGATTTTGAATATACAAAAAAAAATGTAGCCAGGAACCGACCGGGTCAACCGGTTCACCAGTTGAACCGTCCAGTTTTACCAGTTTTCAATTTTTAGAACGCTTTTGAACTTAAAATGGGTTTATGGGTTAAACCGGACCAGTTTTGTGGACCGATCGACGGTTCAACCGGTTGAACCGGCCAGTCCGGTCCGGGTTTTAAAACATTGCATCACACATCAGGTGTATTCTACCTTTTTCAGTACCCTTCATTCAATTTTGATTGTTAAACATTGAGGACAATGTTTCATTTGAGTTGGGGGCTGGTGGTACAAATTTAACATTTAAAATGCTGTAGCATACTTTTATGAGTCAAATTTTTTTTAAAATTTGCATCACACGTGCATCTTTTTTATATGAGTACTCATTTTCATTCATAGCCATTTTCGAGAATTCACCAAATCCACCATAATCATTCTGCTGAGGCATTCACAGAACTTTTAATGCACTTATCCAAACTTTGTGGTAAGATGGTAGTTTGACACATGTATCTAGAGAACTCTTTTGCTTAAGTATTCATATGAGTTTTGGAGAGAATTGAGAGCCTACAAATGCAAGAAATTGTGATAAGGGTTCATTGATCTGTTGAATTGGGCACTTCTTTTGAGAATATCATTATATGGTTGGTAGTATGATGGTGGATATACTTAGGATATGACGAAGGTCAACTTATGATTAAAGTTTGAGTCTTTCAAGCTAGCCCTTCTCATCATTGACCCTTAGTAGCCAACTTTGAGCCAACAAACACATAGTTTTTTTCATGTGCCCACATCATCCATACCGCTTTACATTGGAGTATAGCCTATACCTTGATTTTCCTACCCTTTTTGCTTCCAAGTGTGTACTAGGTGTGAAATTTGTATTTATTTTCTTTTGTGATGAATTGAAAGAAAAAAGAAAAAGAAAAAGGAAAGAGTACAAGTGCAGAGTGTTCAATTGAGTGAGCATCAAAGTCAATGTGCAAAAAAAAAAAAAAAAAAAAAAAGAGAAGAGAAAGAAGAAGGAGAAGTATTGTTATTCAGTGAGCTAAAAAGTTGCAGAAGTACATCAAGTGAGAAGTTTGGTTTGCTATGATTTTTAATGAAATTCTCTTAGTATGTACTTGGAAGTTTTTGAATCCTTTTTATCCTTTTCTTCATATAGCCCCTAACCCGAGCCATGTTACAACCTTTTTTATGTTGATCGTTCTGATCCTAAGTAAGCCTGTGGAAAGAGTGGTGGAAGTCTCATTTGTTAGTGCTCCTATCATAAGATCAATGTTAGCTTGTTGCTTGTACATAATTGCCTAATTCTTCATTGAGCATGTACACCCCTTGTCAACTCTATAGAGAGAACCCCTACATGAAACACTTTTATACCCGTGAGATATGGAGTTGAACCTTTTGCTTAAGATGTTCTTGATGTTACATGTGTCATGGTTTGTGGTTAGATAGATATGGTTTGGAGCACACACACATACACTCTGTGAATTGCTATAAGTGGATTGATTGTTATAAGGTTAATGAATTCCTTAAATTGCTTTGATATGCGAATCTGAAAAGTGTGATTAGATGCCTTTTGTTTGTGATCTTCTTTAGTCTCTTTTGCCATTTTTGCATGAAAATTGTTAGGGACTAGCAATGAGCAGGTTGGGGGGTGTGATGAGTGCACGAAAGTGCACTCTAAATACCCTATTATTATATTAAAATGTTAAAATGTGACCCTATTATTAGAGCATAATGTTTAATATTCTTAATTCATTTATATTTAGTTTATGACATGCTTTCTGTTTAAGTGAGCTGATTAATATATTTATTGAATTAGGGAAGCATTAATGGTAAAAGAAGAGATATAGAGTACATTGTGCAATTTTCAGCTTTCAGGCAGATTCGATCTATGGAGCTTCAACTGAGGTTTGGAAAGTGGTCCTCATGAAGTCTTTAGAGAACGTCTTAAAATTTTCAGAAAGGTGTGGTTTGCAAAAATTCGAGTTCGTTTGGGCCTCCAAACATTATTTCAAAGTCAGGCCTGGAAAGTTGGATTCCTGTCCGACCAGCAAAATTCAAGGGGTCATAACTTGAGTTTTCAAAGTCCAAATTAGGTGATTTAAAAACTTAAAATTATCTACACATCCAGAGCTACAACTTCTGTGAAGAACCCGAATCAAGATTCAGTCGTTATCTAATAGAAAAAGGGGCTTAAATATTGCGGCTGTTGATTGTGTGCGGGAGAAAGAAAAAGAAAAGAAAGAAAGTCAAAGGTGACGGCTGACAAGGCAAAAGGGCGTGAGAAAAGAAAAGAGTAAAGAATTAAGGGCGCATGACTTGAAGCAACGCCAAAAGAAAAAAAGAATAAAAAAAGGAAGGAAAGGACGCTGAACGTGCGGCTGGGAAAAAGAGAAATCGCTGTGCGGCGCTTGATGGGCTTTGAGACGTGAGGCGTTTGGGTTTTTAAAAAAGGAAGAAAGGCGTGGGGCCCAGGGCTGAAAAAGTAGGGCGCAAGGCTGTTTTGAAAAGAAAAAAAAAAAAAACAAGCAAGTCGTGCGGCTAAAGGGGGAGGAAAAAAGAGACTGTGCGGAGCGAAAGAGAACAGTTTGCAACTGCGCAGGCATTGAACAGAAGAGAAAATCAGCGACGGCTATTTCTGGCACAATTTTTTTACATGAGATTTATGTTGTACGTTCTGGATATGGGTAACTAAATTTTTAAGTAGGGTCAGGGATAAACTTGTACTAGATGATGTTTTCAATTTATTTTTGATTTACATACTAAATTTTTATTTATTAAAATTCTTTGGTTTTATCATTCGCAATTTATTGTTGGTATTTTTCTTATCTGAATAATTACAAAGTTTATTTTGTTTATAGATTCAGTCATGCTTTTTCTATTGAATGCATTAATTCTTTGATTATGTTTGGATCAATTAATTACTTATATTGATTTAATTGTTTGCTGCAATAATGCTCCCTGGGTATATTATCGTCGTTGGGTTTTATCAATGTGAATAACAATTTGTGGGATTTAAAAGTGATGAATGATTTTTCAAAGGGTTACATTTAGTTTAATTTTAGTTCATAATTCTATATCTTCCGATTGAGATATTTGGAATTAAATTCTCAATTGAGTTATTAGTGAATTAAAAATAATTAAAATACCGGATATGTGCAAGGGATTCCCAACGCTCCACTATTCGTTAATTTGAGTATTTTCTTCCATTAATCACTTTGTTTAAATTTTAATTTGCATTGTAAATAACTGTTTATATTTTTATTTTCTCGTTAATCATTTAAAATATTCTTTAGCTTCTTTATTCTGTATGTTATTCTTTTAATTTGTTTCCCTGTGGAATCGACACCCCAACGCTACACTACAACTACTGCGTTATTCTTTGGACGTAATCAAGGTTCAACTCCATATCTCACAGGTATAAAAGTGTTTCATATAGGGGTTCTCTCTATGGAGTTAACAAGGGGTGTACACGCTCAATGAAGAATTTGAAAATTATGTGCAAATAACAAACAAACATTGATCTTATAATAGGAGCACTAACAATTGAGACTTCCACCACTCTTGCCACAGGCTTACTTAGGATCAGAACGATCAACATAAAAAATGTTGTAACGTGACTCAGGTTAGGGACTATATGAAGAAAAGGATAAAAATGATTCACAAACTTCCAAGTATATACTAAGAGAATTTTATTAAGAATCATAGCAAATCAAGCTTCTCACTTAATGTACTCTTCAGATCACTGAATAACAATACGTCTCCTTCTTCTTTCTCTTCTTTCTTTTCTCTCTTTTTTTTTTTTTTTTATACTCACTCAATTGAGCACTGTGCACTTGTACTCTTTCCTTTTTCTTTTTCTTCTTTTTTCAATTCAACACAAAAGAAAAGAAATGCAAATTCTACACCTAGTACACACTTGGAAGCAAAAAGGGTAAAAAAATTAAGGTATAGGCTATACTCTAATGTAGAGCGGTATGGATTATGTGGGCACATGAAAAGAGAAAAAAATTATATATGTTTGTTGGCTCAAAGTTGGCTACCAAGGGTCTATGATGAGGAAGGTTAGCTTGAAAGGCTCAAACGTTAATCCTAAGTTGATCTTTGTCATATCCCAAGTATATCCGCTGTCATACCACCAACCATGTAATGATTTTCTTAAAAGAAATGCCCAATTCAACAAATCAATGAACGCCTATCACAATTTCTTGCATTTGTAGACTCTCAATTCTCTCCAAAACTCACATGAATACTTAAGCAAAAGAGTTCTCTAGCTACATGTGTCAAACCACCATCTTACTACAAAGTTTGGAAAAGTGCATTAAAAGTTCTGTGAATGCCTCAGCAGAATGATTATAGTGGATTCGGTGAATTCTCGAAAATGGCTATGAATGAAAATGAGTACTCATGTGAAAAATATGCACATGTGATGCAATTTTTTTTTTTAAAAAAAAAAAAATTCATATGTCATAGAGTTCCAACATGCATTTTAAATGTTAAATGTTGAATTTGCACCACCACCCCCCCAACTTAAATAAAACATTGTCCTCAATGTTTAACAATCAAAATTGAATAGAGGATACTGAAAATGGGAGAATACACCTGATGTGTGACATTGGCAGCTCACTAAGCACCATAGATGGCAACCAGAACTGACAAAATGAAATTAACTTGCCAATAAAACAAAGAAAACAGCAGCAAACAAAAAGAAAAATAACGAAAATAAAACAAAACAAACAAAATAAAGAAAAAAAAACATACGTGCATGGCGTGATCAAGGTTGATAGAACGGGTCTATAAGTGGAATGTTTTCCACTTCCGGAACTTGCCTATCAATTAAAATTTTAAGGCGCTGACCATTTACTTTAAAAACTCGACAATCCTTAGGATCCTCTATTTCGACTACCCTAGTTTCAAAAACATTCTTCACTATAAAGGGCCTCTCCACCTAGACCTTAGTTTTCCTGAGTGCTTATGGAGTCTAGAATCATATAAGAGCACTCGATCATTAGGCTTAAACATTTTTCTCAAAATATTTTTATTATGAGACACTTTCATTTTAGCTTTATAGATTCTAGAGTTCTCATAAGCATCATTTCTCAATTCCTCTAATTCGATCAATTGAAATTTTCTTAGCTTACCTACTTCTCCCGTGTCAAAATTGAAATGCTTGATGGCCCAATAGGCTTGATGCTCGAGCTCCATAGGTAAGTTGCAAGGCTTTCCAAAAACAAGCCTATAAGGTGACATGCCTAAAGGAGTTTTGAAAGTTGTACAGTAGGCCCAAAGTGCAAAGACCAATCTTTGCGATCCGGGTTAACTGTTTTTTCTAAAATTTTCTTAATTTCCCTGTTTGCAAGTTCTACCTGTCCACTTGTTTGGGGATGATAGGCAGTAGAGATTTTATGTACCATCGCATATTTTCTCATCAAAGCCTCAAAAGAACGGTTGCAAAAATGTGTGCCTCGGTCACTAATGATAGCACGTGGTATACCAAACCAAGACAACACATTCTCTTTGACAAATTTAATCACCGTCTTATTATCATTACTCCTGCAAGTTGCTGCCTCTACCCATTTTGATACATAATCTACTACCACAATAATATATTGATATCCAAAGGAAGGAGGAAATGGTCCCATGAAATCAATGCCCCAATAATCAAAAATTTCAATCACTAAAATTGGGTTTAAGAGCATCATATTACGACGGGACATAACTCTTAACTTTTGACACTTTTCACATGAACGACAATAAATGTTAGCATCCTTAAACAAGGTAGGCCAATAAAATCCACACTACAGAATTTTTACGGCGGTTTTCTTCATTGAAAAGTGGCCCCCACAAGCTTAGGAGTGACAAAATACTAAGACACTAGCAATCTCTTCACCAGGGATGCAACGCCTTAAAATTTGGTCAGGGCAGTATTTGAAAAGAAAAGGGTCATCCCAATAGAAATTACGTACTCAGTCATGAACTTCCTCTTATCTTGAGCACTACAATCCACTGGTATCTCACCTACAACCAAATAATTCACAATATGAGCAAACCATGGTAGAGAAGTAATAGAAAGTAAATGCTCATCGAGAAAATCATCCTTGATTAGTAGGTGGTCAGAGGTGTCCTCAAATGTGAGCCTCGATAGATGATCACCCACTACGTTCTCCATTCTTTTCTTGTCTTTGATGGTGATGTCAAATTCCCGCAAAAGTAAAATTCACCGTATTAGTCACGCCTTAGCATCCTTCTTTGTGAGAAGGTACTTAAGGGCTGTATGATCTGTGAAAATAAGAATAGGATAACTAATTAAAGAAGCACGAAACTTATCCAAAGCAAATACGACAACTAGCAACTCTTTTTCAGTTGTAGAGTAATTCATCTAAGCACTATTTTAAATTCTACTAGCATAGTAAATGACAAAGGGCTTTCCCTTCCTTCGCTGTCCAAGAATGGCACCTATAGCATAATCACTGGCATCACACATAATCTCAAAAGGCAAAGTCCAATCAGGTGGCTGCATTATGGGTGCTAAGGTAAGCTTGCCAATTAGCGTTTTAAAGGCCTCTTGGCAAGCTTGTGTCCACTCAAATGGGGCATCTTTAGCTAGGAGGTCACATAATGGTTTAGATATGGTAGAAAAATTTTGTATGAACCTCCTATAAAAGCCCGCATGACCAAGAAATGATCTCACATCCTTTACCGTCCAAGGTGTAGACAATTTAGAGATTAATTCAATCTTAGATTGATCAACCTCTATCCCCCTAGAAGAAATAATATGCCCTAAGACAATACATGAAGGTACCATAAAGTGGCATTTTTCTCAATTCAAAACCAAGTTCTTCTCCTCACGAGTCAACACTCTCTCTAAATTCAATAGGCATGCATCAAAAGAAGATCCAAAAACAGTTAAGTCATCCATAAAAACTTCCATGCAATTTTTAACCATATCACTAAAAATACTTATCATGCAACGTTGAAAAGTAGCAGGTGCATTACACAATCCAAATGGCATTTTACGAAAAGCATAAGTACCAAAAAGACAAATAAAAGTGGTTTTATCCTGGTCTTCTAATACAATTTCAATTTGATAATAACCAAAATAACCATCCAAGAAACAATAAAAAGGATAACCAGCCACACGCTCTAGAATTTGATCAATAAAAAGGAGAGGAAAATGGTCTTTCTAGGTGACAACATTCAATTTTCTATAATCAATGCACATCCGCCATCCAGTCACAAGTTTTATAGGGACTAACTCTCCTAGGTCATTTTTCACCACAGTAACACCTGACTTTTTAGGGACAACCTGTGTAGGACTAACCCATTTACTATCAGCAATAGAATATATGATTCTTGCATCTAATAGTTTCAACACTTCATTTTTCACCATTTCTTTCATAGTGGGATTAAGCCTACGCTAGGGGCCTATACGAAGGCTAATTCCTTCCTCCAAATTGATTTTATAAGAATTGACTAAGGGACTAACACCTTTTATATTAGCAATACTCCAACCTATGGCTGATCTATGCTTACTTAGGGTCTGAATTAATATCTCACCTTGAGACTCAGACAATTCAAATGAGATAATAACAAGAAAAGTATCACTTGGACCAAGGAAGGCATGCTTTAAACCCTTGGGCAAAGGCTTCAATTCAACTTTGGGTGCTTTCACACTCGAAGGAATCCATTCTTCACTTTTTTTAGGCAACTCCTCAAACTTCGGTTGCCATACTCGTGCTCCATAATCCTGAGTTTTGTCAAAAATAGCACAAGTATCAACCACATCAGATGGATCAATAACATAATCAAACTCAGAATTAACAAGAAAATGCTCAAGGGGATCAAAATCATGAGTTGGAGGAACTCCCCTATCAACGAGTGAATCTAACATGTACGTTGGCAGCTCTCGTCCTCCTCTTCTGGTTGTTTTGCAGTATGGAATATATTACCTCGAGAGTTATGTTCCTAAAAGACAGCTTCATGAGCCCATTCCTGTAATTAATAAAAACATTAGCAGTGGCAAGCAAAGGCCTACCTAAAATCAAAGGAATTTTTGAAGTAGAGTCAACAACAGAGCTAGTGTCAAGGATTAGGAAATCAACAGGATAATAAAATTTATCAATTTGAATCAGAACATCCTCTACCACACCCCGTGGCGATCTGACTGAACAGTCAGCCAATTGCCATACCATAGAAGTTGGTTTGATTTCTCCTAACCTCATCTGCAAATAAATAGAATAAGGCATTAAATTCACACTAACTCCTAAATCAAACAAAGCTTGCCCAAACTCATGATTTCTAATGCTACATGCAATGGTTGGATAACCAGGATCCTTGTACTTGGGAGGAATCCTTTGCTCAATTAGAGCACTAACTTGCTCTATTAGGAACGATGTCTTCTTTACATAGTGTTTCCTCTTAACCATACACAAATCTTTAAGAATTTTTGCATAAGTAGGAACTTGTTTAATCACATGCAAAAGAGGAAGATTGATTTTTACCTGCCTGAGATTCTCTAAGATTTCATTATTAGGATCCAAAGTTCGCTTGCTTGATTTTAAAGCTTATGAAAATGGTACCTTAACAGGGCTCTTTGTCACCTCGGTTCCTTGGGCAGCTCAGCATTTCTATTATCTTGATCATTTTCCACATCCCCCGATTTGTCCATTGTTGGGATATGGAATGACTTACCACTTTGAGTCACAATGGCGTTTGCATCCTTCAAATTCTCTTGCGTCATGTGTTGACCATGGGGTGTGGACTGAGCTTAGGAAGGGAATCTGCCTTGCTCATTCACACTCAAAGAGCTCATCAATTTGGACACTTGGCTCTTTATCTCCTTATTTTCTTCCACAACCTGCGTAATCAAAGATTCAAACGTTTGATTAGTCTTACCCTGTGCTTCAATAAAAGTATGCAAAGTGTCTTTTAAAGAATTCCTAGAAGATGAAGGTGCATGATATGGTGCAGGGTATGATCTAAGGGGCTGTGCAAGTGGCTGGTTTTCAGACTTCCAGCTAAAATTAGGGTGATTGTACCACCCCAGATTGTAGGTCTCAGAGAAGGGTGTGGAAGGCGTCTTGTACATACCTAAGGTATTACATTATTCCTCATACATCCCTCTCATCTCAACAAATGTAGGACACTCTTGGGCATGGTGATCTACCCCACCACACACCAAACATGGTCCAAAAGACTCTGCATGATTAGCCAAGTGTGTTGGCGTTAAGTCCCTAACCTTTAACACCTCTAACTCCTTAGTGAGTATCTCCACCTTAGCCTTCAAGTTGTCCTCCCTGAGATGGTAAATTCTACCACCAGTTTGGTTCCCTGTAGGTCGTGACCTATTTGTGCTCTCAAGAGCACTAGGTCTTGTCCAATTGTGAGCTTTTTCAACAAGCTAGAGGTATTCTATCGCCTCATCAGGATCTTTCTGCAAAAACTCACCATTACACATCATCTCTACAAATTGGCGCTCTCTAGGTGTAAGTCCCTCATAGAAATAACTCACTAGACGCCAACTCTCATACCCATGGTGAGGGCACACACTCAATAATTCCTTAAATCTCTCCCAAGATTGATACAAAGTCTCACTGTCTTTTTGTGCAAAGGTGAAAATCTGTCTTTTTAAAGCATTGGTCTTATGTTGGGGAAAGTATTTAGTAAAGAAGACCTGAGTCATCTAATTCCACGATCCAATCGATCATGGTCTCAATGAGTATAGCCAACTCTTAGCTCTATCTTTCAAAGAGAAATGAAAGAACTTAGGTCTTGCAATGTCATCTGTTGCATTTTGACTATAGAAAGTTGCAATTACCTCTTCAAACTCCCTAATGTGCACATATGGATTTTCATTTTCCAAACCATGAATTGTAGGGAGTAACTGTATCACCCCGGTTTTAACATCAAGTTGACGAGTATTAGGTGGAAACATGATGCATATGGTGTGGCTGTGCGTGTAAGATGGAGGTAATCCTGAAGGGTCCTAGTGGGTTGATTCTCGTGTTCACTCATATTTTCAGAATTTGAAGAATTATCAAATAAGAAATTAGAAAAATTAGACTCTGAATCTGAATCTGACTCTAACACAGGCCTACAAGCAAATCGACCTAATGCGTCCCTATACCTATTGTGCATGCAAGATAACAATTAAAAAAAATATGAAAAGAAAAATAAAATAAAATAATAATATAGCAAGTAAAAAGAGGGAACAAAGTTACCGCCTTTACAAACTGCTGAAAAGAAAAACTATCGAATGATTCTTCTACCATCTCCCTGGCAACGGCACTAAAATTTGATTACGCCCAAAGTATAACGTGGTAGTTATAGTGCAGCTTTGGAGTTTCGATTCCACAGGGAGACAGATTAAAAGAATAACAGACAGAATAAAGAAGCTGAAGAAAATATTAAATGATTTACAAGAAAATAAAAAGTGATTTTAAATGCAAATTAAAATTAAACAAAGTGATTAACGAAAAAGGTGGTAGTTGTAGTGCAGCTTTGGGGTTTCGATTCCACAGGGAGACAGATTAAAAGAATAATAGACAGAATAAAGAAGCTGAAGAAAATATTAAATGATTTACAAGAAAATAAAAAGTGATTTTAAATGCAAATTAAAATTAAACAAAGTGATTAACGAAAAAAGTACTCAAATTAACGAACAGTAGAGCGTCAGGAATCCCTTGCACATATCTGCTATTTTAATTATTTTTAATTCACTGATAACTCGATTGAGAATTTAATTCCAAAAATCTCAATCGGAAGATATAGAATTATAAACCAAAATTAAACCAAATGTAACATTTTGAAAAATCATTCATCACCTTTAAATCACGTGAATTGTTATCCACATTGAGAGAACCCAACGATGACAATATACCCAGAGAGCAATATTGTAGCAAATAATTAAATCAATATAAATAATCAATTGATCCAAACAAAATCAAAGAACTAATCCATTCAATAGAAAAAACATGATTGAATCTATAAACGAAATAAACTCTATGATTATTCGAAGAAGAAAACACCAACAATAAATTGAGAATGATAAAACCAAAGAATTTTAATAAATGAAAATCAAATACATGAATCAAAATTAAATTAAAAATACCATCTAATGTGCACGTTCATCCCTAGGCCCTACTTCAGAATTTAGTTACCCATACAAATGATGGACAACATAAATCTCAAAAAAAAATTAAACCTGAAACATGCTAGCGGCACAAGAATTTTTTTGCTCTTCTTTCATCCTATCGCCTTTCTTCAAAACAGCGCCTCACTTTCTCTTTTATTTTCCTCTGCCTAGACCGCTTCTTAAAACAATGCCTCCCTTTTTTTTTACTCTTTTTTCTTCCACCTGGACCCCACGTTACTTCTCTATCCGCGCCGCACGCCCCTTCTTCTTTTCTTTTTTTTTTTTTTCTTATTTTTTTTCCTTCCTTTCCTTACCTTGCATCCAAACCCACCTTTTTGCTTTTCTCTTTCTTTTTTTCTTGTTCCTGCGCAACCCACTTTTGACTTATCTCCAAGCCAAGCTGTACGTCTCCACTCTTATTTTTTCTTTTTTTCTTTTCTTTTTCTTTGGTTGGACGACTTCAAGAGATTGCAGCTCACGGGCCAGCCCAAGACTTATGAGTTTGTGGGCCATAAGTCTTGAATTATATTGCTTTAAAGTAGTGTGGACTCAAGTAAGCGCTAGTGCGGCTGCCATCAAAATAAATTCAAATATACAATCCGAATAGTAAAGTTCCAAAAATGTTAAGTGTGAAGCACAATTACAAACTATCTCTCACCAATAAATAATGCAATATTTGAAATGTAAAATATTATAAAATAATGCTCAAACATATCTCACTACAAATAGAAATTAAATTAAATAATATCAATTATATCCCAACATTTCTATTCACATTTTAGCATTTTATATAATAATAGGGTATTTAGAGTGCACTTTCGTGCACTCATCAATGGCTTTCACCAATTATGTAAAAATCACGGGATTTGTACTGTAGGAAACCTGCTAAGCCAATTGACAAGAAAGATATAGGCATCATTGGCAGTACTTTTATCAGTTTAGTCATTAATGCACAAACCACAGGTCTGGTTCATTTCAACGACCCCTAAAGCCTCGTATTCATTACAAGTGCTTTAGGCTTGGTCCACTTAATACACATACCCTAAGTCTGGTCCATCTCAATGACTCCTAAAGTCTCGTATTCATTATAAGTGCTTTAGGCTTGGTCCACTTAATGCCCAGACCTCAAGTTTGATCTGTCTCAATGACTCCTAAAGTCTCGTATTCATTACAAATGCTTTAGGCTTGGTCCACTTAATGCCCAAACCTCAGGTCTGGTCTATCTCAATGACTCCTAAAGTCTCGTAGTCATTACAAGTGCTTTAAGCTTGGTCCACTTAATGCACAGACTCCAGGTCTGGTCCATCTTAATGACTCCTAAAGTTTCAGTGTTCATTACAAGTGCTTTAGGCTTGGTCTACTTAATGCACAGACTTGAGGTCTGGTCCATCTCAATGACTCCTAAAGCCTCGTATTCATTACAAGTGCTTTAGGCTTGGCCTACTTAATGCACAGACCTCAGGTTTGGTCCTATCTCAATGAATTCTAAAGCCTTGTATTCATTACAAATGCTTTAAGCTTGGTTCACTTAGATGCATAGACCTCAAGTCTGGTCCATTTCAATGACTCCTAAAAGCCTTGTATCCATTACAAGTGCTGTAGGCTTGGTCCATCTTAATGCACAGACCTCCAGGTTTGGTCCATTTCAATAACTCCTAAAAGCCTTGTATCCATTACAAGTGCCATAGGCTTAGTCCATCTCCATGCACAGACCCCCAAGTCTGGTCCATTTATCTATTGCGACATTGCCACCCATGTATAAACCCTAAAAACCTTATATTTATGATAAGTGTTACATATAATTATGAAAGATAGCAAAGTTAATACGCAGTCAAGCATACAAACTTAGAGATTCAGAGCCAAAGTAAGGGCAGGTTCTTTCTTTTGCTCTGAAGCCTCCTTTTAGCCAGACTAGGGAAGATCGACAACAAGCTCTACTGCCCCAGCATCTTTTTCATCCTCTTCGATCATCTCGACCTTTGAAACCAGAACGTCATGAAGTCTAATAACGTCGAGATTGGGGTGGAGCTTAAAGAGCTTCTTCTTGCACATACGGTAGTCATAGTTAATAAATTCTCCTTCTAGTCTGCCGACTTCAGCCTTCAGATCTTTCTCGGTCTAAGCCTTAGCCGTTTCCACGCTCTCAACTAAATTTTGAGCAACTTTAGCACTGGAGGCCATGAATTGGGTAGTGCCCAAATAAAGACAGAGCTCATCTATTTCGCCTTGGAGTTTGTTGATTTACTCCATATCATCAGAGCGATCCACAATGGTAGCCATTGCATGAGTCGCATACAAAATAAAAGAAAATTCAAGACTTAGCTTAGACCATTAGCCCTTCCAAGCACTGGACATCAACTCTTCTGAGCTCAGATAATTTACTCTTCTGAACTCAAGTCATTAGCTCTTCCGAGTTCAGTTCGTCAGATATTCTAAAGAGCTTAGATCGGCTCATTCGACATGATTTGTTCATCAGTCTTCTAAAAGATTTCATTGCAACTCTTTCCAACTCAAGATTCTATCAGTATAGATCGATATTACTACTTCCTAACCCTACTGGCCGACAGGTAAGGCTCAGGAAGTAGAGGGGCTAGCTGATAAGCCAAAAAATATCCCACCACTATGGACGTGACACATGTACCCCCAATGTTAGCTACCTACGAGGAATATATCCTAAGTGACAAGTCTTTTAGATAGGAAAAAAATCATATCCCAATTAGGAGGATTATCAACTATTCCTTAACCTCAGTCAAGCAAGTAAGAAATTCTATTCAATATGAAAAATTGCTAAAATTAAGGACTCTCAACCCTATAAATAAAGGGGTCAAGTAGGTTCAAACAAAATTGAATGTAAGAGGTATTTTAGTCATACAAAATTGAAAAACTGTTGAAGTGAAGAAAATGAATTTGGACCTTGTCCTAATTAACAATTATATTTAGGACCGTTGAATGAAGAGCCCTTAAAAAAATTTCATCGCAATGTTTTAAAAATTTGATCGGAATAGACAGTCGCACCCAGAAATTGGTGTGAGCCAAAACTTGGAAGGAAAACTATTCTTAAATATGCGTGTTTAGTATTGGACTCCATCATTCTAAATGTATGTCCACGCGGGACGGGACATATCACTTGAACTCTGACCTCCTATTTTAACATTAGATTTCAACCACCTGGATGTGTTTCCACCGAAACTCGGTAGTTTTACAAAATATAAAAACCTTCTATTTAATGAAATTTGTTCCAGAAAGGTGGTTGAACCGGTTCAATGAAACCGTTAACGGTTCAAGACAACTGCCCGGTTCAATTACAGCATTTGAAATCGATTTGTAAGGCTGGGCTCACTCGTTTCTCTTCATCGCAGTCCTGATCTCTCTTTGCAGCTGCAGCGACGGTGCATGGTTGTCACGGACGAGGCTTCGTGACCTGGGAAAGTGGTCTTCGATCGGTGACAACGACGACGATGACGGAAACCTTGTTTGGGTCGCTTGTAGGTTTTATTCTATTTGACTGGTATGATTGGAGTTTTGTTTTAATGAAAACAGCTTGAATTTTTTCATTTGAAAGAGAACTCTTTGATTGTGTAGGACTTAATTGAAGACAAGTACGGTGATTACTCAAAACCATAACTCATCTTTGTCTTCCTACTTCCTAGTGGAAATAGCTCCTGCACAGTCATCTGAAAGACTAAATATCAGGTCAGTTATTCCTTTTTTTTTATTTTTCTAATTTTCCCTAAAATCTTCTAATTTTCCATGAATGCTCTGGTTTGTGTTAATTGAATTAGATACCAGTTTATCCATGAATGATAAAAAGTAAAAACTATCAAACTAGCTGGAATTTTTGCCAAACTTATCTACTGTTGTGTTTATTATTAAGTTAGAAAACATGGGTTGATTGCAAAATCTTGAACTGTACAATTTTCCAATTTTTCTGTGGGAAATTTTGTGAAACACTTGCTGGAAATGTCCTCATGTTGGATTGCCCAAATTCATCCTGGATGAATTTTAGCATTCAGTATACCAAGTCATCTGCCCTCACTGTTTCATGTTAGAGTAATTCTAGGGACACCACCGCGGATCTAGACCTTGAGCATAGGGGCCGCAAGAATACAAAAAAATAAAATTTAAGAAGGTATTTGTGAAAATATAAAAAATTTTGGGAGGGGGGGAACTCCTATTTTTTTTTTTAAATTCTATACAAAAGAAGGCAAAACTTTGGGGGGCATTGCCCTCCTAGACATGAGCCACTAGATCCCACCACCCATGGGGCCACCATGGGACTCACCCATGTGAGAGGATGGTATCCAAGGTAGTACAAATAGGTGTTGTCCCTAGCATTATTGTTCATGTTACCTAAGTAGTGTTTATCATCTTTACATGTCATCACACATGCTGATAATAAATTTTATTTTATTTTTTTCTTTTATTGCACCTTTTTGATTGTCATTTAAACACTATGTTTCTGCTATTTTGAATAATATTGTGTTATGCTATCTAGATATCTTTAGGTTTAGTAAGGTGATAATAAATTTTAAGATTTTTTTATATTTTAATATTTTTTATTAATATTATTTATGACGTAATTATGATGTTATGGTTTGGTTCCGGTTAACCTGACGGTTGAACCTCTGACTCGTGACCCGGTTATTTTTCATGTTCATCAAACGGTCCAACTTTTAAAACATTGGTAAGAAGTAATGTTCTTGATGTATATTCAATTTATTAATTTGTTGGTGATTAATTTGTGTGGTAGTGGATTGAAACAGTGACGGTTTAGTTGGAAGTGTTGCTTAGATTGGGTGGTGGTGACCAGATGTGGTAAGAGGGAGTTTTCGGTTACAGTCTATCCCTTTGAAACCTTTGTTGGTTATCTTCAAGGGCTCTTTCTTTCCCGCCCTAATAAGGGCATTCTAAACTTTAACATCCTATTTATGGGTAAACATGTCATTGTAATCAATATTATTTCACATGAGGGCAAAATGGACATTTTGCATGGTCAAAGAAGTCCTTCACGGATGGATGAATGACTCCATTGAACGTCATTGATGGCAGAGAAGATCCCTGCCTATATCCTTGATGAGGCGGCTGTGTGGGGTTTCCTCAAACCTCGAGGTAGGTAGGTGATTTTTTCCCTTTATTTTTCATATTTTGAAATTTGATGTTATTGCTGTTATGGTGATTGTAATTCTAGTATTTAATGAATACAAGTAATTCTGATGTCTTGTAAGGAAGGAAACTCTAATTTTTGGTGCTTCTCTCATCTTTTATTTTAGATCTTGAGCTCTTCTTTCTTGGGACTCTTGAAGAAAATTTAATAAAAAAAAAGCAATGACTAATAGTTTAACAATGATTTAGTGGAGGAAAATACAATAAAAACAAAATATAATCATATGCTGTGAAGAAAACAAGGGATTTCAAGTTTAGCATTGTTTCTCCTTTAGAGATTGATATGTTTTGTTAGTTCAATTTTTTTGTGTTGGATTTTAAGTGTTGTCTAGGTACTTGAAGCTTAAGGGGGTTACAATTTCTGTTATGCTCGGTTGCCTAGAAGATCAAGGAAAGGGAAACCAAAGACAATTTTCATTTCCAATGTAATTGTAAAATCCAAATTTTGATGCCTTTTCCTTGTCTTGTCATCCCAAACAAAAAATAGATTGGCTGAGAAGCTTGATCTATTGGTAAGAAGTTGGGGCAAGCATGATTAATAGAGTCTCTTTGCAATTTGTTTTTGTAAACTATTTACTGATCTTTGAAAATGGAGTACGTGAAATCATTTAGGAAAACCAATTTGACAGTGTGTTATGAAAAATAATTTTTTTCCCTAAAATTACATATGAAAATGCTCATTTTTTTTAAAAAAAAAATTCCCAAATTTAGTTTAGGAATGATAGAATAACAGGACATGTTGTATTCTCAAAAAATTTCACCATTTTTGTTATTGAAATTTGAAAATGAGAGCAATTTTCTCAAATGCATTTTTGAAACATAAACTAAACGAGCCCTTAAACACCAATATTGAGAGACGCCTTTATTCACCTTTCAACTATAATTTCTGACTTAACTTTGATCTTCTATGATCATCATTTGTTTGTTGGCCAACCAGTCAAGTTATCAACTTATTTATGTTTAATCCTTTTGTATAGTGTTGCTCCATTTCATATTGTGCTAATTTTTATCTGCTTCTTGGCATACAACAAATGCAAAATATTTGATTCACTCAGCCTTGATGCTTTCATCACGAGTATTATGTGAATTGGATGTGAAAGAGGAGCTTGGCTCACTAATGGACCATTATTGTAGAGAAAAAAATCAACCGGAGACATAAGTTTTGGGGCATTTTGTTTGAAGGAGGGGGATAGAAAAAACCATTTTTTTCAATAAAACAATGAATGCCCATAGGAGGGGAAACCATATTTGGAGAAAAACCATGTTGTCGAAAAAATTAGCCAGAGACAGAAGTTTAGGGCATTTTGTTTGAAGGAGGGGGATCGAAAAAACCATTTTTTTCGATAAAACAATGAATGCCCATAGGAGGGGGAAACCATATTTGGAGTATCAAAGTTAAGGGGAGGATGTTGCGCTCTAAAGATGTTAAGATGGGGATAGTCATGTTCCATAAGGAGCTTTATAATGAAGAGGTGTAGAGAAGTCTTCTTCTAGGGGGTATGACATTGATTCTATTCAAGGGGAGGATCGAGAGTTGTTGGAAACACCGTTCTTTTTGGAGGAGGTGGACATTTCTCTCCAAGAGTGTGATGGGGATAAAGCTTTTGGGCCGGATGGGTTTGTTATGGATTCTTTTAGACTTGTTGGGATGTGGTGATGAGGGATGTGATGGTTGTCTTCACTTTTAAAAAAAAACTCTCATCAGTACTTTGAGAGAAGCTTTAGTTCCATGCTATGAAATACGGACACTCTATTTTGGTGCACATATCCAACGTGTCTGACACGAACACATTCGGACATGTCTAGAACACTAGAAAAAAGAATGTCCAAATTTATGTTATTTTTTCTGAATTTCGGATGCGCCTAGGACACGTTTGGGATACATTGTTTGGATTTTTTCCCTCTTTTTCTCTTTTTTTTTTTCCTTCTTTTTTGGATTATACACACACACACACACATATGTTCTATGTAGTAGTTTGTAAATTTGTTTTGGAACTTGGATCATGGATGTTGATGATAAATGAAGCAATTCTTGAGTTTTTATGTTATTTTGATATCTTAATAATATTGTTATGATTTGTGGGTTTTTATGAAAATTTTGATTGAAGTAATGTTAAGTTTTTATTATATGATCATATAAAAAATTATATATTTAACATGTCCCTAGCGTAAACATGTCTTACTTTTTTGAGAAATGTTGTGTCTGTGTTGTGTCGTATTTGTATCCTATGTCCATGTTTGTGCTTTATAGATTCCATGTTTGTGGCTTTGATCTTGAAGAAAACAGGTGCGCTAGATGTGAAGAATTTTAGTTCTATTAGTCTTGTGGATAGTGTGTATAAGTTTTTGGCTAAAGGGCTGTCCATCATATTGAGAAGAAAGCAAACAAATCATTGTGGTGGCAGGCCTTGTAAGTGTGGACTCTCGGTTTGAAAATGGGAATATGAGAGTTGGGTGAAAATTGAACATTATAAAAGCATATATGACCATGTAAGTTGGAACTTTCTTTCTTCTCTTGCATTAGATTTGTTAGATTCTTAATCTTGATTAATTGTCCATTTTAAGGGGTTCTTTGCTAGCTCAAGGTTGTTATGTCAAGGGGATCCCTTTTCCCCTTTGCTTTGAATTAATGTGATGGAGTCCCTGAGTAGGTTATTGGGGAGGGCTTTGGAAAGGGTTGATGATAAGAGGTTTTGAGTTGTATGGAGTTGGCAACTCATCTCACTGTTTCTTCTCTTCTGTTTGCAGATCTGTTACCCATATGAGGATCGGTTACACTATTTGAGATGCATTCTTTGTTTTGAGGTAGTGACAGGTCTTAAGGTCGATCTCACCAAGAGTGAGATCATCTTGGTGGGAGAAGTAACTGATGTGGAGGAGTTGGCAGTGGCTCTAGGTTCGGGTGTTGGATACTTGGATCACTTCATACTAGTTCTTTGGGCTTGTCATTGGGGTTGTCTTACAAAGCTAAAGTTGCTTGGCATGTGGTTGTGGAGCATTTCCAAAGGCAGTTGGCAGGATGGAAAACGCTATTATCTTTCCAAAGGAGGCTGGGTGACTTTGATTTAGAGCACTTTGTCTAGCCTGCCAATCTGTTTCACGTCTTTGTTTCCTTTATCTGCTTTGGTGGAGAGAAGATTGGAGAAGTTATAGCAGAACTTCCTATGGGGTGATGAAGAGGATAAAGGGAAGTATCACTTAGTGAAGTGGGGGGCTTGGCATCAAGAAACTGCCTGATTTTAATAGAGCTCTTTTGGTAAATGGTTGCGGAGATTTGTGATTGAAAATAATTCTTTGGGAAGGATATTGATCGCATCTAAGTATGGGGTTTCTTGGAGGTGGGTGGTACTCTAGAGAGGTTTTAACCCCCTTTGAGTTAGGGCTTAGGAAAGGACTTATGAGAGTTTGGGCATTCATTTTATAGTGGGTAGAGGAGATCAAGTGAAATTTTGGCATGAAACTTGGTGTGGAGAGACAATGTTGAAAGATACGTTTCCAGTTCTCTTTCAAATCACAGTCAACGTAGATGTAATGGTGTATGAGTTTGTTTAATTTTTAGAGGGGTGGTGTGATGTCTGCGTTCAAGCATGCCTATCAGGATTGAGAGTTGGAGGCAATTTCAGATTTGTTGGAACTCATGCAAAGGGTTTAAGGGGTGGGAACAAATGAGGATGCTATTGTATGGAAGGCATCTAAACAATGAGTTTTCTCAGTTCACTCTTTTAATAGTGCCTTGAATACTGGCCCATTTTATGACTTTCCATGGAGAGCAGCCATTTGGCGATCTAAAGCCCTGATTAAAGTGCCTTTTTTTTTGGGATGGGCAACTGTGTAGAACACTATTTCAACTACGGATAATTTGACGAAATGATTTTATGATGGCTAATAGTTGTTTGTGTAAGGATGAAGATTCGCTGCTTTATTTGCTGCTATTTTGCCCAGTGTCTAGAGAGCTTTGGGCATTGTGTTGTCTATTTTTGGGCTGTACTGGGTTGTGCTTGGATCTATACTAGATTTTTACTTTTATTTTTAGAGGATTATAAGTGTTTGTGGGTTAGGAAGATGTGGGATATAACGGCTCTATGTTTTATGTGGTGTTTTTGGAGGAAAAAGAAATAGGAGAATTTTCTAGGGGATGGAGCACTCTATTGCCTTTTTGAAACTTTTGTTGAACCAGATTATATCTTTGTGGTGCACAAGATCATACAAAATAGATTCTGGATCTTTTTTGAATCTTTTGAGTTATACGTGTATGGGGGGTTAGGGCTTTTGTATATCTCTTATGCACATGGGGTCCCCCCCCCCACCCCCTGGCTCCTGCTTATAGCAACTGATATTTTCAGTTGCCATCCTGAATGAACCTTGAGCCAAGCCATTTAACTGTTTGCATATATCAAACTCAACAAAGCCATATATTGAGGATAATTATGTGAATGCCCTTATGCCATTCTGTTTGTCAACAACCATATTTTTTAGTAAATTACACTTTCACTAAGGTTCGCGAAATATGCAAAGACCTCCCTTGCATATTAAAATATTACATTGACCTTCTTTGTTAGAGCTGTTAGGCTAACAACATTAATTTTTTATATTAATTCACCATATTACCCTTAATATTGAATATTAATAATTTAATATATATAGGACAAATTATATTGATCTCCCAAGGTTGCCTTTTTCGTACGGACAACAGCTCTTACAGAATTACAACAATGGACAACCTTTGCAGTAATTGAGTGACATTGGTGATTTGATTTTGTATGTGCCAAGAGAAAGATGAAACGGTTGATCGTCATTTGTTGCACAGCAAGGTGGTTAGGGAGTTATGGGAGTTGATCTTTTTGTTGTTTAGAATTCAATAGGTGATGCCCTGGTCAATCTGTGAGCTTCTTTTTTGTTGGAAAGGCAAAAAGGGCAAGATGAGGGGAAGTGAAGTGTGTGGTATGTAGCTCCACATTGCATTTAGTGGAATATATGCTTGGAAAGAAATATAAGACTCTCTTAAGGGGTTGAATCCCGATTATAGTCATTGAAGTTCCTTCTAATTAGATCCTATTTTTTAGATTAGAAAGGACCTTTTTTTTTTGTCTCTATGTCTCTTTATAGAATTTGTAAAGAAGATAGGAAAGTAATTTTTTTCTTTATTTTTTATACTTTTGGTGTACAAGGAAGCACCACCCCCTTTGGTGCCTTTTGAAATTAGAATACAATTATCATTTACTTACTCCAAAAAAACAAAAATACAGAGATCTTGCCTACGGTAAAGGCAAAATTGGCAATTTAAAATTTTCATTTTTGGTGTCATCAAATTCCAGCTTTGGCCATAGTTGACTGTTAGTTGAAGGGAAATCTGTTACCGAAAATGAAACTTCAATGAAGGTAAGTGTACTTTTTTGAATATGTAGGGGAGATCTCTATATTTGTGGCAAATTCAGGAGCGGTCAATGCAATTTGTTCTATTTTTTAGTATATCATCGGTCAGCTTGCCCATTCACCATGCTTTGGACAGCATTGTTTGTCTTGAGCCATTTGAAATTACATCATTGCTTTGCATTAGGAATTATTTTCTATTTATAGCATATGATGTCTAATTTCTCACAAATGCATTGTTTTTTATCGTTGCTTGACTTTGCCCTTATTTACCTTCTTGTCTTGAGTTTAGCTGTCCTACCCTTGCTTCATGGAAAAATTGTTTCTTTTGTTGCACAACAGCTTGTACCATAAAGCATGGTTGATCTCAAAGCCATCAAATGAAAATTTTCTTTTCTAGATAGGCCATAAATAACATTCCTGAAGTACTTGCAGAGTTTATCCCTCCCGTTTTATTCTGAGGATCATCTCCTTCAATCTGTAGCACCTTATGAGCAATCAATTGAAGATTGCAAAAGCCGGTTTTCTTGGGTATTGTCTGGCCACCAAAATACACAAAATTATGCTTCCACTTCCTAGTTTCTGAAAATTTGAAATTTCGTTTATTCTTAGTCCCACTTAAAGGAATTCTGAGATGAAATATAAAAGGACATGAAATAAATGTGTATTGATAATTTTATGTGGTTAGCAAAGACAGTGAAATTTCTTGTTTTGGAGAGGACAATTATCATGTCCTCTATGTTGGCTCATAGAGTTGATTAGATATGTTTTGAAGTATCCTGCTTTTTTCTAATATTTATACTGGAAATGATTCAAAAGCTTTTAGCAATTTTTTTTTTTTTTTTTGAAGTTAGAAACTAAAAAGCTTTTAGCAAAATTTCCATAAATATTTATAGTCAATGTCCTACTCATTGAGCCTATTATATCTTTTGCAGGAAACTCCATTTTTGAAGCATCTTTGGGGTAACATAGAGACTTTCTGTTTAGTATTCGAGTTGTATAACTCTGCATCTTTTTCAGGTCCAAAGTAAAACCCAGAATGCTACTTAATTCTCGCCCATTCACTGAGATAGTTCAATAATTTAGATCTCTTTAGGTTGCATCTCTCGTAGATGTTGATTTGCTTTATTGGGTGAAAATGACAGAACTCTTCAGCTACACAGCTTGCAGACAATTATCTCAACTGTTCTTGGCAATAATATTCTTTCACAGTTCTGAATACATCCTAGCAATTGCCTTTCATGGTAGATCAAATGTAACTCTTAGGTCTCTTCTGATCAGCAAAATCTATCTTCTGGCAATGATTTGTTCATTGCTAGAATACTTTCTCGAAATTTGTTTTTTCCCTGGGTTGAAGGAACACTGGTGGATAAGCGACTTTGGCCTTGCAATGGTTGTAATTGGGGAAATCATACGGAAGATGGCAATAATAACAGCTGGTCAGGCCTTCACTCATCTTATTAAGATTAATCATGACGAGCATCACAAATTGGTTACTCATGGAGTCTATAGATTTGTCCGTCATCCGGGATACTGCGGTTTTTACATTTGGTCAGCAGGCACTCAGATAATGCTCTGTAATCCGATATCCACTATTGCATTTGCAATCGTTGTTTGGAAATTTTTCTCAAGACGGATACCGTATGAGGAGTACTTCTTGAGGCAGTTTTTTAGGTCACAGTATGATGAATATGCTCATCAGGTTCCTTCTGGGGTTCCATTTGTGGAGTGACAATCTACCAAATTTGTGACCAGGGCTTCGTTGCTCTTGCCATATCTATTATAAGCTCCTTTGAAGCTGAACAGATTTAATGGCCAGCGAGAGTGGCTAAGTTATTTCTGATATCTTATGGCAGCTTGAGATTTCTTCCTTTGGTCATGATTGGATGAAGAAACTCTTAAAGCAGATTTGATGTTATGCTACTCAGTTGTAAGTTTTCTTCATGACTTGTAATCCTTATTTATTATCTTTCACATTTTCATTGATCTGAAATCCAACATGCCCTTTCCATCAGTTCTTAAATTATATTAGGCCCTATATGTTTCAGTTGAAAATGGGAATATTCATGCTATTGGATGAGATATATTGTATGGTTTGGATTGTCATGTTGTAATGAGCAAGAAATGAACTAACTAGGCAATGTCTTAAGCCAGGTGAACCTTCAAATGAAAAGTGAGGTTGTTATAAAGAAAATATCAATATTAGTGTTGTGCCATTTACTGTATGTACTTTTCCTTCTTTCCATTGAGGTGTGTGTGTGTGTGCGGGGGCATATATGGTTGTTTCTTATCCTTTATAATTGACTTGTTTCTACATAGTTTGTCTAGATGAAATGCAAGCCCTAGTTTTTTGAGGAAAAGAGTGGGGATTACATTTTGGTAATATATTGTCTCTCTCTAGATGAAAGGCAAGCATAAATTTGTTGGAGGAAAAAGGGTGGAGATTACATTTTGGCAAAAATATCCTGATTTATGTCCTTTCTTGGTAGCCATGGAATCTAGAACTTGTCTGGAAAAAGCAAGTTTATAGAAATCACGTGCTCAATTTGTTGAATTAAATATCTTAGTTAATTTTTTTTTCTATAATTCTCGGGAAAAAAAATGATGAATTATTGTACTTCGTAACTTTTGTGGTATGAAGAGATCATCCGGTAAATGGAAATTGAAATTGAAAGGGAAAATTACTTGCTGAAGTATCGGACAATCAGTCTTGGTGATATTACAATTTTAGTCTAGTATATAATAGTACTAGTGTTGCCCATAGCACGGGTGTAATAAAAAAAATATAAATCTGTTAAATAAATAATATAAAACCAACATTTGAAAAAACGTTAATTATGGTTTTAATTTTTTTTATTAAGTGTTATACCTTCTCTGCAAATTTTTTTGTTTTCATACTTTCTTTCAAACTCTTCTACTTGTAATTCTTTTGTTGCAGGTACAAATCAAAGAGAGTTGGAGTGAGAAAGGATTTCAGTGCGAAAAGAGGGGAGAGTAGCACAGGGAGGAGGAACAAATAGTATAGGAATAGCATAGGAAAATTGGATACCTGGCTGAGAAGATGGATTACAAAGCAAGGGTCCGTGTTCTTGGTGCATGCGGTGTCGTCATTGTGGGGAGACACCAGGCATGAAAGAAGAGGAACTGAGGAAGAAATAGGATGGGAAATGGAAAGGGGGGGGAGGGATGGAGTCGTGCTCAAGTGGGAAGGAGAATGAAGAAAAATAAGTAGTAGATCTAGAATGCTACGTAGGATTTTAAATTAAAATATAATAGAGAAAGAGTCGCCTGAAACTACGTTGCTATAATATATTAGATTTAAAAAAATAATAATATTTCTTGTTACTTTACAATTTACTCTTGTATACAGTAGTCCTTCACTATGGTTGCGTGGAAGAGGGTACATGGGTAGTTGTTGCAAAGACTGGGTTTTTGTCGACAGTTATACACACCATCTTCTCTACTCGTCTCTCTCTCTCTCTCTCTCTCTCTCTCTCTCTCCTCTCCCTCCCTCTAAAAAATAATAATAATGTCCAACTACTTGGCAAAACATTGGTTCCAATGTTTCACAAATTTCGCAGTAAAGGTCTCTACTATATATACACACCCGAAGAAGATGAGGTATAAATGCTACTTGTGCTCTGCACGACTATGTTAACTTGTCTTTTATTCTTACAGTCTCACATTTGATACAAAGGAGTAAATGACCGTTGTAGCCAAAATTATGCTTTTAGTCCAAAATCAATTTTGGCTCAAAGTGACTCTTGTTTGGTGGGCTAGTGTGTTGTTGGGCCGCACTTCTACTTTATTTTGTCGCAGTACACACATTTTTTTTTTTTATGTCAAAATATGATATATTTGATTGAGTAATAAAAAAAATGCAACGGTATTAGAGCACCAACATAAATAATAGACATGGAGTTCATAAAACTAAATTATAGTGAGAAGAACGAACAATATTGCGATTTCAAAGACCACAATCACGTCTAATCTCACCATTGCTCCCCGTCTTAAAGGCCAATGCTACTTGGCTTGATCCTGGCAGCTACAAAGTAACTAAAAAATATTTGTTGATCCTTAGCCATTAAATTTAGATAAACCCTAGTCCTTGGGTCCAAAGTCCGCATCTGATCAGTGGCCAGCAAGCCAAGCCCCTTCTCAAGATTGCTGTACTAGACATCATTGAGTGCAACGACATCGGGCTTGGGGTTGTTCTGAGGGCATGGTGCCCGCAGTTGTTGGGCATAATTGCGGTCCATGCTTGGGTCTGCGTCAAATGTTTTGTTATAGCCATAGATTCTTGATGTGAATTCCTTGCAATGTGAGAAGCCAATGGTGTGTCCTCCTGACAAAGCCACCATGTCTAAGACTGATAACCCTTTGGAGTGGAAGAGAGAGATTAGCTGGAGATTGTTTGGTTCACTTGAGGGAGGTTTCCACCCACTCTTGAAGCCTTGGAAACAACCCCATCTCTCTTGCCTTTGATCGCTTCCCATCTGGGGCCTCCCACCTGAGTCATTTGAAATTTGAAACCACCTACCCATTAATTAGTTCTTATTACAATGGAAGAATGAAAGAAGAAGAAGAAAACGTTCTCTCATTGAAAAAGAAATATGGACAGTACATAGTATATATGATGGATGCCTTGGTACATCACTTATCCCACATATCACGGAGAGGTTGTACACCTCAGCCACTAAGAATAACAAACTATTCTTCTAGAAAAAACTATCTGTTACAATAAAGACAAAAATAAAATGACTACTAATTAATCTACTAACATTTTCCCTCAAGATGGAGCATACAAATGCCCATTTTGCCCAAGAGAGTGTGAAACTGTGAATGATGAAGAGACTTTTTGAGGATGTCAGCAAGTTGATGATGAGTGGTAACATGTAAGGTTTTGAGAAGGCCAACTTGAATCTTCTCTCGAATAATATGGCAATCCACTTCGATGTGTTTGGTGCATTCATGAAAGACGGGGTTAGATGCAACGTGAAAAGCAACTTGGTTGTCACAGTATAAGAGAGCTGGGCCAGAATGAGTAACCTTCAAATCTTTGAGTAGGCTAAGAAGCCAAAAGATTTCACAAGTAGATTTAGCCATGCTGCGATACTCAGCCTCGGCAGACGAACGAGAAACAATGTGTTGTTTCTTGGATTTCCAAGAGATAAGAGATGAGCCAAGAAACACACAAAAATCATAAGTGGAGCGTTGAGTATCAAGACAGGTGGCCCAATCAGAGTCAGCAAAGGCTTTGAGTTAAACTGTGTCTTGTGAAAGAAAGAAAAGACCTTGTCTTGGAGTTCGTTTAAGATACTACAATATGCGAAAAGCTACCTGATTATAAGAGGTACTTGGAAACACCAAAAACTGACTCAAGCGATTTACAACATAACTAATATATGGCCGAGTAATGGTGAGGTACAACAGCTTACCAATGAGTCTTCTATAGCTAGTTGGATCAAGAAGTGGCTCACCATCATCCTGGGACAATTTCAGATTAGGCTCCATAGGAATAAAGATAGGTTTGCAGCCTAAATAACCTGTTTCAAACAGCAACTCTAAAGTATATTTCCTTTGGCAAATTGAAATTCCTACTATGGACCTTGCAATTACCAAACCAAGGAAATACTTGAGAAGGCCAAGATCCTTCATCTTAAACTAGTTGTTAAGAGCAATCTTCAAATGATCAACGACACTTTGATTGTTGCTTGTGATGATGATATCATGAACATAGACTAAGAGTGCCAGAAATGAGCTGCTGTGCTGTTTGTTAAACAAGGAGTGATCACTGGCAGATTGAGAAAAACCTTTAAATAATAAAACACTTGAGAATTTGTGGAACCACTGTTGTAAAGCTTGTTTCAAGCCATAGATGGACTTGTGCAATCGACAAACAGCGTTAGGAGGTAGAATCTCCCCCTTACTACAAGTGTACCCAGGAGAAACACTCATATAAACTTCCTCAATGAGGTCCCCATGAAAAAAAGCATTTGTAACAGCAAGTTGAGTGAGTGACCAGCCATATATTGCAGCAAGGGATAACAAAAATTTAACAGTAACAAGTTTCGCTACAGGGGAAAAAGTATCAAGGAAATCGATACCTTCTTGTTGTGTGAATCCCTTAGCCACAAGGCGAGCTTTATGTAGTTCCACTATACCATCAGCTCAAAACTTGACTTTGTACACCCATTTACAACCAATAGGGCATTTGCTAGGAGGAAGTGAGCAAAGAGACCAAGTTTCATTACTTGTCAAAGCTTTCAATTCAACATCCATAGCATCACGCCACACCTGAAACTCAGCAGCTTGGAAAAAAGTTTTGGGTTCGATGTGTGACGTGATGGCTAAAATAAAACTCCGAAATGGTTATGATAGTTTAGTGTAGCTTAAAAAAGAAGAAATGGGATATAGAGAAGCGGATGAAGAATGTTCAACCAAGTAACATTGATAATCAGATAAATATGCAGGACGTTTGATGACTCGTGTGGGACAAGATGAAAGTGGAGTGACAGTATGTGAGGGACTGTGTTCTGTGTTCTGTGTTAGTTGAACTCGAAGGACTGAGCTGACTTTGGGATGAGGGAAATTCAGACAATGAAGGAATTGATTTAGGAAGCACACGATCACTAAACATATCAACAACTTCATTAGAAATGTCAGAGTTAGCAAAGAGAAGCAAGGACTCATGAAAAAATGACATTCCTAGAAATATATACCTTATTGCTTTCTAAGTCTAGTAACTTGTAACCCTTATAACCAAATGGATAACCAAGAAAAACTAAGGCTCTAGCATGAGGTGTGAACTTGTGACATTGGCTGGAAAGGGTGGAACCATAGCACAAGCATCCAAAAGTGCGGAGATAAGCATAAGATGGTTTTTTGTTATTTAAAAGCTCAAAAGGAGTTTTGTTGGTCAACAAGGGAGATGGTGTGCGATTAATCAAGTAAACAACAATCAAAATACAGTCACCCTAATAACAAAGAGGAACACCAGATTGGAAAAGTAATGCACGGGCAATATTAAGAATATGTTAATGTTTGCGTTCAACCACTGAATTTTGTTCAGGTGTTTGAACACAAGAGCGATAAGAAACTATTCCTTTAGAACGCAAAAAATCATGAAATGCAAACTCTGGTGCATTATCAGAACGAACTAATTTGATGCAAATATTGTATTGTGTTGAAATGATGCCAAAAAAATCAGGGAACAAAATAATAACATCAGCCTTTGTGCGTAAAAGATACACCCAAGTTGCACGTGTGCAATCATCAACAATTGTGAGGAAGTACCTATGACCAGCTGGGGTACTAGCATGGAAAGGTCCCCAAATGTCAATATGCACGAGATCAAAAGAATTTGCAGACATGTGATTATTTGAAACAAAAGGAAGTCGTTTCTGTTTTGCCATATGACAAGTTTTACAATGCGAAGATAAATGAGACAAAGCTTGAGGAATATGTAATTCATTATGTAAAAGTTGAATTTTTACAAAAGATGGATGCCCAAGGCATGAATGCCAAATATCACTCTTTGACATTACAGAACATGATAAAACTGAATTACATAGATCATTTCCTAAATCTAGAAGATATCGATTCTGTTGCCTTCTACCCTTCCCAATCATCGAGCCTTGAGTGAGGTCCTGAATCACACACGAATGTGAAAGAAAATTAACACAACAATTGAAGCTAAGAGTGAGAACACTAATGCTAAGAAGATTGAAGGCAAACATAGGCACAAACAACACATTATGCAAGCTTAGAGTGTCAGACAATTTCACAAACCCTATTCTACTAATTTCTACAGTTTGACCATTAGGGAGTGTCATTGTGGTATTAAGAATAAGTGTAGAATGTGAGAAAAGTAAGAGATTACAACAGACATGATGAGTAGCACCCGTATCAATGACCCAAGCATCACGAGTTATAAAAGGATGTGACAAAGAAAGGGTCGTGAGATAATTACCAAAGATGTAAGAAACAGAGGGATTCGTAGGTTAAGAATCAAGTGTGCTAAGAGCCTGTTGTTAAGTTGAGAAGAGAAATAAGCAATGAGTTGCTGTACTTGGTCTGTAAAAAGCGAGCTAGAAGATGCTTATGGTGCCACAATCGTTGCAGTTGAGGGAAAAGAACGGAAGGTTCTTGACTGCTTCGATTGAGGGTTCAACGTATTTGTGGATTAAAGGGAGCTAGGCTGAGCTGAGGATTGGGCCTTCAATTTGGGCCAGGTGGGTATCCGTGCAATTTGTAGCAACGGTCCACCGTATGACCTATAGCCCCACAATGAAAACAGATGGGCCGATCTCATTTGGGCTTGTTTTGAATAGAAGCTACTGCAATAGATGATGAAGGTTGAGAAATATTGAAAGCCATTGATTCCGATGATGGAAGTTGCCCATAGCCAATAGCTCGTTGTCTTTCTTCTTGGACAACCAGGTTGAACACCTTTGCAATAGAGGGCAAAGGATCGAGCATCAAAACTTGCCCACGCATTCCAGCATAAGACTCATTTAACCTCATCAGAAACTACATAATGCATTCTTGTTGTTGATAATCCGTCCAGGTCTTCATACCCCCATATTGACAAACTAGAATTGGCTGGAAATTTGTGAGTTCATCCCAGAAAATTTTCAGTCATGTATAATAGGTGTTAACATCGAGTGAGCCCTGTGACAAACCCTGAAGTTGTTGCTTGATCTGGAAAATGCGTGGTGCATTACTTTGACGAAATCGATCGTGCAAAACTGTCCAAATGACATGTGCACTGTTAAGATATAAGAGACTGTTTTCAATCTCTTTTGAAACAGCATTCAAAAGCCAAGATGTAACCATACTATTACATCGTGACTAGAGTACAACAGTTGGGTCATTGGGATTGGGTTGTGAAATAAAGCCATCCACAAAACCAAGTTTATTCTTAGCATTGAGTGCCATAAGCATAGCACGGCTCCAAGTGTTATATTTAGAACTAGTGAGCAAATGTGAAACGAGCACCAAGCCTAGATGATTACCATTGTGTAAGAAGAAAGGACTACTCAGATTTTCCATGGATACCTGCTCTCGAGCACTTGTGCCACTAGAGGACGGCGGAGTGAGTGGCTGAAAGCGATTGTTGTTATTATTCTGACCACCTCAGGCCATTTTCTAGACGAGGGATGAAATAAACGCAGCTAAATAAATGCTCTGATACCATATTACAATGGAAGAATGAAAAAAGAAGAAGAAAACATTCTCTCTCATTGAAAAAGAAATATGGATAGTGCAGAGTATATATGATAGATGCCTTGGTACATCACCTATCCCACATATCACGGAGAAGTTGTACACCCCAACCACTGAGAATAACAAACTATTCTTCTAGAAAAAACTATCTGTTACAATAGAGACAAAAATAAAATGACTACTAATTAATCTGCTAACAGTTCTCCATATAAAATCCAAAAGACACTGATAATGGTTGTATTAATTCTTGAATGTTGCAAAGCAAACTTGACTTTGCATGCATGGGGTAGCTCCGAATAGTATAACTAGTTATATAACTTATATGGATCAACAACTTCTATAATTGTGTATTTTGCATTGTGTGGTAGTTGAGGGAATGATCACTGTCCATCACTAAATTAGATTAGATCCATAGATGAAGGTGACTATAAAAAATAATGGTCAGTTAGTGAATTTTTTTGGGATCAAAAGAAAGAAAATGTTACCTACCAAGTTAACTAAGTCTCTAGTGGCAATGGCCATAACATCGGCACATGATACTACACCCAAGCACTGCAACTCTAGAGCTCTCTTGGCTCTAAAGAACGCATCATAGCCATCTTCAGGCAATGATAAGTTAATTTCTGTGTCTCTCTCTGTCACATCCCGAATCCCACCCTACGCGGATGTCGAGGACGTGACTGCCAGTCGGTCGCGACGCGACCAACCAAAGGCAAATTCTGAACTTTTCGACGAATTGCACTCCAACTGTAGGGTCAGATGCAGCGGAATTTAAAACCTTTTTATTTCTTTGTGTCACGGGAATGCAACTCACTTATACATCATAAGAATATGTATCACAGAGCAAGACTAAATCCAGTCAGTCAACAATTCTAATCTCAGAGCATATCTAAAATCAATCATATAACAACAGAGCAGATCTAATATCTCTAGAAGTACCATTAGTTCCATGAGCCATGTCTATCTAGTATATATCAGTCAAGTCAGTCAAAACATACCACTCACCGGAATAACCAGGTTCAATCTACAATAAACCAGTCTCTACAATTCAGTGCCGTCAGATCCTTACTTGCGATGCCACTTGGCCTATTCACGTCATGTCATAGTACCTTCTAATCCAATGGAGGTAATTCCTGAAAAATGTCAGAATAATGGGGTGAGCTAAATAAGCCCAGTGAGTAACACAGATTCCCTATCATGGGTTTCAAAACTAGTTTTGTGCTTCCAAGGCACATGGATAATTTAGTCATTCTAAAGATAACTATTTTTATAAATCCATTTCATAAACAGTCTAGTACAATAAAACAGAATCGGACAGACAATACAAACGGATCGGAACATGACATAACCAATCGGTCAGAACAATAACTATTGCTAATATATCGGTCATGACACAGACTCTTCATTAACGGAACGAATCACAATCGGGACTGAGTGGGAACAATAAGTCAGTCAAGACAGGGGCATATTATCAATGGCTAGAACATAGCGGAGTTTAACAAGATCAATCAAGACAAGGCATACCAATAACAGGACGGAAGCATAACGGAACTAGACCATCTATCAATCAGGCCAGACATATCATCAACGGACGGAATATAACGGAATCGAACGGAAACTAATACATCAGTCAAGCAAAGGCATATCGCGAACGGATAAAATTATAACGGAATTAAACGGAAACAATACACTAATCAAGACACAGGCAAATTATGAACAGGACACAACATAACGGAACTGGGTAGAAACAATATAACAATCAAGTCAGGGACACTTCACTGTCGGAACTAATCATAACTGGACTGAACAATGTTTCAATCAAGACAGACGTATCATCAACGGACAGTACACAACGGAACTGGACCATATATCAATCAAGGCGGACTTAACATCATTAACGGATGAAACATGTCAGAACCGAACGGAACATATCAATCGAGGCAGACATATCATTAACGGACAGCACTTAACCGAACTGAACGGAATTCCTAATTCGAAGGACACAAGCACATCACGTGGAATGTGGTACAAAGGGCGTACATTAAGTACATACATTTAAACAATATAGCATTCAGACAGTATACTATACAAAGCGGTACGATACAACAAAATGTTGTTCTTTGCCTATATCACATGGTTTATTTAATCGTTTCGGAAATAATGGTTCAATATATCCATTTTATCTCAACAGTTCAAAACGGGCAAAACAGTACGGAATGCTAGCACAGGGATCAAGAATATAGTCAACTATTTAAAAGGACTAAAACCATGTCATAAGTGATATAGTACGAAAAGCATGCATTTAAATAATTGCACGTAAATAATTGCATTCAAAACAGATCGATAAATCAAGGGACAAGTATCAAAACAGTGTCAGAAGTTACTCACAAACTTTACGCTTATTTCCTTGCATAAATAATCCGATAACCTCCGAGTACGTCAGGCATCTCCATGTATATCCTGAATAATAATCATCAATCACAGACAGATCAGAACTCATCCATGCAGGTCTCATTCGTCATCTTAGGTATCTATCGGATTACCTAAGATAGCCTAGTAGCCTATCGCCCCTCCATTGGGTCTCACCCGAGGCTATTTCATTCTTTAATTAGGCTTAGCAGTTATTAGGATTATATCCTAAGTCATTTAGACTTCAATTGTTATCAGTCAGGCACTCATTCAACCTTAGGGGCAAAATGGTAATTTTACCATTCTTGTCCCGGACCCTGTCGTGGTCTTCGGAATAGTCTTTATATCTTAAGTACAAAGTTCTACGTCCTTTGGACTCCAATTGGTATCAGTTAGGTCCTCATTTTAACCATAGGGGCAAAATGGTAATTTTGCCATTCTTATCCCGGACCCTGTTATGGTCCTCAGAATATCCCATATATCGCATATATGAAGTTTTAAGTCTTTTAGACTTTAATCGGTATCAGTTGGGTACTTATTTAGTCTTAGGGGCAAAATGGTAATTTTGTCATTTTTACCCCGGACCCTATCATGGTCCTCAGAACGTCCCATATATCTCATGTATAAATTTGTAAGTCCCTTGGACTTCATTTGGTATCTGCTTTAGATCGTCGGGACACATCGGTCATTTCTCAGTTTTACGCGTTGACTTTCTCGAAGTCTTATTTAGCCCTTCAGTGTTCATAATTATCCCTATGACAATTTATCAAATCAGTTTGACCTTTATTCGACCTCTACTTTGCACTTACAGTGCTCAGGGGTATTTTGGTCATTTTACGTTTTGTGTAATTCTGACCCCGATTCGTCATCTAATCAAGTATACAGTCTCACCAGTGTCTGGGCTCCTACCGGTATCAGTTTCGTCCCAATCGGACTTTGTTTAGGTCTCGTACGGTATTTGGGGTAATTTGGTAATTTCATGTGTCGTATTTTTCGGCACGTCAGTTCATAAAATGGACCTCACCATTGGGTCCAGAGCGTCCAACATAGTGAAATTGGACTTGTCTATTATGTTTAATCGGCCCTGAGTATCATTAAGGGCAATTCAGTCATTTACACCTACGTGTCTGTATTTTTCAGGACCTTAGTTCATTAAACGGACCTCACCGTTGAGTCCAGAATGCCCGAGATAGTCAAAATAGGCTATCTGATATTTTTATTTGGGTCTGGGTACCATCAGGGGTAGTTCGATCATTTATCACTTACGGGCCTGTATTTTTCGGGACTGTATTTCCAAAATCGGACTGTACCATTGAGTCCAGAATGCTTGAAATAGTGAAAATACACTATTTATTTAATTTATTTGGACTTCGTTTGACATATTTAATGTCCGGGGGTAAAATTGTAATTTTACCTATTTAATAAAATAATTATTTTATTATTTAATTAATTACCAAGGGCTTAAATGTATAATTTATCCAAAATCTGGGCCACTGTGTAATTCTTTAAAACAGTGGGGACAAATCTGTAATTTCAGAAAGTATTTGGGGTTCAAAATATAATTTCATAATTTAGGGGTTCAAACCCAAGGGTTCAAGGGTTCATCAGTTGAACCGGTCCAAAACCTCCAAAAACCAACCGGTTCAGTTAGGCCAGAGAACCGGAATTACATGTCCCCTCTATCCCCAATTTGGCCCCTATCCACGGTTAGGTTATCTAGTTCCCAATTTTTATTTCTAAGGCCCGTAACCAAACAGGATGAAATCAGATTTTAATTTAAAACAATTAGCCTCAAAATGGTGCCGTCCAACTAAAGCCCGTTTGCGCGATGGGTCGGGTCCCGACCCGAACCCGAAATTGACCCGAACCGTGTCCAGTACTGTTCATCGTCTTCCTCACGACGATGAACAGTAACCCTAGTTTCCAGTTTTCATATTTTCTCATTTTCGTGATATTTGAGGTACATATTTTTGCTGTTTTTGGTTCCAAACCATTCCCACAGGTTAGACCAACAACTTGGCATCGATTTTGTGCCTCGAAATTACGGGTGGAGCTTTGTTTAACCGATTATCATGGGGGGTTTCAGCTCGGTCGCGTGGCCTCATTTCTCCACCAAACCTCACGTGGCTTGGCTCGTTGTGACCGTGTGTCCATGGGGATCAACATCCCATTTCAAAAACATGATTTAGAAGTCTGATTTGGGAGTTGGGTTTCATGGCCGAGACCTATAGGTTCGGTTTTGAGGGTCCAAATCAGTGTTCTAAGGTCGCGGGTTGGTGTATTTGGGACCCTTATGACCTCTAGATTTGGTCTTGACCAACCAAATTTGGTTTAGCTTGGGTCAAGTCAGACCCAGTTATCCGAGGTACATCCATGGCCGTTTTGCTACAGGTTTGGGGTTTCAGTCCTATTCGACCTTCCCAATTGTTCTATAACAATCCCAGGCCTCTCAGTAGTGCATACATATAGTTTATATTGACTGAAAATAGCAACAGAATTTCTTAACAGAAAATTACAAATTTCAGATTTTTACCTTCAAAAATCAGACCCTCTTAGGTTCGGTTGTGGTTTCATGCATGCTGTTCCAGTGCAGTCGTGCCCCTCAGTCTAGCCCCATTGTGCACAGCTCTCCTCCTCCTTGTGCATCACATTGAAGACGTACACATGCATGTGTACACCAAGTTGTATATACCATGCTCTACACACCATGCTTGACCTCACATGGATTTTCTCTCTTGGTCTCTCACCCAAGACTACATGCAGACTCTCTAAGCCTCTAACAGACCTACCCCTCTATAACAGTTCTGATTTTTGTGTTACAACAGCCCCCCATTTTGAAGGTCCAAGATGTGTACACACATATATTTATTCATTCTTATACATATACATATATATGAATATATCAGAGAATCAGTGGGATTTAGGGCTGATGTGGGCTGATGGGGAGCAATCATGTGGGGTTTGCATGTAACCTCATTAGTTGCTTTGGGTGGCAAGTTAGGGCAATACAGAGATATATACAAATAAGTTGCATATATATACTCAAAGTAATGGGTAGCCTAACTGGTAAGTTTTTGGGAAGAATTTATTCTTTCAAAGGTCAAGGGTTCAATTCCCTTGGCCTCCCATTTGGCCATTTTTTTCCATATTTTCGGTTAAGGCCACGTTTGGTTGCACAGTAATTCAGTTTCAGTGTTTGCCTCATAACTTTCATTCCGTAATTCCTTTTTCGATGCGGTTTGTTCCGAGAGTTTCATATTTCAGTTATCTACAGTGTCAGAGGTTCCATGTCATTTATTAGTCTTTCAGGATTTCCGTGGTTAATTAATTCGAATTCCGTCAGTGTTAAATTGACATTATCTCACCTAATTAATGGATAATTAGGTTCGGGTATTATACCCTATTCTCGGACATGTTTAATCATTCTATTGGTCTAGTGTGACCACCGGGAGATTAAGGTTAATTTCCTTAATTATTCCCTAAGCCGGTACTAATTAATAATTAATTATTTAATTATTAATTATACAGAGTCGGGGTGTTACACTCTCCGCCTTGTTGGTATTGCTTGTAGCACCTATGCATCACAGCCCTTTAAGAGAAGGGGGGCGGGGAGAAAATAAAAAACTGAAGCATACCAACAGAGAATGGCCAAAAGCTTCAGTCAAGGGTTATGACCTATCAATTTCTAGCTCGGGAACCTCGTCTTAAGAAAGATATTCTTGAACACTAAAGATCCTACCATAAGAAAGCTCTCCTTTAATTGGGAAGGGCCCTATAGGGTAACCAAGATCGTCAGGCCCATAACTTACTAGTTGGGGGATGTAACCGAGAAGCCTGTGCCTAGGCCTTGGAATGTTGAGCACTTATAAAAGCATTATAAATAAAAGGTTTTCTTTTTCTTTCCTAAGTGCTTCCATTTTAAATGCACAAACCCCTAAAAGTTTTGTATCCATTACAAGTGCTACAGGTCTGGTCCATTTTAATGCACAAGCCCCTAAAAGCCTTGTATCCATTACAAGTGTTACAGGTCTAGTCCATCTTAATGCACAGACTCCCAGGTCTGGTCCATTTTAATGCACTAACCCCTAAAAGCCTTGTATCCATTACAAGTGCTACAGGTCTGGTCCATCTTAATACACAGACCCCCAGGTCTAGTCCATCTTAATACACAGACCCCCAGGTCTGGTCCATTTCTGTAACACCCCGACCTTGCCTAATTAATAATTAGTCTACTAATTATTAATTAGCACCGATTTAAGGAATGATTAAGGAGATTAATCATAATCTCTCGACGGTCACAATAGACCAACGAAATAATTAAACATATCTGGAGAAAAGGGTGCAATACCCGAACCTAATTATCAATTAATTAGGTGAAATGATGTCTTTTTAACACTGACGGAACTCGAATTAGCCAACTACGAAAATCCCAAGTAAATAATAACTGGCACGGGACCCGTGACATCGAAACTAACTGAAATACGAAACCCTTGGAAGAAACCACGCCAAAAAAGGAGCAACGGAAAAGAAAATAACCGAAATATAATTCTGCATCTGCCAAACGAGGCCTAAGCCTAAAATAGGGAAAAATAGCCAAAAGAGTGGCCAAGGGGAATTGAACCCTTGACCTAAAGAGGAAAGTAATTTTATTTAAAAATTTAACCAACTTGGCTGCTAGCACTTTTGTGCTTTATTATACAATAATATATATATATATATATATATATATTAACCAAATTAGCCCCTCCACCTCCCAAAGCAACCAATCACATTTCTTGCAAACCCCTCATCATTCCATCTCAACTCCCACATTAGCCCACATCATCCTAATTTAGCCACATGATTATATGTCAGCCCTTGATGTGCATACATGTGTAGATGTGTAAGTATATGTGGTCTAATACATATGTGAGCTATACATTTGACAAACCCTCATACGTGTGTTTCAGACCAAGACTGCGTGTGAAATCTGGAGAGTGTGAGTGTGTGCTCAGGTAGAGAGAGAGTGGGTTAGGGAGAGAGAAAGCTTGCATATGTGAGTGGAAGCATGTATATGTAAGCTTGTGCATGCATGGTGTGTCCATTGGAAGTACAAAGAAGGGAGGGAACAGAAAGGGACAAGCAGAACGGGGCTTCACATTGAGAACCTCACTTAAGGCCAAGAAGGAAATAGTCGAAGGTATAGAGCATCAACATTAAAAATCTCATTTTTAAAAATTTGGTTTCTGTTTCAGTGTTGATTGGTGATTCGACTGCATGCATGGCATTTAGGGGGTATAAGCATAAATAAGGCACAAACATTGGACCCGAAACAACCCCAGGGACCCTGAACCATGAAGATCCGCCATTGTTGGACCTTGGAAATTGCAGGTCTGAAACCATCGAGGCCAAACCAATTTTGGTTGGTCAAGCCTTACACTAGACCCTCTAAGAGCTTCAAAAACCATAAGCCACGACCTAGAAGCTTAAGGAATGACCCTCAAAACACGACTTACAAGTCACGGGTCTAAGACCCAACTTCTAGAATAAACCCATGTTCACTATTTTTAGAATGGGGATTGAATCCCCTTGCCACGACGGTCACAACGAGCCAAACTACGCTCAAAATGGTGTTGAAATGACCATTTATGAGCCAGTTGCAAGTCGTGACTATTCCCCATCACCGTAGCTCCTCCAGTTTGATTCGAGGCACAAAATTAATGCCAAAATGCTTTCAAGCCACCCAGTAATGGTTTAGAGATGAAAATAGTGAGAATCGACTGTCAAAAACCCACGAATCAAGCTTCAAAATTCTCGGTTTTTAGGGTTACTGTTCACCGTGCTGGGAAAGACGATGAACAGTAACGGGTCGGGTATTCGGGTCACAATCGGTTCTGGCCCCGACCCAACTGCGAGTGGTTTAAACCGTCTACAGTGAAACGACACCGTTTCAATTAAGGGAATTCTTATAAATTAGGGCTGATGTCAGCCTGACGTCAGCATTACATATTTAGCAAAATTACAGTTTGACCCCTAGAAAGTTCTGGAATTTCGTTTTGACCCCAACAATTCTGACTATTTGTATTCTGGCCCAGATTTTGAAAAATAAATTCAAATAGGCCCCTGGAAAATAAATAAATAATAAAATAATTAATTTAAATATTTTGTTAATTGGGACAATTACCATTTTTACCCTTGGACATTAAATAAATCGAACAAAGTCCAAATTAAATAAATAAATAGTGTATTTTTACTATTTCGGGCATTCCGGACTCAATGGTGGAGTTCGATTTGTGAAATCAAGACCCGAAAAATAAAGACACTCAAATGGAAAGTGACTGTATTACCCCTGATGATACCTAGGGCCAAATAAACATTAAGGATAGTCCAATTTAATTATGTCGGACATTCTGAACTCAATGGTGAGGTTCGTTTTGTCAACCGAGGTTCCAAAAAAATTAAGTCACCTAAAACATGAAATTACCATTTTGCCCTTAGGGGTACCCGAACCAAATAAAAAGCTGCGAAGGCCTAGATTTATTTTCTTGGACGTTCCGAACTCAACGGTAAAGCCCGTTTACCCAAATAAAATGTCCTGAAGGCCGATGTAATAAATTTAGCAACCTTAAGAGTGTAATTAAATAATACCGAGAGAGTTAAATTAAATCATGAACAGTAACATCGACCCTGAATAATTGAAATGGGTTAATGATGATTAAATTTCTGATTTATAGGAACCTCCAAGGGGAAGGAGCAGGAGTTTTAAATTAGTAGAACTGCTGAAAGTTATTTTTGAGGTAAGTAAAACCTGGACTTTGTTATGTGGTCTTTCCTCAGCCATGTCACATTTCTTTCTTCATGTTGCCACCTTGTACTCCATTGTCTGATATGTCTTGATCTCCACAATTGATATTGTTCTATCTTGTCACGACCCGAAACCCACCCTCTGCGGATTACCGGATCGCGATCGCCGCCCCGAGACCCGAGGGCCCCGAGACAAGGCTCGCATCTGCAGCGGTATCGAATAGATGTGCTACACATGGTTGCGGAAGCGTGAAAAAATTTTTCTTTTCTTTTCTCATTTTTAAATTAGGCACATCCGTCTGCTACTGCTGTTTCCATACATAGCATACATGGTTACACATTCAGAGTATAACTAAAACTTAAAAACTTCATACACTAATACAGTACATATCTGATTGCCCTGAGGGCTTATTACACATCCTTACTATGTCTGATAATACAAAAGTACTATTAAAGTTCATAGACTTATCAAAAGAAACTATTTAACAGATCCTTCCAAAAACAGCTAGACTCATCGTTGTAGTTCTTTAAAACCCTGTCTGCTGCATCACCTGAAAGGGGGGGTCCGAACAAAGTCCGGGTAAGCTAATCTAAGCTTGTGAGCAATTCCAGTGTTCGTCATGGGGTTTTTCAATTAGCAGTGGTTTTTAGTACATAAGAGTTGTAAAACATTCACTGCCAATTGCTTATACAATTTAGAATACAAGGTACATGCATTCTTAAAACAGATAGCTTTGAGACATTTAAAGTATTCAAGCTAAACTCGTACTTCGATAAATAGAGTATATAACTCAAAACATATGCATTTCAAATGGCTTGAAAACATTTAAAGTATCCAAGCAAAACTCGTACTTCATCAGATAAGTATATAACTTAAATCACATAGATATGTATTTGAAAATGAGGGTAAAACCTGCTTTCATTTCCAAAATCACTTTGTTATCTTTTCTCTTTAGTTAGGTGGAATCTGTTTCGAACCAGACTCCCATTTTACTGCCAATACTGTCGATCTCATTTGCCTGGGGGATTAGATCCGGCTACCGGGCATTTACTGTTGAATCCCGAAGGATTTCAACATCACATAGGGTGGTACTTAGTACCGTTTATCTTGTAAAACATTTATCACAATAACTTCTTCAATAGATACTTCATGAATATTTAAAACATGAATGTATAAAACATTTATCACATAACTTCTTCAATAGATACTTCATGAATATTTAAAACATGAAATGTATAATTTCTACAATAGGACTTCAAATACTTGTAACTATCAAATTCAGGATATTTAACATAATTTGGCATTTAAAACTTTAGACATGCTGAAATGTGTTTTAAGAAAACTATGATAAATACCAATCATTGAGCATGTCATATAGAGTTATAAAACAGTACTATTAAAAGCTGAATCATGTAAATACTGAATTTGAAACTTCAAATACTTCACATTTTTGAACTTAAAACTTTTTCAAATCCATGGAGTTAAATCTCCAATTCAAACACAGGGTTACTCACCTTGATTCTTTAGGGTTAGGGCTAAAATGCGCTTTCCCACTTCCTTGTAGTTCCTAAGAACAATTTATAAACATCTCATCAACTTCACATTCATTGAAATATCATCTCGATATTCCTTAACTTATGCTTAAACCGTAGTAGATCCTAAAATGATTTCACAATTTCATAGGTACTTAATTTAACTCGTACTTGTAACCTATGACATAATTTAACGTGTTAGAAATTGAATTTATTTCAATTTATACTCTTCTGGGAGTTCCATTAACTTTAATTTAAAGTTATTTATTTGACATGTTTACGTGTCGTGTCTTTTCGTATTTCGTTTCTCGTACTTGCCTTAGTATTAGTACTTTGGCATCATTTCAGTTCATAGTCATCTAACAGATGCTATCCATCAAATTTTATGTCTTTTTATTTTAGACATTTCTTTTGGTCAAAATAGACTCTACCATTGAGTCCGGAGTGTCGAAGAAAGTCGGTTTAGGCTTTCCTAATATTTAATTCGGACTGTTATATGTAAAAGGGCAAAATGGTCATTTACCGTTTTACGTGTCACATTTTTCTGTACTCTGTTTCGTAATTTGGACTCCATTTTTGAGTCCGGGATGTTAGAGAAAGTCAATTTAGACCTTTTCTGATCTCATTTCGGCTCTAGGGATACCAGGGGTATTTTGGTCTTTTTACCCCTTTACGTGTCTTTATTTTTTCGGGACTCCATTTCGTGTTGTGGACCTCACCATTGGACTCAGAAGGTCCAAGATAGTAAGAATACACTAATAACTTGTAAAGTTTGGGCCAGGGGTATTTTGGTCATTCACCCCTTACGTGTATTTATTTTTTCGGGCCCCGTCTCGTAAAACGGACCCTACCATTGATCTCAGAATGTCCAAAATAGTAAAATTACACTATTTATTTGTTAAATTTGGACTCCGTTTGCTCTATTTATGCCACAAGGGCAAAATAGTAATTTAACTTCATTTATTAAATAATTAAATTAATTATTTAATTATTTAAATATTTTCCCAGGGGTGTATTTGTACAAAATTCCCAAAATCTGGGCCACAGTAGAATTCCCAAAAACAGTTGGGGCCAATGCGTAATTATAGAAAGTGTTGGTTTATTTTATTTTTAATTAATTAAATAAACCAAAGGGTTCAATTAACATAATAGTGAACCGGTCTGGTTCAGTGGCTACCCAACCGGTCTATCCGGTTTATTACATGTGGCTGACGTCATCATGACGTTAGCCCTAGGTCTCTTTTAATTTAACCGACAATCAAAACGGTGGCGTTTCAATAAATCGGTGGCAAGCCCAGAGGCTGCCACCTGTCCGAGTCAACTCAGCCCCATTCTAAAAACGAGTTAACTCGTCTTCATCTTCTCCACTTCGACCGACCTGAAACCCTAATTCCCGTCTTCCTTTTTCTTCTATTTTGTGAGTTTCTACTCCACCAATCGCTACTGTTTTGGTCCCAAATTATCCCTAAGGTTTATACAAATCGATTGGCATTCATTTTGAGCTTTAAAACTCCTTCATCTATTCGGTTTTGGACATGATAATCCGAACTGTTATTTCGGTCGTATAGGTTCATTTCTTGTTGGTTTCTCTTGATATTTGGCTTGTTACGATCCCCTCTTCATGGGGATTCATATCTTATTCCCTAACACCGATTTAAACTAAGTTTTTAAAGGGTTGGGGTGTAACCCGTAACCTGCACTTTGAGATTTGAGGGTCGATTTTAAAGATTTAGGGTCGCGGGTGTAGATTTTTAGCATGCTCATAGTGTCCACTTTAAGTCTTGATAAGCCAAATCAAGCTTAAAGAGACTCGGTTCAGACCTGCCATGGGCAAGGTCTTCAATGGCTGTCGTTCTTGGGTTAGGTATTTTTGGGTGTTTTGAAGCTCAAAATCCATAGCTAAACAAGCCTAAATATGTTCTATATATCATATACATAAAATGAAACTTTAAATCAGCTTATACTTAGAGAAATTCTAGAGAGAGAAAAAGTTGAAAGCTTGAATTTTTCTCACCTTTCACCACTATTTCTCTTTCTTTCTTGCTCCAAACTCTTCCTCTATCTCCTCAGTTCTTCTTCCTTGGTTTCTTTCGTGAGAGAACAACATGCTTTGCATGTTTGGCTTTTAAAGCAAGGTAGCCGACCTCTCTCTCTCTCTCTCTCTTCATGTTCTCTCTCTCTCTACAGCTATCTCTCTCTCTCTCTCTACTTCTAATTGTAGCCCTACACTAGCCCTCACTTCTCATAAATTTGCTTTCTCTCTTTCCTACTTTGCATTAATTGATTTTAGATATTTATACATATATATACACATATATATACATATACACATATATACAAGACACACACACACACACACCAACCGACACACACACACCTTCACACTTGGTCACCTCTTTACTTTTTAACTTATTCACATTTCCTTCATTTAATATATATATATATACATATATATATAACTAATACATATAATTATACATTTTCCTATAATTAATTAATTAATTTAATAATTAATTAATTATATATATATAATTTCTTCTCTTCGTAATACGTGCCATGTGACCCGGTATCCCGGGTCGGGATATTACATATCTTGTGGACTCGATGAGTGATTGCATGTCGATACCCTGATATGATTTATACGTATTTCTTTAATGCTCGAATACTGAACAGTATATGTTATATGATAAGAAAAGTATTACTCCACAACTCATGAAATTTATCTATGCATGACCTGATTTTCCCGTGGTAGTACTTGACTTGTTACACACTTTAGCCCTTAGGGGCAAGATGTTGACAGTCTACACGTGGTTGTGAGCATCACATTGCACGACCGGGCTACCCGTGGGTGTGAGCGTCACTTCGCACGATCGACACGTAGTCATGCAAGGCATGACGTACGACTTGAGTCCTAGAGGACAAGAAAAGTTGATAGCGATGTGCTATAAGCACGAAAGGGTATGCCGGGCCCTAACAGATAGCATCAGACACATAGTATCTTTTTATCTCTTACATGACATGCTCTTGATTTTTGATATGTTGTATATCTTTGAGCACCGTTGATATTGTATTCCTTGGGTCCTTGATATGTTTGTGAGCTTTTCTTTAGAATACCCTCGTTGTACTGTTCGACATGATGACATGCCTATGTAGACGTTTTCTGATTTCGGCAGCATATTATTGGCTATCCCTTGTTGTGATTTTGTGTACCCATTTGGGATATGCCCATAGGACCTAAGGGTCATTTCCAACGATTTATACATTGGTGACTGTCTATTGTGACTATTATTATGTCTTCGATTCTGATATGCATTAAGTGGTATTCGTTCGTTACTTACACTCTTGAACTAATCTCGACCCATAACAAAGGAATGGATTTTACTTACTGGGCTTTGTTAGCTCACCCCTCCCTTATATTTTTTTCAGGACAACAGGAAGTAGGAGAACCCTCAAGCGCTCTAGAGGTCTAGACGCTGCTAACTACTGGTAGCTCTTTTTGGCGAGTTTTGTATCAAATTAAATACTGGAAAGTCTTAATGTCTCCGATGTCACCACGGTCCTGGAAGTGTGTTTCTTTTTTGGAGGATCTGTACTTAAACACTTATATTTTTTGCATGTACTAAATGGTGACCTGACTACGCTACTAAATGTCTTGATGATTGTGAAATTATTTTTTAAAAAAACTTCACTTAGTATTTCAAATCCTTTGGACGGGGAACGGCCCACGGGCCGTAGACCCGGTCACGGACCCCTAATCCGCATAGGGTGGGTTTTGGGTCGTGACAATTTCAATGCATAAACCCCTAAAAGCCTTGTATCCATTACAAGTGCTACAAGTCTGGTCCATCTTAATGCATAGACCCCCAGGTCTGGTCCATTTCAATGCACAGACCCATAAAACCCTTATATCCATTACAAGTGCTACAAGTCTGGTCCATTTCAATGCACAGACCCCTAAAAGGCTTGTATCCATTACAAGTGCTATAGGTCTGGTCCATTACAATGCACAGACCCCAGGTTTGGTCTATCTTAAGGCACAAACTCCCAAGTCTAGTCCATTCTTTCAACCATTGCAAGTGTTTCAGGTCTAAAGATTTTATCTTGACTTAACTACAAGTATTTCAGGTCTGAAGATTTTATCTTGACTTAACTTCAAGTGTTTCAGGTATGAAGATTTTATCTTGACTTAATTATAAGTATTTCAGGTCTAAAGATTTTTTTAATTACAAGTATTTCAAGTCTGAAGGTTTTATCTTGACTTAATTGCAAGTGTTTTAGGTCTAAAGATTTTATCTTGACTTAATTGCACGTGTTTGAGGTCTGAAAATTATGTTTTGAGTGCAGGCGTATCGGGTCTGAATACACAAGAGATCGAGATAAATAAACGATATTTCATTGATAAAGCCCAGAGGGCGGAAGATACATGATTACGCCCAAAGAATAACGCGATAGTTGTAGTGTAGCTTTGGGGTGTCGATTCCACAGGGAGACTAAATTAAAAGAATAATAAACAGAATTTCTGAAACTAAATAAAGTATTAGACGGTTAACGAGAAAATAAAAATATAGAAAAGTGATTTTTGAATGCAAATTAAAAATTAAACAAATTGATTAATGGAAGAAAATACTCAAATTTAACAAACAGTGGAGTGTCGGGAATCCCTTGCACATACATAGTATTTTAATTATTTTTAATTCACTTATAACTCAATTGAAAAATTAAATTCCAAAAATCTCAATCGGAAGATTTAAAATTATGCATCAAAATTAGACTGAAAATAACCCTTCGAAAAATCATTCATCATCTTTAAATCACTCAAATTATTATTCACATTGATAAAATACAACGACGATAATATACCCAACGAATAATATTGCAGCAGAGAATTGAATCAATATAAATATTTAATTGTTCCAAAAATAATCAAAACATTAATCTATTCGATAGAAAAAATATGACTGAATCTATAAACGGACTAAACCCTTTAATTATTTGGAGAATAAAATTTAACAATTAATTATGAATGATCATCAAAGAATTTAACAAGTGAAAATCACGTACAACAATCAAAAATAAATTAAAATAACTATCTATGATGTAAGTTCATTCCTAACTCTACTTAAAAATTTAATTACTCATGTACATGACAGATAACGTAAATTTTATGGAGAAACTCTGATCCATGGAATCGCTGCGTTGATTCTTCCCTGTTTTGTTCAACAGCCGAAGCCCCCTCACTCTTTTTTCTCTGCCGCCGCAGGCTCCCCCATTAGGTTTTTTTTCTCCCCTGCTTTATATTCAGCACGGGCCCCACACATTGGCAACCTACCTTGGCGCCTTGCGCCTGAACTCCACATAGCCGCGCCCAACCAAACGCCCTAGGCCCAACAACCCGCACAAGCCGCACCTGATGCTTCCTTAATTCTACACATGGGCCCCACACTACAGCACTCACGCCAACCCATTTAAGCCTTTCCAGTTCTTGGCTTGCTAGCCCGGGCCCCACCTGCTTCATCTCCAATCCATTGCCTTAAGCCGCTGCACCACAGGCCCTTAATTCCATCGCCTGGGCCCACAACGCAAGTCAGGCCGCACCAAGCCATGCGCCACAGTCCAAATCTCTCCTTGCTTTCTTTTGGTCAACGTCCAAGCCTGCGCAACCTCACGTTTCAACTTCAGCCCAGCAGCCGCATGAAGCCAGCAGCCGTTCTAACAAGGCCCAGCAGCCCAGTAACCAGCACCACACCTTCCAGCCACCAACACCACTGGTCAGCCACATAGTCTGACTTTGCCCAAGGGCCTCAAGCATATCTTCCTATTCTTTTTTTTCTTTTCGCTGTTCACTGTTCTTTAACCCTGCACGTGCCCCACTTGCTTTTCCATTTTTTTTCCTTTTGTTTCTTGCAACCATCAGCGCATGCAGCCTCAGCTTTGCTTTTATTATTTTTTTCTTTTATTTCTTTTGGCCATTTCTTTACTTGCTCTTCAACCGGACCTTGATTGATTTTTCTTCAACTTGACGTTTGCACGCACCTGCAATCCAACAAATAACAATTTAATTTTACCTCGTGACTGAAACATAAGATGAATTTTACAACTGTACATGAATAAAATTTTCAAGAACTATTTAATGTTATTTAATGCATTTGTTTGAGATTTAAAATATTCAATAATACTCAAAATACATTTCACTGTGAATAAAAATTAAATCAAATAATATTAATTACAACCCAATATTTCTATTCACTTTTTAGCTATTTAATTAAATAACAGGACATTCAGAGTGCACTTTTGCGCACTCATCAATACAAATTTACAAAAGAAAAAAAAAATAGATAAAACAAAACAAGACAAAAAGGAAACACCCCAATCAGGGTCTCCAACAGAGGGGGCAGCTTCTTTGACTTCGGCAGGCTCCGCTGGGGCGGCTTCAGAGGGACTCAACTTTAGATCGTCCAGCTGAACTTCGTCCACCCCGGATATGTCGAGGTCAGGGTAGAGCTTCTAGATCTTCTTGCGAAACAGCTTGTACCCATGATCCATGAACTCGCTGCCCAGCTAGTTCACTTCGTCTCTAAATTCCCTCTCTATCTCCTCCCTGGCCGCCTCCTTGGCCGCTTGAACACTAAAGGCCAGCTTCAGAGTCGCTGCGACTTCCACCTCCACCTTCTTTTTCTTCAAAGCCTCCAGCTAGAAGCCAGAGCATTCTTCTGTGACTCCAGGATGGCCACATTATTCAGAGCTTCTTTAAATTTTTCCTCGAAGAAGTGGGAGGCTAAACGGGCTGTCCCAAGCTGAAGGTGGGCCTTATCTAGCTCGGCTTGGAGCTTGTCTTCCCGCTTAGACTCCTCTAGGAAGTCTATGATTGCAGCCATGGCATGGACAGCCTGCAAAAGATAAAGGTCAAACCAGTCAATCATAACAGAAGTAAGGTTAATCAGAACAGAAGTAAGATAAAAAAAAAACATTTTAAGTGAAGAAGTTCTTACCCAAATATGGGAGACCAAAAGGTCTCTAGCTGTCCTTCAGGGCTTCACGTCTTTGAAGCGCTTCGAAGCAGAAACCCAAGAGTCCTCATAAGCCTTCCTGATAGTGGCCTCCCCGTTCTCGGTCGAGATGATACTAGGGGGGACCGACCTTGGAATAAGGAAATAGAGTGCGACATAGAAACTGATGTTCTCGAATATCTTCCGATCCCTACTTTTGCAGAGATCGGAGTTTAATATGGCAACTGCCATCTTCATATATCGGCAAATCCCAATCTTTACGTCTCTCAATCCTAATCATCTTAGGCAATCCACAGCCTATAAATACAACCCTAAGGTGCGCTTTTTAATTATGGCCAATTAATCTTTTTCAATTGCAATCTCTCCCTTATTTTTACTGACTTTATCAACGGAGTAACTACCACCGGAGCCAACCCAATGGCCCTCTGATCTCTCTTTTTGAGTTCTTGACAAGCGACGAAAAGCAGAAGCATTACTAATCAAGAAGTACAACATCAGTTTTCATTAAAAAAAAAAATTAATTTACAAGTCTGTTTTTAAATATTTTAAATGGATCTAAATACAAGTTTGTAAGGCTGATCAACTTTTCCCTAAAAAAATATATGTTATATTTAATTTAAATTATAAAAAAATTCATAATTTCTTTTTATAACTAAAAAACTAATGCTATAAATAATTTTATATAATATACATAGATAAGCATGTGTATTTTTCTATTCTAATAACTAATACTATTTTTATAAATATATTAATTATTAATTATTTCCCATCGAATGAAATTGATTCTTAGTAATTATTAGAGGGTTAAATGTATATAAGTGGAAAATATGTTGTGTTTCTAGCTTTTTGTTACCATTTGATATCATGACTTATATAAATTGTTGAAGAAAATATTTTAAAAAATTATATTTATTATATAAGCAATAATTTTGTTCATATTGATGAAAAATGATTATACATGTCCAGAGCATGGAAAAATTTTATCTTCTTCCTAGAGAAAATGAATTTTATCATAACATCATGACTAAGCATTTTCCATTTTTATAACAAAAAACAAAGGAACAAGTTTAATCGTTTCATGCATTCTTTGTCAACCAGAACTTGGTTCAACAGGCAAAAGCCCAGCCCAAGACTCAATGAGAAAAAACATAAACAGTAGTGTCTAATTTTTTAAAAAAGGAAAAATAAATTTGAGGCTTACTAGTCCCAGTGGTGCAGACGTAGGTAAGTAGACAAATGGTGTATGGAGATTGGGCTAGAAGCCCAAGACAGGGATCAGTTTGCTACTCTCAATTCTTTAACTGGAAACACCACAACAAGCATCCATTATCCCCACTCTCTTCCCAACCCCTTTTAGGTTTGAATATGAATATGATGAACAATGAAATTTGAACCCCTTCAGGTACCGTGTCACTACTTTAATCACTGTATTACGACTCTATACCTCAGAAATCATATAGTTTTTATGGTCATCATGGTGAGTCACAATTGACAAAGAAAGAAGATACCGGAATCAAAGGAGATCTCTTCTCTCTCTCTCTCTCTCTCTCTCTCTCTCTATATATATATATATATATATATATATATAATAAACATTTCCTGTGTTTTGCTTTGATTGATGATTAGCTCATAAGGACTTCCCATGTCCATGTGCAGCTGAATGTAAAGTTCCTCCATGCTCCACATCAAATTATTCTCTTTTTTCGGTGCCCCCCTAAACCGGCCTCTACATCTCACGTGAATCCCCCCCGACATTCCCATTACTATTTTCCATCACATCACCAAACAAGTATTTGGACAGTGACAATCCCACAAATTCTAGTTAGGGTATCAAAATTTATGAATATATGAAGAATTTTGATAGGGACGTGTCCTAATTTTTTTTAAAATTCTAACAAAATCATTGGTGCAAAATTATAATTTTCAAATTTTTGGGGGGTCAACCCTTAGTCCCCCTCCCTCCACCACTAATTTTTGGGTAAATCATGTCCATTGAATCAGTTTTTTTTTTTTTGGTCAACAAAACATGTATTGTGTAATTATCAATTATTACTTTACAAGCTCACAGGGTTTCTCAATTCTAGATCTTGAAAACTCTAATCAACCCAAAAATCTATAACAAATACATAAATAAAGGCCAACTCAAACCTTGTGTAATTTATTTAATTTGTCTAATGAATCAAGTCAATCACCCTCTATCAAGTTCATTAGTTGCTTAACTTTTAGAAGTTAAAAAAAAAAATTCTACATGACATAAAATTATTGATCTAGGCAATGGGCCTACTTCACCTCAACAGAAAAAAAAAAAAAAAAAAAAGCAAATGCTTTAGTTAACATATCACCTAAATTAGTATGTAAAATGATAAAAGTGGCCTTCTCTCCTTGACATGGCAATCTTGCTGTTGATTTCAATGGTGGTAGAGGAGGGTCCCAAACCAATAATGTGATGTAGCTTTTGAAATTGATGGACCACAACTCATGCAGTGCTTCCTTTAAGGTGCCTCCTTCTAAAGCTTAGAAGGGTTGTTTTGGAAAACTCCTAAACCCAAGTAAATGAGGAATATCTAGCTTGGTTGGTCTTATGTCAGACCCTGTTTGGTAGAAACATTTATTTTTAGGTTGGTTTAAATTTATAGAGGAAACAAGGCAGAAAATAAAAGCCTTTTATCAAAACCAACTCTTTATTGTCAATCAATAATAAAATGAGGTGCTGAGACGTTTTACGGGAGTTGACCCCATTTACTTGTATCTCCAAACAACCCCAAATTATAGGGGTTTTTTTTTTTTTTTTAAAGAAAATATTGAGTGAAGAGCAGACCTATTACCAAAGTAATAGTGATTTTTGCCAAAGTAATTTTCACAGTTTGTGAATGTGCAAGCCTTTGGTGAAAGGTGACTCAAAAAAAGCCCCAAGAAGCTAGTGAGTTCAGTTTCCCCATTGAGTCATGAGTCAAGGCCCTTTAATTATGGAAGGGAGTTTGGTCTACCATCCTATCTACTTTTAGCTCACTTTTCTTGTCATTTTTAAGTACAAACACATGGAGGCATTTACATACATACATATATATATATATGTTGTACATTCATTAAATTTTCCTTTAATATCACTATTAATCTATTCAATTCAACTGTTAGACTGGACATTTCAATCCACACCCCCCCCCCCCCCCTCTCCCAAAAAAAAAAGGAAAAAAAGACTTATCACAAACAAAAATAAATAAATCCTCTCTGATGATCGAATTCACTGTTTTAGCTAGGGTGTTAATTAAAGATCCGTCTCTCGCTTTTTTGAAATCATGATAGGCTTACTCTCAAACACTCATTTAAAAGAGATGAGATGGAAATTAAAGGAAACTATCCTATAGATATTTTCGTTCAATTAAGTTCACACCTTCACATACAGTGGAGATTTATATTTTTTAGATAGAGGTCTTGGGCACACATTAACACACCACTTAAGCATCTTGTTTGATTCCCACAATTGTGAATACATTGATTTTGCATATAGCAATTGTTTATTATTCATGTCACCTAATGTTATAATGACACATAGAGATGTTTGTTCACTTTTAAGACTGCTTCTTGTTCAACTTTCCTCTTCGTTCAGTCTTTCCTTCCATCAATCTTCGTGCCAAAACTATCAATGAGTTGAACACTTCCTACGGAAACTGGATATTGATCAGGTCCTAATGTTTCACACAAGTAAAGTTTTGGTGGTGGAAGTTTCAATTTACCAAGTAACTCAAAATTATGTGTTAGCTTGAACCAATTTGTTACTTCAATAGGATGGACTCTTTACTTATAGTAAGAAAAATCTTTTTACTTTTACTTTAAAGTATTTTTTTGTTATTTTTTGTTTTTTAAACTACTTTTTTTTTTTACGCAAACAAAAGCTACTTTTTTATTTTTTTGCTTAAATAAGTAAGAAAATACTAAAAATGGCTACCAAACAAACTCTAAACTAATTCGATCCAATATGATTATATGTGCATATATATTAGTTTTTGATGCTGCACTTTTCGACTCGCAATAAATATGGGCTCCGCGACTTGTAGAACACTCAAAAAGGGGATCAGAGGACCACCGGATTGGCTCCGGCGGTAGCCGCTCCAATGCTTAAGTAAGTAAATGGAATTGAAAAGACTGTATTGAAAGTCAAAGAATGAGCATAAAAATAAAGTGTACCTTTAGGATTTAATTTATAGACCGTGGCCTTCCTAAGTTGATTAGGATTCGGTGCCATGAATATAGAGACTTGATCATCGGAGATTGTAGTTACCTTGTGGAGTATTGTGTCGTAGATAGAGACAATCATAGATAGTAGTTTCCTTGTTGAAGACTGTTTCCGTGTTGAAGACTGTTTCTTTATTCCCTACTTGGCAGTTGTTGAAGGAAACCATAAGGTCGGAACCATATGAAATACTGAGTGAATGTTGCCCAGAGCATAAGGTCTGGAGGATATGTGCATGAGAATGCCCTAGAGGCTCCGCCTGCTCTGTATGACCGAGTTTATCGACTCTGTAGGATATACATATGAGAATGCCCTGAAGGCTGTGACTGCTCTGTATGACCGAGTTTATCGGCTCTGTAAGCACACGTGTCTCAAGGTGATTGGTGTGTCTGTTTGTGGTATATCAGTTTTTATATTATATTAAAAATTATATAGTTTAAATTTATATAATATATTTAGTTTTAAATAATATAAAATCTTGTTAAGTTTAATTGAGTTAAGTTTTATATAAACATAATATATCTAATAATTATTTATACAAAATTGAATTTCTTCCAAAGGTGGGTGTACCAATTCTATTTTCCTTCCAATTTTTGTCTGTTATGAATTATGTTGAAGTTATTTTCAACTAGTTTTTATACAATTTGAGAAAGGATATTTAATTTATTATTTCGACATAAATCTTAAAACACATAACGAATGAAATATGAATTTTGTATTCATTAAGAAAATCATTAGCTCTTGTTGAAATAAGTTTCTTTGTTTTCTATTAAAAGTCTTAAAATAATCTTTTCTTATTTTTATTTAAATCAAAATAAAGACATTCTCAATTTGAAAGTTCTCTCTCCTACTCATATAAATTTGAGGATCTCATATATGAAAATGTGTTGATAATAAGTTTCATAACTCTGTGTTAGATTTTGTTTGAGTAATTTAAAGTTTTCAAAAATTACAAAAATTTCTTTTAAGATTTCTGACAATGACAAATATCTTCCTTAAATTTATGAAATTATATTGTTCTTTCTTATTTTTACTGACAAACTACATGTACATCCCATTTAGTTCATTTTTAAAATAATGACAAAAGTGTCCGTTTCATTTCATTTTATTTTTTGGCATTTTTTTCAGTTTTAAACAATTTTAAAACTTCTTTTTATTTTCAAATAAATCTTGATTAAAACATTCTTGATCAAAAATAAAAAAAATATAAGTTATTTACTTTAAATTTATTTTTATATAAAAAAAAGGTTTTAAAAAAAGTTAAAAAAATCTAGTTAAAATTTTAAAAAAGTAAAAAGTATATATATATATATATATATAAAGGAGTATTTTAGTCATTTTAAAAAAATTAGACAAGAAGGGAGGTATGTGTAGTTTGTCATTAAAAGTAGGAAAGGTTAATGCTTGTTTGGATAAGCTGAGAAAAAAATGAGGTTTGAATAAGTAGTTGTGAAAAAGTGACGTTTTGAGTTAAGTTATTTATTGTTTGGATGAATGTATTTGATAAGTTTTTAAATGGTATTGTAATATTTGGATAAGCTATTAATTGGTGTCAGTAGGTTCTTTTTGAAAAAGTTCTACTAGTGCTTCTTTTTAAAAAGTCCATTTTGAGTTAGGTGCGGATTCATTAAGTGTAGCTAATAAACCGAATCAAACACCTAACGAATTGAAAAAGTTCATTTTAAACTTAAAAAAGCCGTTAAATATGGTTTATAAGTTGAACCAAATATAGTTAGTGTAATTTTAGAAATTTCAGAAAAGGTCTTTGTAATTGTCAAAAACATATGCAAGGTCAGTGTAATTTACCCATTTTATTTCATTCTCTTTATATAGTGTAATATGTTTGGAAGGATATTATTTTTTTAAATCTGATGCTGCACTTTTTCGTCCTGACACATGGTAGGCTCCCTAACACAATATTGTCCGGTTTGGACTGCCCGTAAATCTTATGGCTCACACGGCTTTGTTCTTTCAGGGAGAAAAAGGCCTTGTGTTAGGAAGAGAGCAGTCTGGGGCTTATAAGCGACGCCAGTGCATGATTCCTAATGATACGGGACTCAAAGTGGCACAACAGCTACTCCCCCCAATCAGGACTGGTAGAGCACAGAAACGAGGCACGTGGCCCAAGTGTTCCCATAGACGGTGCCAAACTGATGCTGCACTTTTTCTTCCTGGCACATGGTAGGCTTCCTAGCACAATATTGTCCACTTTGGCCTGCCCATAGGTCTTATGGCCCGCACGACTTTGTTCTTCCAAGGGAGGAAAAGGCCTTGTGCTAGGAAGAGAGCAGCCTGGGGCTTATAAGCAACGCTAGTGCCCGACTCCTAACCGATGTGGGACTCAAAGTGGCTCAACAAAATCTAATCCGTTCTACATTTGTATGTAATGTACTATAAATTGAAGAGCAAAAAATACCATGGGAGAATCTGAGTTTGAAGAAAAAGGTGAAATCTTTGATATTAAGTTTATTTTTTAAAAGAGTAATGTTATTGTTCTAAATTTTTGTATCAAATTTTGCATCTCAAATAATATGGCAATAATTCATTGGTAATTCATTAAATAGTGTATCTAATACACCATCTATGATGGTATGTCATATTATTTCAAATACAAAAATTTAAAAAATTTAGTATTATTATTTTCTAAAACAGGAGAATATTTAAAAGTGTTGATTGAGGAGGAATTGCCTCTTGCAATGTCCAATTTGTTGGTATGTTATGAAATCCACATGATTCACCCAACTTATATATGGTGATAAATTTACCTAAATTTAATTTTAGCCCTTAATAGGATCGAGTGCCAAATTAATAGGATTAACTTTTATCCTCAATAATATAATAATTTTATGATGGAAAAGTAAAGAACGGTATATTGGGTAAAATGAAGTAAATTTTTGACGTGGTTGAAATTAGAAATCTTTTTAAGACATAATACTTTATTATTAAGGCCTTACCAAATGTACTAATACCAGAATTGTCAATAATATAATTGAATCAAACTAGATTTAAAATGGAGAAAGACAGAGTAGGGTGCATCCTACTAAATTACTTTACTGAATAAGATGAAGTACATGTAGGAAAAATAGTGTAATGGTTGTAGCAAAAATATAATACAAAAAGAAGGAATTTATCAATTTAGCTGAGATATATGAAAGACATTGTCCTTAAGAATAGTTTATGCCCCTCTAAGATTATATTTCGGTGCACAACGTCTCAGCGATCTACCCTCCAAGATTTAACAGTTTCATCTCCACTTACATGTACTTGTACAATGAATGTGTCAAGAACAGCCTCCTAGAACAATTGGAATGAGCCGAAAAACTAATTGGAACAAACTGAAGAACAATTGGGACAATTGGAATCAACGAAAAAACAATTGGGATAATGCACACTTTAGAAAATAATATCACTTGCAGAAACTATTTTGAATGTATTAGAAATTCTGAACTCTCTATTTAGAATGGTTTAGAAGTTCTATATTTATAGAGTTAGAGACATAATCGAATCCCTTGATTCGCACGATTACATCCCATTACTATTGTGGTTAACAGTGGGATAGATGGACTCGCTCAAAGCTTTAACCAATTGAAGGACTCACTCAAACAACCCCACATTAATCATTAACATAATTGACTGATTCTAGACTTAGAGAAATAAATAAATAAACAATATTAATTCAAGGTTGTGGGCGGGGCACAAGGTCTTTGTCTTCGAATTACCCATAATCAAAGTTACAAATACAAAAATCCCCCTTATATTTCAAAGGAAAATTGAAAATAAATATGAAAGAATATGAAAGCCTAAGAAAGACCAGTTTAGTATAATGCCTCAGCGTTGGTGTCTTTTAGACTATGAACTAACACATAGGGTAATAAGACCCAACTCACAGAAATTTGGTAAAATTTAAAATTTCTATGAACCTCCTTTCTTTGTGTGAATCATCATACTCATCACTCACATTACATTTAAATAGTAAGGTTGTTCAACATAGTTTGACACGTTTTGGTCATGCGCCACACCTGAATTTTCATGAGTGCTCTAGAAAACTTGTCTAAGTTTTCATAGGAAGTGGCCCCACCTCCACACTTACATAGGTGAATCCATCAAGTATATACTACATTTAAAAACACTACCGATATAATTGTTGGGTTCGTAACCACAGCAGGAAATGATTTCAAAAATCTATTTGGATCTATTTCTTCACACTGAATCATACAATCTTAAAAAAATAGTTATAATTACCTTGTTCTTGATAATCTTGATTGTTGAAGAAAACTTCTTGAAAAGATTGATGCAATCTTTCTTCTCTTTCTCCTCTAGGTCTTCTCCTCTTTTCCCTTGGGCAAACCGTATCGCAGGAGAGTGGGCTGCCTCTTATTTTGGTCTAGCACAAAAACTTCAGATAAACGACTCCCTATATATCATATATATAAGGCTTAATTAGGACAAGAGAAGGGATTAGTTGGTCCCATTAAGTTAGCTTCCAATTAGTTAATTAAATCTTAATTATCTCATAATTAATTTTAATTGACTAATTAATTTCAATTAACTCCACTATATAATTGAAATTGCACTCCAACTTAGAAGAATAGAGTAAACCCATTACACTATACTTTTGCAGTTGGCCCCTCTACATGGATATTAATAATTAGGATTATACTGTCAAATTAATTCTCTAATTATTTTAAGAACCTAATTCAATAATTATTAATCACATACAATTGGTCATCATTTCAATAAACAATTTACTAATGAGACCGAATCCAGATTTCAGTGATTAACCCATTGAATTAGCACAAAGGTGATATCCATCTCTCTAATATATAGAGTGTAGATTCCATCTTGAGAAAATGTGTTCCCACAGTCTAAATAATGACTTCCCAAGATAACAAGGTATTAATCTAAAAGACATCACTCATTGGTAACTCAAAGTCATCACTATTCAGAACTTGAGTTCACTATCCTCTCAGTATTAAGAGCTTACTGCGAATAGTGAATAAGAAACTTATTAAAGGTGACAGTTCTAAATAATACATTTCTTATAGTGATCCAATTCAGTATATTCCCAATACACCAATACAATAACCTAGAGTCCACTACTTTAATGGTTGAGATAAACCACCTTATCACATAAAGGTTAACTGTATTACAGCTTTACAAATAAAATGTCCAGTCTTATTAATAACCGCGAACAATTCTATAATTGCCTATATAAGCAGTTCATATCTCCTGTGTATAAATCTCATTTATACACATGAACTGCTCTTAATGACAATTCAAAGACTAATCATCTCATGATATAAAGCAAGATCCAAACATATGGTAATATTAAACTCAATAATAAATCAAATCTATTAAATAATAATAAAATGTCTTGGATATGAGGGCACAGCATCCTAACAAACTCCCACTTGCACTCACATTTGTTCCCCATAACATCTGACACTCATCCTATCCATATGAAACTCGAAACTTTTAGAAGCTAGAGCCTTAGTGAAAGGATCTGCAAGATTGTCCACAAATGCAACCTTGGTGACGATAATGTTTCCGCACTGAACAATCTCTCTGATGAGGTGATACTTGCCCTCTATGTGCTTTCCACCCTTGTGGTTTCTTGGCTCCTTGGATTGAGCTACAGCTCCACTATTGTCACAATAAAGGACCATAAGCAACTGAAACTCTAGTACCACTTCTAATTCCAAAAGGAGCTTCTTGAGCCAAACTGTTTCCTTAGTTGCTTCAGAGGCAGCTACATATTCCACTTCAGTGGTTAAGTCAGTAATACATTTTTCACGACCCGAAACCCACCCTATGCGGATCTCGTATCGCGACCGCCACCCTTCAGCCCGAAAGCCTTAAGGCAAGGCTCACATAAGCAACAGTATCGAATGGCAGTGCGGTCTTGGTTTGCGGAAGCGTGAAAAACTTTTTTCTTCTCTTTTCTTATTTAAAACTTTCGCACATCCGTCTGGTACTACCGTTCTTCATAGCAGTACACATGATAAAACATTCAAAGCATAAATAAAATTTCTAAGGTTTTATACATATTACATAGTCGAATGCCTCTAGGGCTTAAGTACATATTGTCCAAAGTCTGTTACATCATAATCCATCCAATTACAAATTCTAACTACTTCCAAAACGTCCATAATCCTATACAGCCATTAGTCATTATCCCAAAATGGAGCACGGCTCCCACTCATCGTCAATACCTGAAAAATGTTAAGGAATGGGGTGAGCTTCGAGAAGCCCAATGAGTAATTCCTACATTTGTCATAGGGTTTCAATTGGCAGTGGTTTCGCACATGAGAGTTTATAAAATACTCACTACCAATTGCTCGTATACTTTGAACATAGAGCATATGCATTCTTCATAACAAATAGCTTTGAAACATTTAAAGTATTCAAGCTAAACATATATTTTTTCAAATAGGGTATATGCTGTCACGACCCGAAACCCACCCTCTGCAGATTACCGGATCGCGACCGCCGCCCCGAGACCCGAAGGCCCCGAGACAAGGCTCGCATCTGCAGCAGTATCGAATAAATGTGCAACATACGTTTTGCGAAAGCGTGAAAAAAACTTTTTATTTTCTTTTCTCATTTTTAAATTATGCACATCCGTCCGATACTGCTGCTCCATACATAGCATACATGGTTACACATTCAGACTATAATGAAAACTTAAAGACTTCATACATTAATGCAATACATATTCGGTTGCCCTGAGGGCTCATTACATGTTCTTACTTTGTCTATTAATACAAAACGTACTACTAGTGTTCATAGGTTCTTCAAAAGAACTACTTAAACATATCCTTCCAAAAACAGCTAGACTCATCGTCGTCGTCCTTAAGACCCTGTCTGCTGCATCACCTGAAAGGGGGGTCTGAACAAAATCCGGGTAAGCTAATCTAAGCTTGTGAGCAATTCCAGTATTCATCATGGGGTTTTCAATTAGCAGTGGTTTAGTACATAAAAGTTTGTAAAATAGTCACCGCCAACTGTTCGTATACTTTGAATACAGAATATATGCATTCCTTAAAACATGTAGCTTTGAAACATTTAAAGTATTCAAGCTAAACTTATACATATGAACTTTAAAACATATAACATATCATGTATTTCTTAAATAGAGTATATAAAACTCAAACATATGCATATTGAAAATGAGAGTAAAAACCTGCTTCCATTTTCAAACCATTTGTCATCTTATCACTTCCATTAGTGGAATCTGTTTCGAACCAAACTCCCATCTTACTTATAAATGGAGATATCTCATATGCCTAGGGGATTAGATCCTGCTACCGAGCATTTCACATGACAGGTCAATGAGTTACAATAAGAACCCAAAATACTGACTATGTGGTTTTTGACAGGTCAATGGGATCCGAAGAAACCCAAAATGCTGCCTGTGTGCTTATGCACCATTATCTTATAAAACATTTATTCATGTAACTTTTCTCATAGGTACTTTTCATAACTTCGTAAAATCTTCGTATACTTGAAATAAGCAAATTCAGAATATTTAACAATAATTGTATTTTAACTAGACATGCTGAAAAGTATTTGAAGGAAAAACTGTTGCAGAAACCAATCACTAAGCATGTCACAATGGGGTTATAAAATAGAACAATTTAAAACTGCATCATGTAAATACTGAATTTGAAACTTCAAATACTTCATATCTTTGAACTTAAAACCTTTTTAAATCCTGGAGTTAAATCTCCAATTCAAATACAGGGTTACTCACCTTGGTTCTTTAGGGTTAGTGCTAATAATGCGCTTTCCCACTTTCCTTGTAGTTCCTAAGAACAATTCATAAATATCTCATCAACTTCACATTCATTGTAATATCATCTCGATATTCCTTAACTTATGCTTAAATCGTATTAGATCCTACAATGATTTCATAAATTCATATGTACTTAACGTAACTCGTACTTGTAACCTATGACATAATTTAATGTGTTAGAAATTGAATTTATTTCAATTTATACTCTTCTGGGAGCTCCATTAACTTAAATTTAAAGTTATTTATTTGACATGTTTACGTGTCGTGTCTTTTCGTATTTCATTTCTCGTACATGCCTTAGTATTAGTACTTTGGCATTACTCTAATTTATAGTCATCTGACAGATGCTATTCATCAAATTTTATGTCTTTTTATTTTAGACATTTCTTTAGGTCGAATAGACTCTACCATTGAGTCCGGAGTGTCCAAGAAAGTTGGTTTAGGCTTTCCAAGAATTTAATTTGGACTTTTATATGTAAAAGGGCAAAATGGTCATTTATCGTATTACGTGTCATATTTTTCTGTACTTCGTTTCGTAATTTGGACTCCATTATTGAGTCCGGAATGTCAAAAAAAGTCAATTTAGACCTTCCCTGTTTTTAATTTGACTTTTGAGGTACTAGGGGTAATTTGGTCATTTTACCCTCTTACGTGTCTTTATGTTCGGGACCTCATCTTGTGTCGTGGACCTCACCATTGGACTCAGAAGGTCCGAGATAGTAAGAATACACTAATAACTTGTTAAATTTTGGTCAAGGGGCATTTTGGTCATTTACCCCTTACGTGTTTTTATTCTTCGGGCCCCGTCTCGTAAAACGGACCCTACCATTAGTCTCAGAATGTCCAAAATAGTAAAAATACACTATTAATATGCTTAATTTGGACTTCATTTGCCTCATTTATGACCCAAGGGCAAAATAGTAATTTTACTTTATTTATTAAATAATTAAATTAATTATTTAATTATTTAATTATTTTTTCAGGGGTCTAAATGCATAAATTTTCCCTCAGTTGGGCCTCAGTATAATTTTTCTAAAGCCCAGGGGTCAATCCGTAATAACTAAAAGTCTTGGTTTATTTCATTTTAATTAAATTAGAAAAACCAAAGGGTTCAGTTAAATTGGAAGTGAACCGGTCCGGTCTAGTCATAAACCAACCGGTTCGGTCGGTTTATTTACATGTGGCTGACGTCATCATCATGACGTCAGCCCTAGCATTCAAATTAAATTTTACCGACATTTAAAACGTCGTCGTCTCATTAAGTCGGTGGCAAGCCCAGAGGCTGCCACCTGTCCGAGTTGACTCAGCCTTATTTAAAAGCCGAGTTGACCCGTCTTCTTCTTCCCCACGAGACCATGACTGAAAACCCTAATCCCGTTTCCCTTTTCTTCCATTTTTGTGACTTCCCACTCAACCAAATCCCCTTGTTTTGGTCCCAAATCATTCCTAAGACATAACCGACCAGCTTGGCATTCACTTGGGAGTTTAAAATCAACTCCTTGTTTCAGGTTTTTAGTTTGTTAACCTAGACCAATAATCTAACTGTAAATTCTCATTTTTGAGCTAAAATTCTTGGGGTTGGATCCGTTGTGTTCCATATATCATATATTTTCAGTTTCCATTCATAAATATCATTTTAACATCGAGTTTAAAGCTTTGGGTTTCAAACCCGTAGCCTGCAACTCAATGTTTGGAGGGCATTTTGTGAGCTTTTTGATCGCGGGTATAGGTTTTTAGTACCCTCATGGTCTCATCTCGAAGCCTTGATAAGCCAAAAATGGTTTGGAAATAGTTGGTTCAGACCTGCTTCAAGCAAGGTCGTCAATGGCTGCCTTAACTGGGTTTCATGTTTTTAGGTGTTTCATGTTTTTAGGTGTTTTCAAGACTTCCTTTCATGTTTAAAACACTTCTAAACATATATTAAACATCATAATTAAAAGAATAACTCTAAAACAGTTCTTAATAATGCAATATTCTAGAGAGAGAAAAATGGAAATTTGAGTTTTCTCACCTTCTTTCCCTCAGTTTTCCTTCCTTTTTCTTGCTTTAAATCATTCCTTAGCTTCTCAGTTTCTCCCTCTTGGATTTCTTTCACGAGATACAAGCATGATTTGCATGCTTTTGGTTTGTCTTATATAGGAAGAAACCGACCTCTCTCTCTCTCCTCATTTTCTCTCTCTCTCTCTCTCTTTCTGATTTCTTAGCCTTTATTCTTGACCTTATCAACCCATCTTACACTCCATTAATTCTGCTTTTTCATTTTGGCAACTTACATTAAATGGATCCTTGATATTTTGTATATTGTATATTATATATATCACACACACACCAACACATGGAGACACACACACACACCTCAACCGACACACACACACACCTTGTGCACTGTTCATACTTTACACATGTATATATTGCATTCTCTTCCCATCTTCTACACATATATATATATAATAGTTTATTTATATTTTATACTTTATACTTTATACAATGTATCTAGGTATATATATACATAATATATATACCCACTTGTACACTTATACATGTTCATATACACTTGATAGCATACACACACAATACACATAATGTGTGTATATGTGTGTTCATGTAAAATTAATTTTAATAATAAATTTTATTCTCATATAATAAATTAATTAATTATTTAATTAATTAATCCTTTTTAGTGTAAAATTTTTACATAATTTTCGTTGCTTCGTAATGCGTGTCATATGACCCGATATCCCGGGTCGGGATATTACATATGCACTTCAAAACATATAGACATGCATAGAAAAAATGGGGGTAAAAACCTTCTTCCATTTTCAAAAGCGTTACTTCAAAACATATAAACATGCATAGGAAAATAGGGGTAAAACCTGCTTCCATTTACAAAAACATTTGTCATTTTTTCTCTTTAATTAGGTGGAATCTGTTTCGAACTAGACTCCCGTTTTACTGCAATGCTACGATCTCATTGGCTTGGGGGATTAGATCCTGTTACCGGGCATTTCACATGTCAGGTCAATTGAGTTCCGAAGAAACCCAAAATCCTGACTATGCGACATTTCACATGACAGGGCAATTGAGTTCCGAAGAAACCCAAAATCCTGACTATGTGATTTTTGCATTTCACATGCCAGGTCAATTGAGTTCCGAAGAAACCCAAAATCCTAACTATGTGGTATTTGCATTGTTATCTTGTAAAACATTTATCATATGGCTTCTTCAAATAGATACTTTTCATGAATATTTAAAACATGTAGCAAATAACTTTCGCAATAGAGCTTCAAATACTTAGAATAATCAAATTCAGAATATTTAAGGAAATTGGTGTTTTGCTCAGGCATGCTAAATATTTCGAGGAAATGAACTGTATATAAAAACATTTAATGAGCATGGCATAACAGAATATTTTAAACATGAATCGTATAAAGACTGAATTTGATATTTAAAACATCATTCAAATTCGTGGAATTAAATTTCCATTTCAAATGCAAGATTACTCATCTTATACGTCTGGGTTGGCGCTATTGATGTGCCTTTCCTTTTCCTTTGTAGTTCCTATGAACAATTCATAATAGTCCATTAACTTCACATTCACTTCAAACATCTCTTACTGATGCTTACATCGTATTAAATCCTAACTTAAATCTTAAGCGCTATTTTCTTAACGTATACTCTTCTGGTAGCTTCATTAACTTTTAGGGTCACTTTCTTAACTTCACATATTTACGTGTCATATTTTTCTGTATTTTATTTCATAATAAGGGCCTCACCGTTGAGTCCAAAACGTCGAAGAAAGTTAATTTAAACCTTCTTGGACTTCCATTTGGCTTTAGGGGTACTAGGGGTAACTTGGTCATTTTACTCCTTTACGTGTCTTTACTTTTCGGAGTCCCATTTCTGAAAACGGACCCCACTATTGGATCCAGAATGCCCAAAATAGTTAAAATACCTATTCACATGTTTAATTTGGACTCCATTTGCTTCATTTATGGCCCAAGGGTATTTTTGAAATGTTTTTCATTTAAATATTATTAATTTAATATTAAATTTATTTCGATTAGGCCATAGTGGAATTTTCCAGAAGTTCTGGGGCTTAGAATCTAATTTCGCAAACTTCTGGTCTGAACTAGTGGGTTCAGTTCGTTCTTAAGTGAACCGGCTTGGTTTTTTATTGAACCAACCGGTTTGGTCAGTTCAACACGTAATGCTGACGTCATGATGACGTCAACCCTAACATTTAAATTTTTAAAATAACATCACTTCATACGACGTCGTCCCACTTAAACCTTTTGTGTGACGGGTCAGGTCCCGACCCGAACCCGAACCCGAACCCGAACCCAAACCAACCCAGTCACTGTTCATCGTCTTCCTTTTTCTTCCCCCCATTTTGCCCTAGTTGCAAAAATTTATGTTTCCAATTTCATGACATTTTAGCCATGATTTCTTACTGCTATCCATCCCAAATCGTTTCTGGATGTTAGGCTAGCCTTTTGGCATTAGTTTTGTGCCTCGAATTAAGCTCAAATGCTCGGTCCATGGGGAGATAATCGAATTTGTAATTGACTAGTAAATCCTCAATTCACCACCAAAACGTGCGTGGTTTGGCTCAAAATGATCCTCATAATAAGGAGGTTTAACCCCCATTCCAAAAACGTGGTTTAAGGGTCTAAAACAAGGGCTGGGTTTCATAGCCAAAACCTGCAACTTGTGATTTCATGGTCGTTTCTTAAGCGTTTCGATCGCGGTCACACATTTTTGGAGTGCTTGTAGGGTCTAGTTGAGGTCTCCATATACCAAATACAGTTTGATTGCCATCGGTTCAGACCTGTTATAAGTAAGGTCCTCCAATGGTTGTTTGGTGTACGGTCGAGGGTTTTTGATGCTTTCATAGCTTAATTTCATGCTTGGTCACATGTTAGACATATATTTAACATCATATATACAAAATCAAAAGTTAAAACAGTCCATACGTAGGTAAATTCTAGAGAGAGAAAATGTTGGGTTTTTTTGTTTTTCTCACCTTTTTCCTTTGGTTTCTCTCATCTTTTCCCTTTGCTTTCCACCTCTGAGTATCCCTGAACTCCTTCAATCTCTCACTCTCTCTCTCAGTCTCTAAAAGATGTGTGGTGTGTGTATGCAATATGTATGTGCATATAAGCATATGCTTGATTATTGCACTTCCTGATTTCCCCAACAACTTGGTTAGCTTGTGGCAACATCTCTAATGAGTGCTTCTACTCTATTATTATGGGGCAGGCCTTCTTGGCCGTTTGTGTGTGTGTTTGTTTTGTTTTGTATATATGGCTATATATATATTTATACATATAATATAACTCACACACCAACCCCCTTGGACACACACACCCCATTACCCCTTAGGTATTAGCATGCTTTTATGTACTATGTATAGGTATATTTAATTATCCATGTATATACCTACACACACACACACATATATATATATATACTTGGCCATGTATTCATACAGAACACACCTTTAGTGTGTGTATGTGTGTGTCATTATATTTTTTATTAATTATAACAAATAATTAATTTCTTATATTTAATTAATTAATTAAATTTTCTCTTAAGTGTAAATATCTTTACACTAATTTTTATAACCTCGTAATGCATGCCATAGGACTCGATATTTTTGGGTCGGGGTATTACAACATTGTTGCTTGACATTCCTCTAACTGATAGCTCCACCACCAAGAGTAAACACATATCTTGAGGTTGACTTTCTAGAGTCCTGATTTGACATAAAGTTAGAGTTTGTGTAGCCAACTGAAACTAGATCACCACTCCCTTTATTTTGACATATAGTGTCTAGTCTTTCTTAAGTACTTATGTATATGATTCGCGGTAGTACAATTGTAACACCCCGACCTGATGAAGAATTAGCAAGTCACTAAATATTAACCAGTGATTGAAACCTGAAGTAACAAGGTTGGTTTTCAATCACCAACTTGTTTCTATTAATCCCATTGAGACTGTACACTTTCATTTTGGAAGCCAACCTCGAATTGAGACGTGACAAAAATAGATTGCTACGTCGGGTAGATTATCAAAGTATGAACATGGATATATAAATATATAAATATATTTATATTGTGAAATATAGATATTGATGTATATGCATACATAAATATGCATGTTAAATTATTAAGTGACTATTCAAATTCATATAAAGACATATTATATATATAATATGATTATATAAGACATATATATATATATATACCTATTTATATAGGAATATAAAGTTGGGTGTAATATATATATATATATATATATATATACTTACAAACAAAAGAATGAAATTGTATTTAATATAATACAATTGAGAAGAGAGGGAGACGGTGGGCACTGCTCTCCATGCCTCTCCCATGTGAGCTGCTTGTGAAAAATAATGATGAGAAGGGAGGTGGCAGCCATGGCTGTGTGCCATGCAAATTCGGATACCAACAGGTGGCAAGGCCACCGATTGCATGAGTAAATGAAGGGGAAATAAAAGGAAAAGAGAACTTGTAATGGAAGAGGAGACGTGTGCAAGCAGTAGCAAGAAATTGAAGGATAGGAACTGAAGTAGGAGAAAAGTGGGAAACTGTAAGCAACTTGAACAGGTAAGATTTCGTTTGGAAATTGTTTAAATTGTGTACAAATTTAAAGCATGTAATAGTAGGGGTTTATTCTGCATAATATAAGCTGTAAACTACAAAAGAAATTACAAGAAATGATCAAGAATCGACTGAGAAAAGTCAAGTTTCAGTTGGAACAATAATCAGAAAATTCTGGTGCAGGTCTGAAATAAGAGAAACCAAATCCAAATCCGAGTATTAGGACCTGTTCTAGATCATCCCAAGGTCTTAAAAATGGTAGACCGCGATCCAAAAACTCAAGAAATGAAACCTAAAATATTAGTTGCAGGTTTAAGTCGTGGAACCCAAATTCGGTTTTACACTTTTAAACTCAGTTTTGAGAATGGGTATGTAATCCCCATGTCATAAGGATCACACAGGGCCAAACCTCATCAAAAATAGTGATGGAATGAGGATTTAACGTGTAGTTACAGGTTCGGCTATCAAAAGTTAAACCGAACTCATGAACTGGTTTTAAAACCTTAGATGAATGCCAATCTCTTGGGAAATGTTCTAGAGATGGATGAGTGTAAAAACAGAAGAATTTAGGTGAATAGATTAGCTCGAAAATGAAGCTTTCAAGCTTCGGAAATTAGGGTTACAGTGGGTAACGAAGGAGGAAGACGACGGGTCGACTCGCTGTTGAATCGAGTCACCCGAGTTAACTCGGGACACGTGTCAAGAAAGGGCAAGTCCACCGCATTAAGAGAACGGTGACGTTTTGGTTATGTTGTAAAGATTTAAAATATCAGGGCTGACGTCATGATGACGTCAGCATGAGGTGTTGAACCGGATTGGTTCAAGGAGAACCGGACCGGTTCAGTTAAATTGAAACTGAACCCACTGGTTCAAACCGGAAGAGTTCAAAATTGAAATTTGACCCCAAAACTTTTGGGAAATTCTACTATGGCCCGGCTGAAATTTAATTAATAATAACTTAATAATATTTAAATAAAAGAAATTCCAAAAATACCCTTAGGCCATAAATAGAGTAAATGAAGTCCAAATAAAGTAAACCAATATTGGATTCTGACTATTTTGGACATTCTAAATCCAATGGCGGGGTCCGTTTTACGAAATAGAACTCCGAAAATTAAAGATATGTAAAGGGATAAAATGACCAAAATACCCCTTGTCCGCAAGTAACAAGTTATTAGTGTGTTCTTACTATTTCGGACCTTCTGAGTCCAATGGTGAGATCCACAACATGAAACGAAGTACGGAAAAATACGGCACGTAATTGGGTAAATGACTATTTTGCCCTTTGACATACAAAAGTCGGAATTAAATTTTAGGAAAGCCTAAACTGACTTTCTCCAATGTTCCGGACTCAATGGTAGGGTCTATTCGACCAAAAAGAAATGTCTAATAAAAAGACATAAAATTTGATGAATAGCATAAGTCCAGTGGCTATAAATTAGTACACTGCTCGAAGTACCAACTAAATGGTACGGTACACATTTGAAAGGACATAAGAGAAGACGTGACACGAGAACATATGAAGTAAATAAATTAACTTAAAGTTAATGGAGCTACCAGGAGAGTATAGCTAAAATGAAGTTAATTCCTAACACATTAAATTGTGTTATAGGTTAAAAATACGAGTCAATTAAGTACATATGAAATTATGAAATCGTGTTAGGATCTAATACGAACTAAGTAGCATCAACAGGTGTTATTGCAGTAGATGTGAAGTTAATGAGACTGTTATTTATGAATTGTTCTAGGAACTACAAAAGGAAAAAGGAAGGCGTCGCAGTAAACGCCGAGCTTGGAGTATAAGGTGAGTAACCCTGCATTTGAAGTGGAGATTTAACTCCACGGATTTGAAGAAGTTTTAACTTCCAAAAGAGTTGAAGTATTGAATATTAAATTCAAATATCTCGTGATTCATTTTGCTCTTATAAATCTTGATATGACATGCTCAATGAATAATTTCTATCACTGTCTTCTCTAAAAGTAGTTGACATGTCTACATATTCTGAAGTTCTTGTTCAGAAGTCATATTTAAAATGCTTATAAAGCATCTATTGAAGAAGTCATATTTCAAATGCTATAAATGCATATGTTTGAAGAAGTCATATTGTAAATGTTTTTAAACAAAAAACATTTATTGAAGAAGCAGTATTTTGATGCTCGTTAAAAAGGCATCCAAATGTGCATAAGCACCCCATGAAGGTTGAAATCCTTCGGGATTCAACAGTAAATGCCCGGTAGAAGGATCTAATCCCCCAGGCAGTGAGATATCTCCCATTGTAGCATTGCAGTAAGATGGGAGTCTGGTTCGAAACAGATTCCACTTAACCAAAGAGAAAAGATGACAAACACTTTTAAAATGGAAGCAGGTTTTTACCCCCATTTTATTATGTACGTTTATATGCTTTGAAATGCATAGATTCCATTGAAGAAATGTGTATTTAGCTTATTAACTGTAAATGTTTTTAAGCTATCATTTGAAATCATACTATTAAACATGAAAGTAGGTTTTACCTCTTTCGATTATGCATGTTTTAAAATGCATATACTCTATTGAAGAAATGTGTATTTAGCTTGAATACTTTAAATGTTCAAAGCTATCTTTATGAAGAATGCATATATTCTGTATTCCGAGCATACGAACAATTGGTAATGAGTATTTTATAAACTTTCATGTGCTAAACCACTGCCAGTTGAAACCCCATGACAAATGCCCGAATTACTCACAAGCTTAGATTAGCTTACCCGGACTTTGTTCGGACCCCCCTTTCAGGTGTCAGGAGGCAAGCTCTGACTTTGATCAAGAAAGTGTATAATCTATGCTCATTTTGTGAAAGGGCGTAGGAAGTTATTGCAGGACTAGCGGATGTGGAAAAGCACTCGGACTAGTAGTTAGTCGTTTTTGGTTGTGTATATTATGTAGTTAAGTTTTGAAGAACAAACGAATATGTATTGTATATAAAACTTTAGAATGTATTTACGCTCTGAATGTATGATCATGAGTACCGCAATGCAAAGAGCGGCAGTACCGGACGGATGTGCAAATTTTTTTAAATAAGAAAAGAAAAGAAAAAGTTTTTCACGCTTCCGCAACCACGTGTCGCACATCTATTCGATACCGTTGCTTATGTTTCGCCTTGCCCTAAGGCCTCGGTCGAAGGGCGGCGGTCACGATTCGGGATCCGCACAAGGTGGGTTTCGGGTCGTGACAACAATGATTTGGTTCTCGATTAGATTGATATCTGCTGACCATGCCCACTGCAAAACAAATATCTGGTCTAGTGCAAAGCATAACATACATAAGGCTTCCTACAACTAAAGCATAAGGAACCGCCTTTATGCGTTCCTCTTCCTCAAGTGTCTTAGGACACTGATCCTTGGACAGAGGTGCTCCATGCCTAAAAGGCAATAAGCCTTTCTTAGAGTTATGCATTACAAACTTAATAAGAATTTTGTCTATATATGAAGCTTGAGATAAGCTTAACATCCTATTTTTTCGATCTCGCAAAAGCTTAATCCCGAGGATGTAACTGGCTTCTCCGAAGTCCTTCATTTCAAATTGATTCGCTAGCCAAACCTTTATCGTAGAAAACACCCCTACATCATTCCTAATGAATAGTATATCATCCATATACAGAACTAGGAACACCACCACGCTTCTTTCACTCTTCTTATACATACAAGGTTCATCCAGGTTTTGATCAAGACCAAATGACTTGATTGCCTGATCAAATCGGATGTTCCAACTTCAAGAAGCTTGCTTAAGCCCGTAAATGGACTTATGCAGCTTGTATACCATATGCTCTTGGCCCTTAGCTATGAAACCATTTGGTTGCATCATATAAATGTCTTCCTCAAGATCTCCATTCAAGAATATTGTCTTGACATCTATTTGTCAAATCTCATAATCAAAATGAGTTGCAATGGATAAGAGAATCCGAATAGACTTAAGCATAGCAACTGGTGAAAAATTTTTCTCATAAACGATACCCACTTTTTGAGTAAACCCTTTTGCCACCATTCTAGCTTTAAAAGTCTCAACTGATCCATCGGGTCCTCTCTTTCTCTTGTAGATCCACTTACAGCCAATTGGTTTAATATTGGCAGGTGTTTCCACAAGTTCCCAGACCTGATTAAAATACGTAGATTCCATCTCAGCTTTTATAGCATTTTGCCAAAGTCCCGAATCTTTATCAGAGATTGCCTCATCGTAGCTAATGGGATTTAAAACATGTTCATCTGAGACAGACTCTCCTAAGAACATGTACCTACTAGGTGGCCTGACAGTCCTCCCACTATGACGTGGCTCCGGTGTAATAAAGATGTTAGAATAGGAGCATCTAGTCCATGATTATCATTTTCCTGAGGAATAGAAGAAGCATCTAATGTTTTTTCTAAGGTGATCTTACTCTTAGGCTTCTGACCCATAATATAATCATCCTCTAGAAAGACAACATTCGTGCTAACAAGTACCTTCTACTCATTAGGATTATAAAAGAGCTAGCCTTTTATCCCCTTAGAATACCCAATGAAATAGCTCAATTCTGATTTTGGTTCCAACTTGCTAGTCTTTCCTTTCAGCACATAGATTGGACAACCCCAGATCCGGTAGTGGTTTAGACTCGGCTTACGCCTAGTCCAAAGCTCTACTGGAGTCTTAGGAGCAGACTTAGTTGGAACTGAGTTCAGAATATATATATCGTTGTCTCCAAAGCATACCCCCAAATGAATATAGGCAAATCATAATAACTCATCATTGACCTTACCATATCTAAAAGTGTCATGTTTCTCATCTCTGCTACATCGTTTTGCTAAAGCATGCCAGGTGCAGACAATTGGGATAAAATCCCATTATCTAACAAATGCGGACTTGAGTCACTAGAGAGATATTCCCTACCTCGATCAGATCAAAGTGATTTTATGCTCCTATCTAATTGCTTTTCCACTTCTACCCGAAACTCTTTGAACTTTTCAAAGGCTTCTGACTTGTAATGCAATAAATAGACATAATCATATCTAGAGTAATCATCAGTAAAAGTGGTGAAATACTCATAGCCCCCTCTAGCCCTAATATTTAAGGGTCCACATACATCAGTATGGATTAACTCCAATACTTCTTTGGCCCTGTTTCCCTTTGAAGTAAAGCATCTTCTGGTCATCTTTCCCTCCAAACAGGATATACAGATTAGCAGTGGTTCAACAACCAATGAAGACAAAGTACCATCCTTTACCAGTCTATTAATCCTATCCAGATTAATATGACCTAGCCTCAAATGCCAAAGATAAGTTGAATGTGTAGAAGTAACTTTTCTTTTAAGTGGTAAAGTTTGTGATGGTTCATTCTTTTCGGTGTCATGTATCTCATACATCTTAGGAGTAATCAAATAAAGATCATTAACTGTTGTGCCAGAACATATAAAAGAACCATTATGTTTAATAACAACATTTGAATTAAAATAAACTTAATAACCTTATTTTTTAAACTTGAAACTGATAACAAGTTCCTTCTACTGCCAGGCACATATAAGCAATCGTAAAATACTAGTGTCTTATTTGAAGAAAAACATAAACTAACTACTCATATTGACACCGTAGTAACTTTTGCTTCTATTCCTAAGTGCAAGATTGTCACGACCCGAAACCCACCCTATGCGGATCTCGTATCGTGGGGCCGACCCAATGGCCGTCCCTACTTTTTCCATTCTTATACCAATGATAACAGTAAATAATATGACCATGACATTAAAGTGCGGAAGCTTTATTACAATTATTGTTCAAAGACTAAACTTCAAACTAACAATAAACTGATCCTAAACCACTCTTAGGTGGTGAGTACATGGGAGAGACTTCATTCATTACTATTATGTTCCTCAACTGTCTCCGTAATCTCCTGATCTCCTACTGTGGTTCTGTAACATTCTCACCTGAAAAAATTTAGTAAGGGGTGAGCTACAAACTCAGTAAGTAGAAGCCTATCCCCAATACGGATGGGGATGACATAAATGAATACAAGTCAAAGTACCATGATAGCCAGTCATGATAACGATTCCAGTTAACTGTAAAATGCCACAATGGCCAATAAGCGACAAGGTACAATAACAGTCAAGAGTAACCAATGAATGACAACGTACAATAACCGTCAAGAGTAACAGTGTAGCATGAATATAGAATAGGCTCGATGAACACAATCAACATAAATACTGCCATAATGGAACGGTCGCAGTCAAGTCCAATGAATCAAACCAATCAACATAGAACAATATCAATTAACATGGATGATGCCTTTACTCTGTTCAGGGTTTGGCAGACCCTCGGTCTTTTGGGGCCCGGCATACCCCCATTAACATAAATGCATACAAAATGCCCATTAACCTTACTGCGTAAAAATGCCATAATTGCCATAAGTCTTTTTGACCCGTAGGTCCAATAAATTGACCCGAAGGTCCCAGTCAATCAGATAGCATCAGATGGGTAATGTGACTGAGCACAAAACCCGGCACTTAACATAAATTAAGATTCTATAGTATTCCATATGAATGTACAAAACATGGAACATCATAACATAACATACAGTAAATGGATATCAATGAAATGAATCAGTCATGCAACATCAACCAATAGGCATCCACCAGGTAGAACAATATCCATGGTGGGAAACAATGATAGTGAATACATATATGAGTACAAGGTTGGCAGTAATGAAAAGAACGTGGCTTGGAAACCACGTATCAAAGATAGGAATCCACTTACTTTATCAACGTCTTAATATCCCGTGACTTCCTCCTTTCCTTTTGACTTGCCTATAAATCAATAAACACGTTTTAGCTTTCATATAATTTACCAAATTTATGCCTCGCTACTCTAAATACCTCCCGTACTAATTTATGCTTTACAATTTCCATTTTAAACTTAATTTACCCAAGGGCAAAATGGTCATTTACGTGTCTCTACTTTTTGGGTTCTGTTTTCATAATTTGGACTTCACCGTTGAGTCCAGTAGGTTTGAATTAGTAAAAATTCACTATTTACTTAACTAAATCGGAGTCCGTTTGACTTACCTTTGACGTAGGGCATTTTGGTCATTTTGGCATTCTACGGTTATTTTATTTTTTCGGGACTCCGTCTTGTAAAATGGACCTCACCATTAATTTCAGAAGGTCCAAAATAATAAGTTTTCATTATTCATTCTACGAATTTACGCGTCGAAATTTAATTTGAAATTTATTAATTTAAGCCACTTATTTAAATTAATTAATCTAATTAATACATATAGTATTTGAGCCCAAACAGACCACATGTGCCTTGGTGGCACAGTGGCTAAGCTTCTCACCTTTTTCCCTTTGGTCACAGGTTCAATTCCCTGCCCATACCAATTTTTCCATTCCCTATTATTACGTTTTTAATTCTTTTTTTCATTTTCTGTTCAAGTTTAACCCAACCATTGGATAGCTCTCCTTTCTAACCAAACACTATCTAAACTCAAATTTAAAAATTTACTCATGAAGTACAAGTGTTGGGCAGTCATCTGAATGGGTGGGTCGGGTCGGACCCGCCCCGGTTTGTCCCAAAATAAATCACAAAACTCCAGCCGTGCAGCACTCTCCCCACGCACGACTGTTCATCTTCTCCGTCAACGGCTACTTGCAGGCGACGGATTTTCTTGCGTTTTCCAGTGGAGTTCACACCTACAAGTCATGGGAAATTCAAATCTATCGTCGGGTTTCAAATCGGAGTGCCGGAACACTCCCAAAACGGGAAAAACCGCAGCTCCGGTGGAGCTGTGCGTTTTCCGGCCAGCCCTTTTTCTCCCCCATTTTTCCACCTTTTCGCCTAATATTTCAACACCAAATAATCCCTACAATGTTCCTACATCTCATACACGTAACTCCTAAGCACTGAAATTAAATTTCATGTATCATCATCACAAAAACTGATTTTTCATTCTTTCTCTGAAATTCCAGTTTTTTACTCATTCCCAATCGGTTTTTTTTTTTTCTTTCTTGATTTCAATTGCAATACAACCCAATTTACATGCTTACAGAATCCTACAATCAAATAAACCATTCATGCTTCTAAAATTCAAGACGAAAAGTTCAGTGTTTTACCCTGTTACGCACCACTGGGTTCGGCTCCTCCACTTGAACAGAAACTCACCACCACCGCTGCCGCCCTTGGCTTTACCCATTTAGCTTAGCATCTGCTTGTTCCTCAATGCTTGCCTCCTCTAATGCATCCTCACCCAATACATTTCCTGCAACCATGGCTCCACAATCACCGTTCAGTGTTGACGGTGCGGTGAGCCGCATCACTATACACTATAGGTAAATCCCGATCCCACCGAGGAAGGATTCCTCCCAAAACCGCAAGCATAGACAAATCTAACAATCCTCTTTCCCAATACTAGAAACCTATTAAATCCAAGAACAGAGCCGCACCTTATCATTTGCCCCATCTGAATTCTTTGCATTGTCTTCGTCGAAACCCCAACCAAGACCATCTGAAAACCCGTTGCAGAACTTTGTTCTTGACATCTCATAGCCCACTGTGACACCCGACTGAAATCGATTAGAACAGAGGAGCACTGAATCCTAGATTCTGTGTTGAAGCATAACGATTCAACAGAACCGTAGACCCGATTGTTCTCCTTTTAGCGTTGGCCAGCCCTTTCTGATTTATCTCCTCTCCCAGCTGTACGGTGCGGTGGGGATGGAGTTTGATGGCGGCGGTGGCTGCCCCAATTGATAGTGAAACTAGAGAGAACCAGAGAAAACTCTCCCAATCCCCGTTAATCTCTCTCTCTCTCTTTAATCTCTCTACTGCCGAACCGCTGCTGGTCTCTCTCCCTTTCTTCACAACTCCCCTTTTCTTTCTCTCTTCCTCAACCGTAACCATTGCCCCTTCATTTGCTCCCCATTTTTTTTTTCTTCAGTTTCTAACGTATGCCATGCGAACCGGCCCCCCCTTTTTATTTCTCTCATTCCTTTTCTCTCTCCCACCGTAACCATCGCCCCTTCAGGTCTTTTTTTTTTGTTTTTTTTTTTGTTTTTGGTTGTAACCCCTCCCCTTATGTATTATATATATATATATATATATATATTTATCCATATGGCACAACATGATTTTTATTTATTTATTTCTTTATTTTATTTTTTTCCTTTTTCTTTTATTTTTATTTCATTTGTATTTTTATTATTATTATCTTATTATTATTTTTATATTCCAGTATCCATTCGTGATTGGCTCGAACATCGCTCGGGCATGACTCGTATTTCCAACTATTAAGATTCTGACTCATCCGTTTATTCAATATTAAACCAAAAAGCTTTAACGGCTCGGTTCACGTGGTTCACCCGGTTAAAATTTGGGTCAGGGTATGACAAAGATAGTCTCCCCATCACTTAGTCGCCTACTCTCCCAAAACCCTTATAACGAATTATAGATGTGATTAGTTGCACCAGAGTCTACACACTAGGAATCTGAAGTACCCGCTATATAGCTTACTTTAATAACAAGTGATTTGATTGTACCTATGTTCTTTTTCTTGGCTAGATAATCCGAACAGTTTCTCTTCCAATGCCCCATGATCCCGTAGTGGAAACACTTTCCTTTGGGCTTAGTGGTTGCCCATTTCTTCCCCTTGCCAACACCCCCTTTAGGACCCTTATTTCCTTTGAAGTTTTTGGGGTTCTGTTTCTTCTTCCACTTGCCCTTTCCTTTGGGCTTAGGCTTAAAAGAAGAACCCTCAGCCACATGAGCACTATGATGACTTTTGATAATACCATCTGCTGCCTGTATAGAGCTCAGAAGCTCAACCAAAGACAAATTCATTTTGTTCATGTTATAGTTGAGCTTAAATTGATTAAAAGAGTCAAGTAGCGACTCAAGGATAATATCAACTTGGGACTCACCATCAATGTCAGCCCCTAGAACTTCCAGTACATTTAAAAAGTCAATCATTTTTAAAATGTTGTCTCTTACTGGAGTTCCTTCTGCTATCTTAGTGTTCATGAGTGCTCTCATAACATTCTGCCTAACAGGACGCCCCTGATCTTCAAACATCTCATTTAAGTTAAGGATCATATCCCTAACTATTAGGAAACTCTGATATTGATGTTGTAAAACTCTTGACATCGAAGCTAAGATATAGCAACGTGCCATCTCATCAGCCTTGACCCACCTAGAATAGTAGTCAATATCCTCTTGAGAAGCATCAACCCCTGGAAGGTTTGGGCTATCTATAGTAATCACATATTTGTACCCCTCTACAGTAAGGACAATGTCCAAATTTCGTTTCCAGTCCACATAGTTAGGTCTAATCAACTTATTTTCTTTTAGGATGATAGCAAGTGGGCTAAATGAAGACATCTGAGAATCATATATATAAGCACATACATTAGCATGAATGTAAGTAAACAGTAAACTAACTTTTGCTCTCATGAATGCATAGTGGTATCCTCAAGCCACTATCAATAAATGCATTGGAACCTAACCTTATAAACAACACGCTCCGTGGGGATGACATTGTCATTTATATTATTAGGAGGACAATCATATCCTATATGATTTCAGTATCTAGACATCTCATGTCAAATAAAACATATTTTTCAATATCCTTTGGTCTTCAAAATACAATGATAGACTCTGTAGGGAGAATATCATTCCCTTTTGATCAAGTGTATATCGTCATCTCAAATAAAAAGATAACCGTTGCAACTAGTATCTCCGTGGGGAGATCACCCTCACCCTATCTCTTTCTATTCTATCCTAAGATGTCTATTCTTGTAACCAACTAGATAGTCACCCTCCGTGGGGAGGCCACTCGAAGATGGCTCAGGGCACCTATTTTTGTCTTACTATAGGCCGATGATGGAAGACCGTGAGAGCTTTCTAAAAGCATCCCTCTCCCACTTGTTTTTATAAATTGAGGATCTTTATTATACAACACATGCATAATTATATTAACCTATTCATGGATCAAAATTAATCATGTGATTTTATGAAAATAAACATGCAAACATAAAATTAAAATTATCTCTCATGGCCAACTAAAATTCTTTACAGCAGGCTCTATACTTCTATTGGTCTTTTTAATGGCTCCCATCCTCTGGCTCTTTCTTTAGAAATAAAATAAATACATGAAGAACCTATACACACATACGTGAGCTTACATTTAATCTAAAATTAAAAATTAATAAGCTAGGGAAACCAATGGAGCTTACTCATTCGCGAAAAAAAATTTCAAGTCCATTGCCCTTTACAATTGCCTCAAAATCAATTAAATTAAATACATCACCTAATGGCCAGCCATGAGAGATAGGATACATCCATTCACATAAATGAACCATTCAAATATGAGAAATAAAATATTAAAGTATTTAAATATGTGATTAATCATATACATCACCCATGTATATTTTAGAGTATACTAAGATTTAATCCATGTATCCAAAAACCCGTAAAAGTCAAGTCTCACTTAACCTATAATTTTAAATCCAACATATTTGGGTATCAAATACCCATATGAATCATATACCTTTAATATAAAAATATGAATATATTAAATAATTGAGCTCTTACCCAAACAATTTAATAAATTTGGGTATCTAATATCTATTTAAAATAATAATCTATATTATCAAGATTGTCTATCCATGAGTATCATATATCCATAATATCATAATATAAAAAAATAGATATATAAATAATAAAATTGAGTCATAAGGTATCATATACCTAAATAGTTAAAAATAATAATTTTTAGTAAAATATATATTATATTTGTTATATGCCAACTATGGATATCAAATACCCACAATATAAGAGAATAAATATAAAATAAAATAAAATTTGACCTCATAAAATATTTGAATATCACATACCTAAACATTTTTTATTTATTTTTATTTTTTTTAGGTACGGACTGATCTTATAGTTCTTGAAGAAAACTAAGTTGGTTTAATATTTTAAAGACTAAATACAACCAATCTTAGGATTCTAAGAGTCCAATCTTGAAATAACTTGGAGTAACAATTACACCAAAAAAATATATATATTGTCCATTGTACCACAAACCATTAGCTTACGGTGAGAGAAAAAAATCGCCATCCGTTGAAGCAGCCACCCGTATCAAGCATATATAAATATATTACCACTTCATTCGTTTTCCTCTTCAACCTTTTTTTTTTTTTATGTCTTCAACCGATCACCATCGATGAGTCATCCTTTCCATGTCTTGCAAATTAACAAGATGTTGTCATGTGCTGATTTATTTTTTTTCAAGCCGCAAGACATTAAAAAATCTTGGTTTTCCATTGAAGCATACAACTGGTATCTCATGCCAACAATTCTTCAACCACAATCCCATTACTTTGTGAGATCATAATAAAAATTAAATTATTTAATTAATTCATGACTATGGGTATCAAACAAGGATTAAATATTTGTATCAATAGATTGTACCACAAAATTTCATTCTAAAATAATAATTTATTTTAATTGGGATCCATGAATAAGTTTAGAACAAGTAAATATAACTTTCGAAATTGATAAATTCAAGTAAAGTTGCTCTAATACCAATTGTTGGGTTCGTAACCACAGCGAAAGCGATTTCAAAAATCTATTTGGATCTATTTCTTTACACGAATCATACAATCTTGAAAAAAGAGTTAGAATTACCTTGTTCTTGATAATCTTGATTGTTGAAGAAGACTTCTTGAAAAGATTGATGCAATCTTCCTTCTCTTTTTCCTCTAGGTCTTCCCCTCTTTTCCCTTAGGCAAACCATATCGCAAGAGAGTGGGTTGCCTCTTATTTTTGTCTAGCACAAAAACTTCAGATAAACGACTCCCTACATATCATATATATAGGGCTTAATTAGGGCAAGAGAAATGATCTAATGGATCCCACTAAGTTAGCTTCTAATTACTCAATTAAATCTTAATTATCTCATAATTAATTTTAATTAACTAATTAATTTCAATTAACTCCACTATATAATTGAAATTGCACTCCAACTTAGTAGAATAGAGTAAACTCATAGACACTATAGTTTTGCAATTGGACCCTCTACATGGATATTAATAATCAGGATTATACTGTCAAATTAATTCTCTAATTACTTTAAAAACCTAATTCAATAATTATTAATCACTTGCAATTAGTCATCATTTCAATAAACAATTTACTAAAAAGACCGGATCCGGATTTCAGTGATTAAACCATTGAATTAGCACAAAGGTGATATCCATCTCTCTAATATATAGAGTGTAGATTCCATCTTGAGAATATATGTTCCCACAGTCTAAATAATGACTTCCCAAGATATCGAGGTGTTGATCTAAAAGACCTTACTCATTGGTAACTCAAAGTCATCATTATTCAGAACTTGAGTTCACTATCCTCTCAGTATTAAGAGCTTACTGCAAATAGTGAATAAGAAACTTATTAAAGATGACAGTTCCAACTAATGTGTTTCTTATAGTGATCCAGTTCAGTGTACTCCCAATACACCAATACAATAACCTAGAGTCCACTACTCTGATGGTTGAGATAAACCACCTTATCACATAAAGGTTAACTGTATTACAGTTTAACAGATAAGATGTCCAGTCTTATTAATAGTTGCGAACAATTCTAGAATTGCCTATATAAGTAGTTCATATCTCTTGTGTATAAATCTCATTTATAAACATAAACCACTCCTAATGACAATTCAAGGACTAATCATCTCATGATATAAAGCAACATCCAGACATATGATAATATGAAACTCAATAATAAATCAAATCTATTAAATAATAATAAAATATCTTGGATATGAGGGCACACATCAGTAGTCGTAGGTACCTTTCCAGTTTATTTATAACCTACTTATATGTTATTTGCTACTAGCCCTACGATACTAGCCTTACACATTTAATTATATCCCCCACATTTTCCGCTAAGCTGAACTTAGAAACTGAACTCCTAAGCTATATATTAACTGTTTTCATTTCGTTGGGAGAATCATTATTAGAGAATGTTGGATATAGAACACATGAGATACAGATCGGGGACATAGGTATCCTCAAAGATCGACTAGAGGGATACAAAGCACACTTAAAGTTTATAGAAAGAGTAGTACAATGTTCTGATGTGACTGATAAACTTAATTCGCAACTGAAATTCTTATAGTTAAGTGTGAGCATTCTTTTCAAGGTTGGTGCCTCAATTTTAGAAAAACTGAAAAAACCACCAGATTGAGAAACGCCAAGTTTGGGGACCAAACTCTATTAAGGGGAGCAGAATGTAATACCCGAATCCAAAATATGACCGAGCAAGTGCTGTAAACCTGAACTATTAGGGTTCATTTCTCGATGATAAAAAAATAGCCTGATTTTGGAATACAAATAGTCCCGAGCGTCTGGATAAACCCGAGCAAAGTAATGATGTATGTGTACGTATATATGTGTATGTGTGTGTGTACATATGTGGGTATGTAAATATATATATATATATGTATTAGTGTGCATATGTATGTGTGTATTATATATGTGGGTTATAGTGTGTACATGTGTACGGGTGTGTGCATAAATGTGTGTATGTGTGTGTAATATATATATAGGTGTGTGTATGTAACCGTGTATATATATATATATATATATGTAAGGGAGTGTGTGTGCAGCAAGGTGCATCAGTATGTTGTATAGGTGTATATATATATATATATGCATGTGCATGTGTACATGTGTGTGTAGATATGTATATAAAAAGCACTGTGTGTGTATAGAATATATATACATATATACACACACGTATATATGTAACAAAATACATATATATATATATATATATATAGAATTGGTGTGTGTGCATGTCGCAAGTCGGCCATGTATGTGTGAGAAAAGGTGAAAGAGTGTGTGTGTTGGTTATGGGTACTTGAGTGTGTGCCGACCTATATATATATAATATATACAAAATATCAAAGAATTAAAAATAGAAAAGAAAGGAAAGGGATCAGAATAGAATGTGAGAGAGAGAGAGAGAGAGGGGGGGAGAGGCGGTGGAAAAGATATTTGTGTGTAAATGTGTGGTGTGTGTGTGTGTTAGGCTTATAAATACACATGCATGCACTACATACAAATTAGAAAGAAAAGAAACAAGAAGAAGAAGAAGAAAAGGAAAGTGATTAGGAAAGTACTACAACCAAAATATCAAAGGAAGAAGTAAGTTTTCCTCCTCAAGAACTTTTTAATTTTTGATTTAGATCATAGTCTATAATGCATGTATATGCTTTGTGAATTGCATAGCATAGATAAGAAAGAGAAATAGGATCTAAAGGACCTAAAAAAACCAAGAAAAACTATAATCCTCCATTGATGAGCTTCAAAACTCAGGTCTAAACCAACTCTTGTAAAACCCAAAAATATTATGTAAGAATGAAACTAGAGGTCATGAGGGTTGTAAAAATCCTAGACCGCAACCAAAAAGCTTAGAGAAAAGCCCCCAAACCCCAAGTTGCAGAAAATAGTGCAATAGACCCATCTTTCCAAATTGAACACCAAAGTTTGATTTCTGAATGGAGATTTTTCCCTATGGTGTAAGGATCATCATAGACCAAAACATGCCCATTTTCATGGAGAAATGAACATTTACTAAGCTAAAATACCGAATCCAACATGGAAGCCTAATCGAGCTTTCTAGGCCACCTCGATGTCCCAAACCAATGCCAAAGTAATCCCCATGATCTTAGGAATCTATAGGAACAAACTGCAGGTAAAATGGAGTCCTAGAACTCCACGAAATAGAAAAAGAAGAAAGGCTGAAATTAAGGCAACTCTGCATAATTGATGAAGAAGACGATGAATAGTGAAAATAAGATGGCGTCTTTTTTAAACCCCTTTCAATGAACTGCATCGTTTTACAATAATTGTTTTGAATTTAAAGGTCAAATTTAGGTTGTTTGGCAATAGGTGTAACAAATTGATTAAATACACGTGACTGGAACAAGGATATCCTATCCCTAATTTAACCCTATATACACTGTTTGGTTTAGCGTTTATTTGAAAAATAAAAGGGGGTCGAACCCCAAACCTTCAAGCGTGTGGGCACTTAACCCCCACACGCGAACCACTTGTACCACTGAGGCACGTGTATCCATGTTTTACTGAAAATAATATAAAATATTATTTTAAATAACTAAATTAAATAAATTGAATTAATATAGTAATTGATCCCAATATCTGAATAAATTAAATGAATAGTGTATTTTTAATATCTTCGGCATTCTAAAGCCAATGGAATGGTCCGTTTCACGAGACGGGGTCTAATGAGTGAGTAAAAGTGCACTCTAAAGACCTTATTATTAGATTAAAATACAAAAATATGGATACAAATATTGGGATATAATTGATATTATTTAATTTAATTTCTATTCACAATGAGATATATTTGAGCGTTATTTTATAATATTTTAAATCTCAAATACTGCATCAATTATTGGTCCTGCTTTGAAGGTTGCAACTGAAGAAAAAAAAAAAAGAAACCAAGCAGTGCGGCTGATTTGTGGCAGATCAGGAAATAAAAAGAAAAAAAAAAAGTAAGTCAAAAAGTTGTGGCTCAATTGAGAATGGCTGGAGAAAGAGCAAGCCAAAAGAGAAAAAAAAGAAAAAGTCAAATGAGGCTTGGCAGGCTTGAAGTCCTGCGGCGCTACTGTGCAGAGAGGAAAAAAAAGCCATAGGGCCGTGCGGCTTGGGTCTTGGGCGGCAGGTGTTGAAGTGTGGGACCTATGAGAAAAATTAAGGAGCAGTTGGGCTTGGGCGCTGGGCTGATTCAGGGCGATGCAGTGCAGTGCAGATAGAGAGACGAGGGGCCCAAGCACATAATCATCTAAGGCTTGAAGCGCTGTTTTGCACGAGGCGCTGGGGTATTATGAAAAGCGGCTGTTGAGGCTTAGAAAGGAGGAGGCCTACGGCAGAAAAAAAAAAAAAAGAGAAGGGCTGGCTGCTGTGCGGCGCGGTTGTGAGACGAAGCAGAGGGACAGAAACAAAAAGAGAAAGACAGAGCCGCAAGATGCTTCGTGTTTATTTCTCCATGAGGTTTATGTTGTCCATTATGGGTAACTAAATTCTCAAGTAGGGTTAAGGATGAACTTGCACCATAGATGGTTATTTTTAATTTATTTTTGATTCACGTACGGGATTTTTATTTATTAAAATTCTTTGGTTTATCATTCTCAATTGTTGGTATTTTATTCTCCGAATAATTAAAGAGTTTATTTTGTTTATAGATTCAGTCAGGCTTTTTCTATTGAATGGATTAATTCTTTGATTATGTTTGGATCAATTAATTATTTATATTGATTTAATTCTCTGCTGCAATATTTCTCTTTGGGTATATTGTCGTCATTGGGTTTTCTCAATGTGAATAACAATTTGTGGGATTTAAAAGTGTTGAATGATTTTTCAAAGGGTACATTTGGTTTAATTTTGGTTCACAATTTTATATTTTTCGATTGGGATTTTTGGAATTAAATTCTCAATTGAGTTATCAGTGAATTAAAAATAATTAAAATACCATATATGTGTAAAGGATTCTCGACGCTCTACTGTTCGTTAATTTGAGTATTTTCTTCTGTTAATTACTTGGTTTAATTTTAATTTGCTTTTTCAATCACTTTTTATATTTTCATTTTCTCGTTAATCGTTTAATATTTTTTTAGTTTTAGAAATTCTTTCTGTTATTCTTTTAATTTTGTTTCCCTGTGGAATCGACACCCCAAAGTTACACTACAACTACCGCGTTATTCTTTGGGCGTAATCAGGGTCCCTGATGCTACACCTGTCGGCTCGCAAGAAATCTGGGCTCCGCGACCTGTAGAAACACTCAAAAAGGGGGATCAGAGGGGCCACCGGATTTACTCCGGCGGTAGCCGCTCCGATGCTTAAGTAAGTAAATTGAATTGAAAAGACTGTATTGAAAGCCAAAGAATGAGCATAAAAAATAAAACGTACCTGTAGGGTTTAATTTATAGACTGTGGCCTTCCTAAGTTGATTAGGATTCGGAAGCCATGAAAGTAGGGATTTGATCATCAGAGATTGCAGTTACTTTGTGGAACATTGCACCGTAGATAGAGATAATCATAGATAGCAGTTTCCTTGTTGAAGACTGTTTCCTTATTCCCTGCTCGGCAGTCGTTAAGGAAACAACGAGGTCGGAACCATATGGAATACTGAGTGAATATTACCCAGAGCATAAGGTCTGGAGGATATGTGTATGAGAATGCCCCGAAGGCTGTGCCTGCTCTATATGACCGAGTTTGTCAGTTCTGTAAGCACACGTGTCTCAAGATGATTGGTGCGTCTGTTTGTGGTATATCAGTTACTCCCCTCCCCCCGAGCCCTAGTTAAGAGCTAGGGCGTAACTAGAGCTATGGGCTTTATGAAGAGTCACATGTTTTGTTTCTTCATTTTTCGAGACGTCGGTTTAATGGGTCATTTATTGCACAACCGATACTTGAGAAGCCATCATTACCCTCAACCGTCATGTCAAATCGGCTTGGGGGGATCATATTTTGAATATGTATATAAAGTGGGGGAAAGGACTTTTTACGCCTTTCTTCTGCATTTTCCTCTACAGTATCAGAGACTCTGCCATCGCCGGTTGACGCATTTTGAAGGTCAAAGCATATCCGGTGTTCGTAGCCTTTCTCAATTTCAAGTTTGATTTTTAGCCCCTTTTACGTTCCCTCTCCTGTGCTTCATTACTTTCTTTTGTCCGCCATGTCTGGCCTTGGGTCACCTTCTGGTTCAGGCAGTTCTTCTAGGACCATTTCTCAACTTCAGCTTGTGAACCTTCCTTCTACTGATAATGCTGAAAATAGATTGGTAGAGCCTTCCTCCAGTCTGGAGGTTAGGATAGTTGACGCATTTGAGGAATCCCCAAATAGGGCCGGTGAGACCTCTGGTCGACCTGGCCGTAGAGAGGAAGGTGAGAGTGCAATTACTGAGAGTAGGTTAGAAGAGTTGTGGGAGAAACTCAATCTTTCTTCGAACGTCACTTTTAGGGTCCCGGATGCTCTGGATCGCCCACGCGATGTTAGAACGGGAGAAATTTGTGTTTATTTGGCTTGGTTTGAAATGGGACTGACACTTCCTCTTCCCGACCTTGTAAAACAATTCTTCCGTTGGTTCAACCTTTGCCCTGCAGACCTTAATCTCAATAGTTGGAGACATCTGTCAAGCTTCATAGTGTTAAGGGCACATGAATGATGTTGACGTGTCTCTTGACCTGATCCGTAGTAATATGGATCTAAAATACATGAGGTCAGAAAGGCCTCTATTATATGTCTTTTGATAGTGGGTTCAGGCCCCTTTCTTCCGTGCCCTCCTCTAACAAGACCTGGAAAAAGTGGTATTTCTTCATAAAAGGAGGATGGGAATATGAGGACTTCCAAGACCAATTCTCAACATTTCCTCGAACCACTGGGCCAAAGGGTGAGACCCAATTTTTCCCGTGGCTGCTTTGATTTTGTTTTGTGCATCAATTGCCGAGCTGATTAACTTTGTATCTTTTGTGCAGATAGGAGTGTGTAGAAGAGGCCGAGCTTTTCTCCCGTGCTTCAGAAGCAATATAAAAAGCTCTTATAGCCCAGCAACCGAGACCATTCCTCCATCGTTAATCATGATAAGTTTATGGCTGCTAAGGGCCGTGTAGAGGAGCTGACCAAAGGTCTGATGGCTAGGTGGGAGACCGAGCCATTTTCATCTGCAGGCAGTGGGGGAGGCTCCTTCCCCAGTAGACCCTCCCTTCTAGACAAAAAGGAGGAGGTTACTCTCGAACTCTCCTGAACCTGCTAAGGGGGAAAGGGAGGCGCCTGCCCCTATTTTCATGGTCCTCCCGGCCCCATCCAAACAAGCGGGCAAGGGGGCGTCAGCCTTAGTGGTCCCTGGTGCTGTCAATCAGGCGGCCAAGAAGGTTCTGAGGGACTTTTGGGCCAAAGGCTCCTACAAACTTAAGCCACAGAAGTCGGAGAAGCTTCTAGCTGATCTGGCTTCTCTCCAAGTTAAAGTAAGTTCTTCGGGTCTCTATTTCTTTTCCCTTTTTCAGGTGTTTTTAGCCGGGTACTGAACTGTTTGCTCTATATACTGCAAACCTTGCACACCCTATCTGCTCTGACGGAGGTCTCTCCCCCTTCAGAGGAGGTTGACAAGCTTCAGGTCGAGCTGGACGAGGTTAGGCTTCAGCTCGGTACTGCTAAGTCTGAGGCTCATGAAGTTGTGGAGAGGCTGAAGGAGTCCTAGAATTCTCTGGCCGTCATGGAGTCAGAGAGGAATCTTTATGTTCAGCAGGCAAAGAGACTTCAAGAGGAGATGGACGGCATGCAGTACCTCTATCACCAAAAGCTTGACGACGCAGTGGAGCAGGCCAAGCTAGAGAATGAGACAGAAATGAAGATGGAACTGGAAGGAATTGCCAACAACCTGATCATGTTTGGCTTCAACAACTTCCGATCTAGGTTCCTTGCCAAATTTCCTGATTTCGACATATCCTCGATTGTGCCTCCCGGGGTTATCCCTTCTGAGGTTGCCATTCCGAACGAGGTGATCGACGTTCCCCTTGCCGATCCCACTGAAGTTGCCGTTCCGAGCGGGATGGTTAATGTTGCTCCTGCCGATCCTTCCCCAGCTGTTGAGCCTATCTCTACTGATCAGGCTTAAAATATGTATATTTTGCTTAATTTTTGAACCTCCAATGTAACAGACTCTCATTGTTGAATTAAACAGGTTTTCTTTTCAAATGTCTTCATCTTTTTCTTTTGTGTTTGGTTGACCCATGTAGCATTGCGTTGTATTGCCGTGTAATAAGTTGGTCCTTTGAATTTATGGTTGATGTGAGAAATTGTTGCAAGTAAGGCTGTTCTGGAGCTCTTCAGACCAACTCTTTTATGGTCGGCAGTTGTCTTCCAAGTTGTATTTGCAATAAAACAATGTTTGTAGACTAATTCTGATCGCCTCACCCTCTTTGGACAAGATAGGAAGGCAATCTCAATCAGACGAGTAGGGATCTGATATTGATCTTGTATCACCTATATTGGGAGTAAATTCTGAAGAATTCTGAGGTAGTTCATTACGAACCCAAGATTTGTAGCAGTAATTTGGTGTCTTATGTCTGTCACTCTGATGATTGAGACTTCTGCCTCTAAGTCACTCAGACCAAGACTGTGATGCATCCGAACTGATACACGTGGTCTTTTGTCATACACGTGGTCTGTCAGAGGTCAACGGAATGGCCAAGACTGAAAGGTCTGTATGTTGGACCGAGGGCCTTTGTATTAAGGTGGATCAAACTCTGTTTGTTTGACTAGTACTGTATGCTTGGGGAAGCCTTGCATCTCGTCTTTTTGGTATCTGAAAGGATGGATTTATACGTCATTCATTTATATAACTGTCTTTTTGGGTTTTCGAGGTCAACCCCTCCTTTAACCGTCTCGACGATCCAAATAGGTGGATTTTGGGCTTCGAGGGTCTATAAATATGAGAGAGGAGCATCCGGTTGCTCCCAATCTCTTTACTTTTTTGCTTTCGGATTGTTCCCCTATCGGAGAGAATTTGGATGTCTTTTAGAAGCGTGCCATTTGCTCAGAGATGATTGATGATTTTCAGTCCGAGTTGGGAATGATTAAACTGTGGCCGAGAGTTATCCTTCCCTTTGAATCAGTCTCCAAGGAAGGATTAGAGGAGGCGAAAATCTTCTTGTCCATCTTAGCATCCGGTCGAGACTTCTCCAATTGGAGGTGGACCCTCCTTGATCCAACCGAGGCTTGGAGCATTGGTGATGAAGACGAAGGTGGGATGCCTCCTTCCCTTTGTGTCTTGGCAGAGACCCTTGCTCAAATCGGCTGGGGTGTCATGCCGATTTTGAGGGAAACGAAGGTGGAGAATGGAGGTCTCTTGAGACCTAGAGCCCTCATCATCCGTTGGTATCGAAATAAGTAACAGTGATGACGAAATGGCCTGGGTACTTCTTGATGTAGATTGGGGTTCAGGGTTCCTTCCTTTCAAATGGAAGCCGGTGACGGCGGTAATGGAGGTTTGGAACTTGGGCCCCTTTCCCATTCGAGGAAGAAAGCCATGATGCCGCAAAACGTAGTGATGTCTTTGTTGTAGCTTCTGTAAAACATAGTGATGTCTTTGTTTTATTTCCAGTCTTCTTGTACTGATGTAAATTTTATGAATCATCAAAAAAATTGAGTTATTTCTCCTCAAATCTGATGTACCTTGTGTTTGGATGTGCTCTTTTGGAGTTAAAACATCTTTTCGTGCACTGCTGATCTATAATCTTGTTTGTATGTTCTGAGAGTAGATCAAAGAAAATTTTCATAAAACTTGCGCCTTTGAACTGAAGTATTTTAAACCAGCTCAGTATTGTAGCATTCGTTGCTTGTTAGCACATAAGCTAAATAACTTAAGAATCAACTCTGAGGATCTGCCAATCTAGGAAACTTGTGTAAATAGTAGTTGGGCATTAGTCGAAGATGTCCAGAACTTCTGTCTTTAGATGGATTAGATCATTGAGTTTGTATATTGAAGATGGACCAGGCTCTAAAGGCCTGTGCATTTAGGGATAGACCAGGCTCTAAAGGCCTATGCATTAGAGATGGACCAGGTTCTGGAGACCTGTGCATTAGAGATGGACCAGGTTCTGAAAACCTGTGCATTATAGATGGACCAGGCTCTGAAGGCCTGTGCATTAGTGATGGACCAGGCTCTGAAGGCTTGTGCATTAGTGATGGACCAGGCTCTGAAGGCCTGTGGATTATAGATGGACCAGGCTCTAAAGGCCTGTGCATTATAGATGGACCAAGCTCTGAAGGCCTGTGCATTAGTGATGGACCAGGCTCTGAAGGCTTGTGCATTATAGGTGGACCAGGCTCTGAAGGCCTGTGCATTAGTGATGGACCAGGTTCTGAAGACCTGTGCATTAGAGATGGACCAGGCTCTAAAGGCCTGTGCATTATAGATGGACCAGGTTCTGAAGACCTGTGCATTAGAGATGGACCAGGCTCTGAAGGCCTGTGCATTATAGATGGACCAGGTTCTGAAGACCTGTGCATTAGAGATGGACCAGGTTTTGAAAACCTGTCCATTATAGATGGACCAGGCTCTAAAGGCCTATGCATTAGTGATGAATATTTTATAGAGGTATTAAAAAGAAAGAAAAATCTTTATCGATAATACTTCCGTAAATGCTTTATATTCCAAGGTCAAGGAATAGGTTTCCCAGCCATGTCATCTAGCCAGTAGGTGGTAGGCCTAACAACCTTTGTCACTTTGTAGGGGCCTTCCCAGTTGGGTGACAACTTTCCCATAGTGGGATCCTTGGTGTTTGGAAAAGCTCTTCTTAAGACAAAGTCTCCAAATTGAAAGCTGACTGTTTTGAGCCCCACCTTGGAATTGTTGACCATTCTCTGCTGATAGGCTTCCATCCTGATGCTGGCTTGATCCCTTTTTTCCTCAAGCAAATCCAAATTTTCTGTCAGCTACTGATCATTGGATTCTTGCTCGAAGGCTTCAGTCCTTAAAGTTGGCATACCGATCTCAACCGGGATTACTGCTTCCGTACCATAGGCCAGTGAGAAGGGAGTTTCAGAGGTGGGAGTTCTTCTGGTTGTTCTGTAGGCCCAAAGAACCCCACGGAGTTCCTCCGCCCACTTTCTTTTGGCCTGCTCCAACCTTTTCTTTAATCCATCAAGGATCGTTCGGTTGGTGACCTCTGCTTGCCCATTTGCTTTTGGATGGCCTGGAGAGGCAAACTATTGTCTAATGTTGAGATTTTCACAAAATTTCTTGAAGCCTTTACCAATGAATTGCGTCCCATTATCAGAGATGATCACGCGTGGTATACCGAATCTGCAGACAATGTTCTTCTAGGTGAAGTTTTCAACTTCCTTCTCTGTGATGTGTGTTAGAGGTTCAACTTCGGCCTATTTAGAGAAGTAGTCAATGGCTACCAAAAGATACTTCCTGTTTGGTGGGGCTTTGGGTAATGGACCCACGATGTCCATCCCCCACTGAGCAAAGGGCCAAGGACTAGTGATCGGGATAAGCTCATGATGCGGCTGGTGTTGATATGGGGCAAACCTTTGACATTTGTCGCACTTCTGGACGTACTCCTTAGCCTGCCTTAGCATGCTAAGCCAGTAATAGCCCTGCGTTAGAACTCGGTGAGCTATCGTTCTGCCCCTATTATGGTTCCTGCAAATACCTTCGTGTATTTCAGCCAAGACATATTGAGATTCTTCTGGAGCTAAGCATTTTAATAGGGGTTGAGAATAAGACCTTCTGTAAAGCTTGTTGTTCAGGATCAGGTACCGAGCCGCTCTGATTTGGATTCTCCTTGCTTTGTTTTTGTCTTTTAGGAGGAGCCCGGATTCTAGGTACTAGAGGATTGGGGTCATCCAGTTCTGGGGCTGTTCAGCAATTTGGGCAACTTGGGCTTCCTCTATGCTGGGTCTTGACTGGTACGAAGTTTTTACTGCGGAGTTTCCTTCTGACTTTAGGCGGGACGCCATTTTTGTCAAAGCATCTGCTCTGTAGTTCTGGCTTCTTTCTATTTTCTGGATAGAGAACGTCTGGAAGGAGTGCTTTAAGAAGTTCACCAGTTCGGAATACCGAAGCATCCTATCTTCTTTAGTGGAGAATTCTCCAAGGACTTGGCTTACCACTAGTTGGGAATCTAAGAAGAAGACTTTAAGGTTTTGAACTTCGCATTCCAGAGCCAACTTCATGCCTAGGATTAGGGCTTCGTATTCTGCTTCATTGTTGGAAGCTCTGAATCCCAGGCTAACTATTTTTTCTGACGAGAGCCCGTCAGGGGACTGTAATACCAGGCCCACTCCTGAGCCCTGATCGGTTGACGACCCATCAATATAGAGCAGCCAGGTTCCTGTAGTTTCAATGAGCTGTGCCTTGTCCTGAAGTGTCGGGGTGAACTCGGCAACGAAATCTGCCAAGGCTTGTCCTTTGATGGAGTTTCGTGGTACATATGATATGTCAAATTCCCCTAACTCCACAAACCACTTCACTAATCTTCCTGAAACCTCAGGCTTCCTCAATATTGACTTCAGAGGATAGGCGATTGGGATTTCAATTAGATGAGCTTGGAAATAAGGTCGGAGCTTCCGAGTTGATATTACCAAAGCAAAGGCCAGCCTCTCAACCTCTGGGTATCTCTTTTCTGTGTCGAGTAGTGCCCTACTGATGTAGAATATGGGCCTCTACATTCCCCTGTCCTGTTTGACTAATGCGGAGCTGACCGCGTTCTCAAAGACTACAAGGTAGAGGAATAACTTTTTCCCTTGGACTGGTTTTGACAGAAGCTCTGGAGAGGCAAGTTATTCCTTCAGTTCCTGAAAAGCTTTCTCACATTCTTCCATCTATTGTAAGGCTTTGTTATTTTTTAAAGCTCTGAAGAAGGGTAGGCAGCGATCAATGGACTTGGAGATACACCTGCTCAGTGCCGCGATTCTACCATTCAGCGCCTGAATGTTTTTTCTGGTTTTCGGTGACTTCAGTCTAATCAGAGCTTGGATCTGAGTGGGGTCTACTTCAATACCCCTCTAAGAGACAATGTATCCCAAGAATTTTCCCTTCGTCACCTCGAAGGTACATTTCGAGGGATTGAGCTTCATCTTGTGCTATCCTAGGATATCAAAGGTCTGGGATAAGTGCTGGAGGTGACTACCTTTCTGCAAACTTTTGACCAGCATGTCATCAATGTATACCTCCATGGTATTGCCGAGCAGTAGGCTGAACATCTTGTTGACCAACCGCTAATACGTGGCCCCAGCATTCTTCAAACCGAATGGCATTACTCTGTAGCAGTAAAGACCTCGTTTGGTTATAAAGGCTATCTTCTCCTGGTTTAGAGGGTAAATCTGGATTTGGTTATATCCAGAATAGGCATCCATAAAACTCATGAGTTCGTGCCTTGTGGTAGCATCAACCAGCTGGTTTATCCTTGGTAGTGGAAAGCTGTCTTTGGGGCACACCTTATTGAGGTTTGTATAATCAACGCAGACCCTCCACTTGCCATTTTTCTTTTTGACCAGGACAGTGTTGGCCAGCCACTCTGGGTAGAATACTTCACGTATCATCTTGGCTTCAAGCAGCCGCTGGACTTCCTCGTTTATGATCTGATGTCCGCTCTGGAGCTAGCGGCCTTCTTTTTTGTCTCACTGGTGGGTGGTCTAGATCCACTATCAGTTTGTGAGTTATCATGTTTGGATCTATACCCTCCATGTCTTTGGTCTCCCACGCAAACATAGAGAGGTTGTCTTTCAGAAACTTGATTATTTTCTCTTGCTCAGCATGTGTTAGGTCTGGACCAATGTACAAATAGCGCCCCTCTGATTCTGAACTGACCAATACTTTGATGGGCTCGCCAATGGGTTTGGCCCTGCTGTCTCGTCCCCTTGGTCTGAGGGGTTCTTCGATTCTGGAATGGCAACCTTCCTCCTCGGGAATGTGGGAGAGAGTTGGATCTGCACAGTCCTGAGCATACTGTAACTGTTATTTGGTGGTCTTCTCTTTAAGTGCAATGGCATGGCATTCTCGAGAAGTCGGCTGGCACCCTCTGACAGAATAAACATTCTGACTGTGAATATACTTCAAACATTGATGAAGGGTTGAGGTAACCTGCCCCTATTTGGTGCAGCCATGGTCTCCCAATTATGGCATTGTAGGGAGATTTCATATTCAAAACCATGTATTCTGATATGGTGGTTTTCTGCCCTTCACCTTCCCCTATAGTAGTAGGAAGGTCAATCCTTCCCAATGGGGTACTGAGATTACCATCAAATGCTGCCATTACGGTAGTGGTAGGCTTGATGCTGTCGTGGTCCATCCTCATCTGTTTGAGTGGCTCATACTATAGTATATTTACAGAGCTGGCGGTGTTAACCAGAACTCTTCTGATTTCGAAGTTGGCAATCTTGAGAGTGATGACGAGGGCATCACTGTGAGGACAGTGTACCCCTACTTGGTCCTGTTCTGTGAATTGGATCTCTGGTTCTGGTTTGAGCCTTTTTTCAACATTGGAGATCTGCAATACGTCTAGGGCAGCCCTGGCCTCCCGAGCGTACCTCTGTCTTACTCTGCTGGACATTCCTATAATAGGGGAGTCTGCATGGAGGACATAAATGACATGGTTGTTTTGAGGCTCCTTTCGAACTTCCCTCTGCTCCTGTCTTTGCTCAGGCCTCTGCTCCGTCCGCTACTGAGGCTTGTCTTCGTGGGGATTCTGTCTCTCGTCCTGCTTAATGAACTCCCAGAGACGTCCTTTCTTTATGAATTGCTCAATCTCATATATAAGGGACCTGCATGAGTTAGTCGTATGCCCATGATCTTTGTGGAAATTGCAATATTTACCTGGGTCCCGAAGGTTGGGATCTCCTTTGAATGGGTTCTGGCCATCTCAGGTTTTCCCAATCTAGGATTTGCCGAAGTACCTGATTCAGGTGTAGTGTTCAAAGGGGTAAAATTAGTAAACTCCCTTGGTCCGGAATTGTAAACAGCCTTGGGTGCCATTCTCTTTTCTGGACTCCTTGGCTCTCTTCTTGCTAGGGTCTTTTTGTGGTCGTCCTTCTTATGATCCTCCCTATTCGGATTGTCCCTCTGGTTCTGCTTTTTGCCTTTTTGGGACGTGCGGTTAGCTTCTTCCAAATTGATGTACTTCCTGGCCCGGTCCATTAATGCCACCATGTCGGCAAGAGGGCTTTTGGTCAAGGAATCTCTAAAGCCGCCGTGAGCAAGTCCAGAAGTTAAGGCAGCTACAAGGAAACTTGGGCTTCAATCGGTGATCTCTATGAGTTCGGCATTAAAGCGCGCAATGTAAGCTCTGAGGGACTCCTCCTTAGTCTGCTTGACATTTAGCAGGAATTCTGGTCCCCTTCTGAGCCTTCTGCTGGTCATGAATCTGTCCAGGAATTGCCTACTGAGCTCATAGAAGCCGGTTATTGAGTTCGGTGGGAGATAGTGGAACCATTTTAGAGTAGTTCCTTTCAAGCTGGTAATGAAAGTTCAGCACATAAAAGCATCAGAGGCCCCGTGGAGGGCCATCGTATGCTGGTAGTGCTATAGATGATCTCTTGGGTCTCTAGTCCCATCATACAGGGTGAACTTTGGCACCATGAACTTCCTTGGCCTTCCTTCTGACATGATAGTAGGAGTGAATGGGGTGGCAAGTCTTCCGAGCAGCCTGGCCAACTCATCCTGCTCTAAAGGGTTCTGGACACCTCTCAAAGCTATTGTTCGGTCCATAGATTCTACAATTTCTTCAACCCTCCGTGGGTCTCTGAGCCAGACTTCTTGTGATCCTTGCCTTATAGCTTCAGCTTCAGGGTAGTCGGGCTGAGCACATCCCTCGGACGGAGAAGGGTTCCAAGCTGGCTGGATTGGTGCTGCTTGGGGATGAGGCTCCTGTGGTGCCGGAATGCGCTCCCGAAGCCCTTGGAGTCGGGGCTCTAGTAGTGCTCCGGTAGTGGACGTCAGAGATGAAGGCTGATGTTCCCCAGCCTAGGGCTGCTAATGGTTGTGGATCTCTGCAGACGTAAGCAACACCCTGGGGGTGCCCAGGCTGGTTATTCGGAGCCTGCTCCTAGGGCTTTTCATTCCTAGTGGTAATAGGGGGTTGCGTTCTTTCAACAACATTGACCGGCGGATTAGGAGGACTCATCCCTTGATTTTGTGTGAGCAATTGCCAGAGTTCTAGATATGGCAAGTAGCTGTTCCTGTACCAGTTCATTGTGTCGTTTGATTGATTCAATCTCTTGTCGCATGGGATCAACCGTTGGCCCTCTTACTCGTGGGACAGGCGGCCGACGTTGAGAGCTTTGTGGGTTTTGAGCGTTCTGTCTCGGTTGGAGATTTGGGGCCATGGTTCTCCAGTGAGAAGGAGAATAATTTTTGCAAATAGAGCACTTGGAGATTAGTCGTTTCCCCACAGACGGCGCCAAACTAATGCTGTACTTTTCAGCTCGCAAGAAATCTGGGTTCTGCGACCTGTAGAACACTCCAAAAGGGGGATCAAAGGGCCACCGGATTGGCTCCGGCGGTAGCCACTCCGACGCTTAAGTAAGTAAATTGAATTGAAAAAACTGTATTGAAAGCCAAAGAATAAGCATGAAAAATAAAGCGTACCTTTAGGGTTTAATTTCTAGATTGTGGCCTTCCTATGTTGATTAGGATTCGGAGCCATGAAAATAGGGATTTAATCATCGAAGATTGCAGTTACATTATGGAACATTGCACCATAGATAGAGATAATCATAAATAGCAATTTCCTTGTTGAAGACTGTTTCCTTATTCCCTGCTCGGCAGTCGTTAAGGAAATAACGAGGTCGGAATCATACGGAATACTGAGTGAATATTACCCAGAGCATAAGGTCTGGAGGATATGTGTATGAGAATGCCCCGAAGGCTGCGCCTGCTCTGTATTACCAAGTTTGTCAGTTCTGTAAGCACACGTGTCTCAAGATGATTGGTGCGTCTGTTTGTGGTATAGCAGTCCCAAAAAATTAAGACCTGTAAAAGTGCCAAATTTTCATATTGCCATTAGTGATGCCCAAAGCCAAATTGAGATCCATAAAAGCCTAAAATTATTTTTTTTGAAGTTCCGGACTCAACAGTAAAGTCCGTTTTTCCAAATAAGATACCTATGCTATCAATGTGTATGAAATTGACTAGTTTTAGGGCATTGGACTATACGCAATATTAAGCTAAGATATGTTTACTGATTTATAGGGACTTCAAAGGGAAATGAGAAAGTAACTAAATATTGAGGTAGAACGGACTATTAAAAGGTAAGTAAAACTCAATCTCTTACATGTGGTTGCTCTCAGCCATGGTTATTCCTTTTACTGCCAAGTTGTACTCTTACACGTACCTGGTGCTTATTGATTCCGCAATGTGATACTTGTTCTATCTTGTTGACATTATTTGATTGCTATATCTTGATCATAGATGTTGTACACTTTGCACCATGCCTTGAAAGGTTAATTGTTATGTTCTAACTATTGATGATATTCCATATATGTACACTTTTCATAGAATTATGATAATCATGATATATTATGAATACCAAGAGTTGTGCTCAGTCACAAAATCTATCTGATACTTTTATTGGACCTTCAGGTCAAAGTCTATAAATGAACCTATGGCAAATAATGACATTATATACGCACTAAATTTTGATGGCGTAAAGAAATGCAATGAGTATTGATGGCATAAAGAAACGTAATGAGTATTAATCAAGGATATGTTAAGCCTTAAAACAGAACATGCATCAAAATGTTTATTGGTATCATATCTTTTATAGAATTCATAGAATGATCATATTTTCCTTATGAATGATCATATATTTTAAAAGCATATCTATTGGCTTACGATTACTTATCTTATGATTGTGAAATTCTATTCTATTGGCTATTGTGACATTCTATTCCTGATTGACTATTATGACATTCTATTTTATGATTAGCTATCATGTTATCACATCTGTCCTTCTCTATATTGACCCTGACCCATGACAGAGATGAGAATTTACTTACTGAGCTGTGTTAGCTCATTTAGACTTACTTATTTGTTTCAGGAAGGGACGCTGCAAGTAAGCAGTAGGAGCTTAGGAGTAATAGGAGAGCATCTTGAGAAATGTAATAGAGATGATGTCATAGTTCTCCCATGTATTCACCACCTGAGGGTGATGTAATGTTGGTTCCTTTTTGATATGTATATAGAACCTTATTATGACTTCTGCTGTATAAGTGTTAAATTTTTATATTACACATTGTTGTCATTAATACAGTTAAAAGAAAAAGTAGGGACGGCCAGTGGGCTGGCCCCGCGATCCTAAATCAACATAGGGTGGGTTTCGGGTTGTGACAATTGACCTTTGTAATAGGCATTAGTCTTATCCCCCTCGTAGACTATTCACTAGCTTTCTTCCTAGTGGTTTGGTCAAAGGATCTACCAAGTTCATCTCTAACAGTACAAAATTTAGGGATATAACCCCATCATTCAGCAATTGTTTCACAACATTATGTCTAAGATAAATGTGCTTACTCTTGCCATTATAGGCCTTATACCTTTCACGGGCTATAGCAGTTTGGCAATCACAATGTAACGACACAGATGGAATTGGTTTCATCTATAAAGTGATATCTACCAAGAGGTTTCTAAGTCACTAAGCCTCTATTCTTGCCTTCTCTAAGGCAATGAACTCAGACTTCATAGTGGACCAAGCCGTGCATGTCTACTTGGAAGACTTCCAAGAGACTGCACCTCCACCAAGAGTAAAAACATAACCAGCCATGGATTTTGTCTCATCTAAATTAGAAATCTAGTTAGCATCGCTATATCCCTTAAGTACAATGGGAAGTCCACGGTAATGGAAACCAATATCAATAGTAGGTGTGCAAACGAACCGAGTTGAGCTGAGTCTTTGATGTTTGAACTCGGCTTGTGAAGAAATACAGTGTGGCTCGACTCGGCTCGAAACTCGACTCAAGCTTAAATGTATAATCAAACTCGACTCGTCAATGAATCATTAAGCTCGAACTCAAACTTAACTTGGCTCGAAAAAAATAGACGAGCCTCATTCGAGCTCGAGGTCGAACTCGAACTCGAGTTACTCAATTTTTTTTTTTTTTGGTTAAACTAAATAGAAATTATATCATTTTCACATAATAAAAAAATACAACTCACTGAATAAATCAACACAACTTTGAAATTTTAATATGATTTTTTTTAAGAAGAAAAATTCATTGTATACCAATATTGTATAGTTAGAGTCTAGAGATTAACAAATAGATAACCTCGATGGGTTATAATTTTTTAGGCTTTCTGATGCAGCTACATCAACAAGGCAACAATTAGCTAAAATAACTCATCATAGAGAAAATATTATATTACAAATTGAATCATTATTCTGTAAATAGATTTACCCATCTTCCTCCTCTTATAAGCATTGGACTGTTCTCTATACTTTCTAGCCATTATTACATGCCAATGGTTTTTCACTGCATTATCAGTTCTTCCTGAGAAAAGCCTAGTAATCATGGCCCACTTGTTACCATACAGTCTAGAAGCAACCATTAGCCTCTTTTTTTTCTTCTTCACAAATGCTCTTCTATTGATTCTTAGGTCCAACTGGTTAAACCATCTCAGCCTATAGCTCTTACCTTCACATCCACAAAATACAAAAGTGAACAAAAAATAAGAGAAAATTAGACAAAAATATATGAAGTTCTAGGTCTTAAAAACACCCCCCCCAACACACACACAGAGGATAATATTTTCTTCTAACTTACCTGATCTTCCCTCCAGTTTGTTTGCTATAAGGTTCCAGTTTTGAGGGCCATATAGAGCTACAAGTTCCTTGAGCTTAGTATCTTCTACAAGTTCCAATGCCCTCTAGCACAGAGTTTTGACAGCCCACTATCTGTTTCTTTGTCATTCATCACTGTATCTTTGTTCAGGGTTTCTCTTCATCTAAGTTGGCATTTGAATGGCCCTGATGTATGTCATGCCCGCTATATCCCACCTATTTTAGTATAATATGGCCCAAACATCACCAGAGAATATTCTATCAAAAGATTATTTATGAGATAAAACATGTTTTTAAAGTACATAAATCCGGCAACAGTTTAAAACATGAACCCAAGTTAAGTATGCCAACTGATTAAATCCCAAACCTGTCCCCGTGGGAGTAGGGCAAGTAATCCTACCAAATTTCCATCACTAAACACAGTCTCTCATCTTTCACCTTCTCGAAATAATTTGAATAGAGAAACAAGAAAAATAAATAATCCAGTAAAACCAGACTAACCCACCATGTGGACTGCCAAGATCAGTTACATGTAACTGTTCTGAAGATTTGGTAGAAAAATACTCATTGTAAGAAAATTTCTCAACTAATAAAACAGTATTTCACAATATGATAGCATATGCTAATCCAAACAATACAAAATGCAATGTTTTTTTTCAAAATACCTTGTCATAAACTGGAATGAAGTAATAACCATTTGGAGCACACTGAGTTCTGTCCTTCACCAATCCATCCAACATGCGAAGCTCAACCTATAGTTAGACATCTTCCAAAATTAGATATCATTGAGTTTGTCTAGTAAACATAATATTAGAATTCATAGAACTTTGGTGTAGATAGAAAGAGAACTTATAGTTGTTTTAACCAACATACTAATAATTTAACAATCCTATTCTTGTAAGGTTGAGGAGTTGAAAGCACCATGTCTAGATACCTTTGTGAGGTGGCTTATGGAACATAACACCCTAAAATTATGACTATAACAGAGAAGAAAAGTTGAAATAACATTTGTCTTGGTTCAGGAAAGTGGGAACATCAACATTGCATTTAAGAAGTTATAGCTTGGCCTCTATGTTTAAAGTCATAAACCATGATATATAGAATATAGCCTGAGTAAATACTTATATTAATTCTCATAAACAATGATACAAACACTTTACCTAATCCCCAACAAAAATAAGCCATGCATGATTCTGGGAAGGAATCACAGAAGACTTCTTCAATAGCCTTAACACACTAAGTAGCAGCTGAAGCACAGAGTGAGCTACAACAGTTGTTGAAACTCCAACCAGATACCTGTTTGGCACAAATTCACAAAAGTCCAAAACTTTTAATCATTCAAGACACATTTTTAAACTATCATGCCCTCAAACAAACAGTGTCACTAATATTTCTCAGCTCTATTATCACGTTATTTACATGAACATTCGTTGACAAAATTGTTACATGAACAAACAGTGTCACTAATATTTCTCAGTTTCATTATCACGCTATTTACATTATAGCTCCTTTGATAACAGTACATCCAAGAGAGCATTCGTTGAATACCAATGAAATAAATAATTTTCACAAACCCAATATCCTCAAATCTGTATCATAAGTCTCAAAACTAATCTTTCGGTGTAGCAACTACTACTGAATATTAAGATAAGGAATACTATGTTAATAATAACTAATAAGAAAATTCAACTATATTCAAATCAAACGTTCTACGTTAAACACAACCATTCAACATGAGAAAATTGTTCCATAACAACATAAATAAAAACAATACAAATTAGACTCCATTATCCTTCAGCACTTCCAAAAGATTTCAACCTACATAAAGAATTAACACAAATTAGATCATGCATTGTATTAAAAATAATATTGAATATATTTCAAGGTGACTAATCATCCAAGTATAAGAAGTAATACCATAACCATTAGGATAAAATAATCTCCACATGAGATAACTTTTTTCGCTATAAAATAGAAGTAATAATTGTTCATAAGGTTGATTAACCATAAAATTAACTACAAATTACAACAAAAAAATAATATATAAGAAATATTTTACTTACTTCTAAACCCTTCTTCAGCCCATGAAGTACATATACCCAATCAACACCACAAAGTAAAACTTGTACTGTTTCAAACAATAGTGATGCACGATAAGGATCAATAACTCTACCACCAGCATTAAAAGTAGATTTTGAAGCCACTGATGTAATAAGAATTAACAATATTTCGCATACCATCTTCGACAATATACAAAACTTAAGAGTAATTTGCTTTCCACCACTCCATGATATTGAAATTATTTTATGAACCCTCAGCACAAATAAAGACACTATCGTCTAAGCAGATGTCCAAGTTAGATTTAGAAGGTTGAATGGTATCAACAGTCCTAACATAAGATTGAATTAGAGAACTCCCAGTCACAATTTTTTTCCAATGTCACGATCACCACTACCACTGGATGAACCAATTTCTCAAGCTTTTTCCTGTCCACCTTCACCCTATACAGTGTGTGTTACAGCATAAGGAACAACATACTCATTATAGATCTCATACAAAACTTGCTTCACAATGGCAATATTCTTATTAGCTTCTACCTCAGGATATATCTCTGGAAAGCAATAGTTAACAATAATCATTTTGTATCTTGTATCTAAAATTGCAGCAATTGCCATCAACAAGTTACATTCACTCCAATATTTGTCAAACTTGGCTTTCATCATTGAAGCCATTGCTCGAATAAATTCATTATCATTAACATATGTCTCATTTAAGATTACTTTTATCCTCCAAAGCTCAGAAAGGAATAAGTTAGCAGTTGGATACTCAGTTCCTGATATGATGTTGGTGACTACATTAAGAATTTCCAAGAAATCACACACATGCTCTACTTTTACCCAATCTTCAACACTTGGCACATAAATAAAACCCGCATCTCTATCTTGGTATCTTGGGAACACTTCTCTAAATTCCAATGTAGTAACCAACATCATATATGTGCTATTCCAACGGGTAGGACAATCTAAAATCAACTTCTTTGAAAACAACTACAATTGCTTTGCTATATCACTAAATTGGATCATTCAAGAGTCCAATGCGATCAAATTTTTAACACCTTCCTTAACAATATCCACTATACTTTTTATTTCTTTGATTCTATCTTGCACCAATAAATTGATTATATGTGCACAGCAACACACATGAAAAATCTTTCCACCAAAAGATAACTTCTTCTTTAGTGTAAAGTTGTCTTTCAAAACCCTCAAAGCAATGTCATTATACTTGGCATTATCCACTATAATTGTAGAAACTTTATCTTCAATCCGTCATTCTATGAAACACTTCTGAAGAGCATCAGCAACAATAACCCCACTATGAGAAGGTGGCACATGAAAGAAGTTCAACACCCACTTTTGCAATTTCCAATCTGAATCAATAAAATGGCTAATTATAACCATATAACCAATCTTTTGATTACTCTATTTCCACATGTTTGTCATTATGTTAACTTTGTTAATACTTTTAAACAATGTTTTCAACTTCTTCTTCTCTATCTCATAAGTGGATATGAAATCATTTTTTATAGCAGTGTGAGTTATCTTTTGCCAATATGAAGTGTTTGCTCTCATGAACTTGTTAAAGATAACATCCTCCATTTGCAGAAACAGGATACTCATGATATAATGTCATATGCTAAACATGCTCTCTTACCTTGGCACGATCATACTTGAAGTTGGCAATAGATCCCGCACAATCAGATGCAACTGTCTCAACAGATAGCACCATTTGCTTCTTACTAGCAAGTTGACGTTGTGTACAACGCTTCAAGTGCCTACGAAATTGCATTGTGGCACCCGTTGAAAGCATGGTAAAAAGTCCTAGGCAATAATTACACTTTGCCTTTTTAGAGCCATTAGTATCGACTACTTCCTTAAAATCATTCCAAATTATAGAAGTTCTCTTTCTAGGCTTTCTTTGAAATACATGCTTATAAGGGCCAGCATCCTCATTTTGAATATCATTTTTCTCATTCTCCATGTTTTCATTGTTGCCCCCATCATTCCCATTAGTTCCTCTCATCGGCGCTAATGTCCCCCACATCTATTTTATCTTTATTAAAATCTTCCATTAGTGGACTTGTAGAGGATTCTTCAAATGAAAATGGAGTACAAGAATCTTGTTCTAGAGAGGTAAATCCAGGTTGTCCTGTAGACATATCTATTAACAAGATAAAAATAAATATTTTCAGCATGACATTCTAAAAAAAACAAAAGTAAGAAAATGAAGACATGGAATAAATGATTATGTTTATATAATAGGCCATTTAATAATATATTTACCGAGATAGAGATCTTATAAACTCACCATAAATGATCATAGAGAGAAGACCTTTCGTCTGAAATTACCTCCACGAACTTATGTAAAGTCCAATGTATTCAATTTGTTCACATAATAGATATGGTGTAAACCACAATTACAATAGAATTAATCTTATAATTTTAAAATTACATGAGAAAGAGAAAGAGAGAGAGAGAGAGAGAGAGAGAGAGAGAGAGAGAGAGAGTAACATTTGTTCAGAACCCATGTTCCCTCTATTACATGAACACTAAAACAATAAACTCCCTAATAATTTTTTTTTTTTTTTTGTTTCAAATGGTGGGGTGAGAGAAATAATGATGAACAAAGTGTAAGGATTTGGATAGAGTAAGTTTAGATTCAACAATTTTCTTTAATTACCCGTCAGCCATCAATATCACCCTAAAGAAAATGTATATCAGAACGAACAGTGATTAAAACCAAGACAAAAAGAAGAAACCAAACACCAAAAAATGAACCCAGATGATAAAATGACACCCAGAGACCAAAAATAGCAAAGACCCAAATTAGCAACCTCTTGTAAAATCAAGATAAAATTCTGAAGAACATCTAATCTCGTCAATATCAAGCCAAATGACATATCCATAAATGTGTATATATTGAATGCATATTGTGAAATCCATAAATTTGCAAACTTTCCATCTAAGAAAAAAATAATAATAACATGACGTGAAATGTGAAGCCAGACAGAGAAGAGGAAGAAGAAAAGAGTTTCACCTATGAAGAAGAAGAGAATTTCCATGAACAAAACCCCATAATTTTCAACAAATTTTTCAATGTTTATGAACTAGCACGGAAAAAAATCAACTAAAAAATGAGGACTTATGGGGTTTTAGGATTACCCAACAATGTAAGGATCGGAGGTACCATAGACAGGGAAATCCACAACATCACCGACAATACCTTACAAGATTCGGGCGTGGCGAGCTCGTCAGACTCGTGAACAAACTCTAAGAAGACTAGTTCGTGCTTGCATTGGTAGTGACGATTGAAGATTGAAGAGTTTAGGCTTTGGATTGAAAAATCTGCTTGAAAAATGCCGTTGGATTGAAGAAGAATCTGCTTGAAGAATCACTCGAAGAAAAGCTGCCCGGGAGTTTGAGAGAGGGCAGATGTAACACCCCGAGCTTAGTTTACCAGTTAATCAATGTAATGATATTCTTTTTGAAATTTAATCCATTAAATTAGTCATTCTAGTTGTATTTTAACATTATAAAAACTTGAATTAGCAAACTATAGAAATCATGAAGAAATAATAACTGACGTAAGGCTTTGAACATCGAGGCTAACTCAAATAGAAAACGACCAAAAGAAACTGTTTCCCAAAATGAGCAATAGAAAAGAAAGTATTAAGGAAATATGGTAAAAGATACCAAAAAATACATATATACATGTAAATACGATCACAGTATGTACATATTCAGTATACTGTACATAACATGTAACATATATGAATTCAAAAAAAAAAAAAAGCACAAGTCTTCCTCCCTATAAAAGGCCTTGGGTCGAATATCAGTCATACCACTATTTAAAGAAAAAGACCTACATACCTTTTCCTTCTTTGGGCTTTCTTTCTAAAGAGATAAAATCTATATTATAAATATATATATATATATATATATATATAAAGTGAGGAAGCTTCTAAGGAAGCTGCTGGGAGGCCAAAAGAAAAAGAAAAAAAAAAAAAAAAGCGGCAGAACGTGGCGAGCAAGCAAGAAGCTTAATGAAGCTTCTAGTACAGTAGGTTGAGATATTTTATATATTATATATATATATGGCTGCTATAGCAGCATAGGCTGCGACTGAAGGCAGCATAGGCTGCGATTGAAGGCAGCATGGGCTGCGACTGAAGGACATTCTAGAACCATCCCTATTAATATATATATATATATATATGTGTGTGTGTATGTGTACACATATGTAACTGAGTTATGGCTCAGCAACCAACTTATAAAGAGAGAAAAAGAGAGAGAGAGAGAGAGAGAGAGAGAGAGAGAGAGAGAGAGTGAAATGGCTGCCATTGAAGAAGAAAGAGCAGGATGTACCTGCAAGGTTGGAATAACACTAGAGTCTCAAGTGTGAGCCTAGGAGAAGGAACAGACCACCAAAGGTATAAGACACCATAAGTTTAATTTTTTTCCTTTTGAAATTTTTTTTGTATTGTTTCGGTTTTATTGAACTTTACATTGCATGCGTGGGTTATTCTAACACAAAGGAGCTACTAGAAGTAGAACTAAAGTTCTAAGAAAGCTCGAAGAACCCTCAGCCATGATCGACTGCCATTGTTGGACCTCCAATGGTGCAGGTCTGAGATGACCTTTATGAAACTTGTTTTTAACTTTTTAAACCCAAAATAGGCCTTACAAGCATTCAAAAAAATACTAGGCTGCGACCTAGAAGCATAGGAAAAGACCTTGGAAGCATGACTTGCAGGTCTTGATTTTGAAGCCAACTTCACAAAAACCACCCCAAAATGTGATTTTAGGAATGGGGGCTTGAACCCTATGATGAAAGGATCACAACGGAAGAAACCCCATAGAATTTGGGTAAAAAATGAGCATGTATGAACCAGATGTAGTCCAAAGCTATCCAACTCACCGTAGCCCCTAGAGCTCATTTGAGCTCTCAAATGAATGATTGCCCAGACATTCAGTAACCCTCACTACCCAAAAATAAAGAAGGAAACAACCCTCAAATGCATGAAATTGAAAAACATGAAAAGCTGAAATTAGGGCAACACAGTGGGTGAAGGGGGAAGGAGATGAACAGTGGCTGGATCGGGTATGGGTCGATTTTGAGCTCGGGTTTCGAGCTCGGGTCGGGACCCGACCCATCACGCATGTGGGATAAGTAGGACGACGTCGTATGGTGTGTGTTACGTGTTTAATTTTAAAATAGATTCAATGTGTCTGGATGCGGGGGTAAAGGATTCAAATCAAGTTCACTGTTTGGACTGGGATATCTTATCCCTATTTAGCCTCTTATCCACCATTCGGTTGTACCTCATTTAGAAAAAAAAAAAAAAAAAGAGAGAGAGAGAGAGAGAAGGAAATAGAGGAATAGTGATCAGGGAGATTCGAACCCCTGACGCGCGTGAGGCCAAACCCTAAAACCTCACCCATTTCCACTGAGCCACCCTTACTCACATAGCATATATTGAACAGAATATATATATATATATATTAAATTAAATTAATTAATTTAACAATAGGAAAATAACTCGATGTCCAAATTAAATAAATAGATAGTGTATTTTGACTTTACGAAATGAGACTCCAAAAAATTAAGTCATATAAAATATGAAATTATCATTTTGCCTTTGGAGGTACTCGAAGCCAAATGAGAAGCCGCGAAAGCCTAGATTTATTTTGTTAGACGTCCTGAACTCAACGGTGGAGTTCGTATACCCAAATAAATTATTCTGAAGACCGATGTATAAATTTAACAACTTTAAAAATATGCTAAAGGATACCCGAGAGAGTTAAATAAATCACGAACATTAGCATCGACCTTGATAATTAAAATGAGTTAATAACGATTAAATTTCTGATTTATAGGAACCTCCAAAGAGAGGAGAAGGAAACTTGAGATTAGTAGAACTGCTAAAAAGTATTTTGAGGTAAGTAACTCCTATGCTTTAATATGGGTTTTCCCTAGCCATGTCACATGTTTTTTCCTAATGTTGCCAAAATTGTACTCCATTACCTACCTGCTGAACCTGATTTCTCTAAATTGATGCCAATCAACTTGTGATTAATTATTGTGCCTGTATTTCGATTTAATTTGCTTGTCTATATCATTTGAGAACTTGATTACTGATACTTGAGCTTAATTATACCTTCATGTATGCCATGTCATGATCTTGTGATATATCATATTGTTGGAAATCTTGTTATACCACACACTTTATGACTCGTTGATTGAGAATTTGATTGATACACATGATTGTATATCCTGTGTGGTGTTTGATGATCATGACATTTTGTATGTGCTTGGGGTTGTGCTCAGTCACAATGCCCGTCTATTCACAGATGGCGTTCTGGACCCGTGTGGTCATTTGTGTCCTTTGGGGACTTGAGATAAAGAGCTCTTACGCTATTTAGTAAGTCCAAGAGAGAGGGGCGAACCTGAATGTGTGTTTTGGGGGTATGCCGGGCCCCGGTTTGTTTACGCATCTGTTCTGTTAGAACTCACTGTCGATATTTTTGGCATTCGTTAGATGATCATATTCTATGCCCTATGAATGATCATATTGTTGCAAGCTTGATATACTTTTGATTGGTTATCGTATTTGTTGTGGCAGTAGATTATCATGATAGACTAGATCCCATTTTGATTGATTTATTATCATCTTCTTGTATCATATTTAGGATAAGCCTTTGGACCCTCGGGTCGTTGTTGCTTATTTTGATAACTAGCTATCTGTTATCTTTTTGTTCTATTATTTTTGTGGACTAATCCTGACCCATGGAAAAGCTAAGAAATTACTTACTGAGCTGTCTTAGCTCATTCCAGTTTTATTTTTCTTTTCAGGACAGCAAGATTTAGAAGGACCCTTAAGTGCTCAGGAGGTCTAGACACCGACGAGCCACTGGTAGCTTTTTGCAAGTTTTTTACTAAAATGAATATAGTAAAGTCTTAATGTCTCCCATGTCACCACGGTCCTGTCAGGTTTGTGTTTTTGAGGATCTGTAATTATAAACACTTATATTCTTTTTGGCATGTAAAAATGATAACCTGATGATGCTACTAGACTTACTAATGATTATAACATGTTCTGTTAAAAATTTTATTCAGTATTTCAGATCCTTTCGGCGAGGAACGGCCCACGGGCCACAGACCCGGTCACGGACCCCTAAACCGTATAGGGTGGGTTTTGGGTCGTGACAGTAGAGCTGCTGCAACTCTTTGAGGAATCTGTGCTTGAAGAAACCCTAAACCAGAACAAATGAAGTATTATTCTAAAAAAAAAAAATGAGTCACACGAGCTAAGCCACGAGCCGAGCTTCAACAAGCCTAAACGAGTTTGTTCAAGAGTCTGACGAGTCGAGCCTTTATTTGACTCAGCTCGGCTCGTTTATTAAATGGGCCCAAATTTGAGCTCGAGCTCGGCTCATTTATTAATTGAACCAAGCTTGAATGAGCCGTAATTGAGGCAAGTTCGAGCTGTTCATGAACAACTATGTTCATTTGCACCCCTAGTACCCCTTAAATACTTAAGAACTCTATATATACCAACCAATGTTCCTTACTAAGATTATGTATGTATCTACTAAGTATATTAACTGCATAAGCAATGCCTGGCCTAGTACAATTCATAAAGTAAGTTAAACTTCCAATTCTTTGTGCATAATTAACCTGTGATACACTATTATCAATATTTTTCTTAAGTTGTGTATTCAGATCATATGGGGTACTAACCGGTTTGCAATCATAATGTCCAAATCTTCTTAGTGTCTTTTCCACAAAGAGTTCTTGTGACATCGTAATTCCCTCGTTGGTTTTTGTTAATTTTATTCCAAAAATTACATTAACTTCACCTAAGTATTTCATATCAAAATTAGATGATAAGATATGTTTAGTGTCATTTATTACCTTTATGTTAGTGCCTAGGATTAACATATCATCTATATAAAGATAAATTATTACTCATAAATTATTATTAAATTTATGATAAATACATTTATCTGCTACATTTATAGTATATCCATTAGAAATCATTATATTGTCAAATTTCTCACACCTTTGTTTTGGTGCTTGTTTTAAACCATATAAAGACCTTACTAATTTACAAACATTATTTTCATTTCCAAGAACTACAAATCCTTCAGGTTGTTTCATATATATTTCTTCTTCTAAGTCACCATTAACGAAAGTTGTTTTAACATCCATTTAGTGTATTATTAGTTTATGGATAGATACAAGTGCTATTAGTATTTTAATAGATGAAATTCTAGCTATAGGAGAGTAAGTATCAAAATAATCTGTCTTTCTTTTGAGTATGTCCCTAACGACTAATGTAGCTTTAAATTTATCAATTGACCCATTAGGTTTTAATTTTCTTTTAAATATCCATTTACATCCTATAGGTTTAGTGCCATGGAGTAAGTTTAGTAATTCTCAAGTATGGTTGGTCATAATAGATTTCATCTCACTATTAATTGCTTCTTTTCAAAAATGAGCATCTAGAGAGGTCACAACCTCACTATAGGATATGAGATCATCATACATGAGAAAGGTAAAAAATTCATCTTCTAAGTTTATTTCTTTTCTTTTACGTTTACTTCTTCTCAATTCTATTTCTATAGGTTCATTTAATTCATTTCTATGTTCTGTTCTTTGTCTTTCAATTCTTGATTTCACAGGAAATATGTGTTCAAAGAAATCTACATTTTTAAATTCAATTATTTGTTTGTTTCTAAAACGTCACTTTTAAGGGTAAAAAATCTGTATGCCTTACTATTTCAGCATACCCTATAAATAAACAATTAGCTGTTTTGGATCCCGTTTTTCTTTTCTTAGGTTCTGGGAGTAAAACCTTAGCAAGGCACCCCCACACTTTAAGGTATTTAAGGTTAGGTATATGGTTTTCCCAAAGTTTATAAGAAATTTTTTCAATTTTCTTAAATATTGTTCTATTTTGGATGTGACAAGCGGAAATGATGGCCTCCCTCGACAAATTATTAGGTACTCCTGAATTAATTAGTATAACGTTCATCATTTCTTTTAAGGTTTGATTTTTTCTTTCAGCAACTCCATTAGATTTGGGTAGGTATGGTGGAGTTATTTCATGTATAATTCTATGTTGTTCACAAAATAAACTAAGTGGATCTGATTCATATTCACTTCATCTGTTCAGTACTCCTTAACTAATTAGCATAGCGTTCACCATTTCTTTTAAGGTTTGATTTTTTCTTTCACCAACTCCATTAGATTCTGGTAAGTATGGTGGAGTTACTTCATGTATAATTCCATTTGTTCATAAAATAAACTAAGTGGACCTGGCTTATATTCACCTCCTCTATTTGACCTAAGTCTTTTAATTTTCCTATTTAATTTATTTTCTGATTTTGTTTTGTATTTTATAAATTTTCATTCTCTTTCATATTTATTTCTAAGTAAATATACATTTCTATATTTTGAATGATTATCTATAAAGGTTACATAATAATTCTTTACACCTCCAAACATTGTGTGTTTCATATCTTCTAAATCTAAATGTATTAAATTAAGTAATTCGATTTCTCTTTCAAATACTTGTTTACATGGTTTCTTAGTGCTTAGTTTCAATGCATTTTTTGACATTTTTCATTTTTAGTTAGTTTAATATTTTCCAAAATTCCTGATTCTTTCATTTTCTTAATATATGAAAACGTTACATGTACTAATCTCTCATGTCAAAAATCAAGTAAGCAGAAGAAGTACTAGCATTCTCATTCATAATCTCCAATACATTCATGATAAATAAACCCTTATTGTAGTACCCTTTCCCCACAATGACCCTATTCCTAGTCATTACAACTTTATCAGATTCAAAGATGACTTTCATACCTACTTTTCCAAGGAGAGACAGATACAAGGTTCCAACGAATTCTAGCACGTGGAGAATATCAGTAAGTGGGAGGATCTTTACAGAAGTCAATTTTAGAGTGACTTTTCCTTTTACAATCACAGGTGAGGGCTTTGAATTCCCTATGAACACTTGTTCCTCTCCTACCTATACTGGTGTGTAGAAGGTGAATGCACTTCTGTTGCCATAAATGTACCTGGTAGTCCTAGAGTCTACCACGCAATCTTTCCCATCTGCCACTATATTGACCTCAAAAATGATTGCCACAATTATGTCATCTACCTCCACCAAGTTGGCTCTAGAGGCAAGTTTTTCGTTTCCTTTCTTGTATCTGTACTGTGTTGAATGATGACCAAGTTTACCACATACATAGCAGTTCCCTTTTGGTTTAGTGTTTGAGTTTTGGGGTTTTAGATAGTTATTGTGTAACACCCCGACTTAGTATAATTAATAATTAAATAATTATTAATTAATTAGTACCGGCTTAGGGAATAATTAAGGAAATTAACCTTAATCTCCCGGTGGTCACACTAGACCGATAAAATAATTAAAACATGTCCGAGAATAGGGTATAATACCCGAACCTAATTACCAATTAATTAGGTGGAATAGTGTCAATTTAACACTGACGGAATTCGAATTAATTTAACTACGGAAATTCTGAATGACTAATAAATGACACGGAACCTCTGACATTGAAGATAACGGAAATAGAAACTGACCGGAACAAACCGCATCGAAAAAGGAGTTACGGAATGAAAGTTATGAGGTAAACATCAGAAACTGAATTAATGCGCAGCCAAACAAGGCCTTAGCCCAAAATGGTGAAAAATGGCCAAATTGGTGGTCAAGGGGAATTGAACCCTTGACCTCTGGTGGAAAGAGATTTTCTCAAAAAACTTACCAACTAGGCTGCAGACCACTTTGCGTGTATATACACCAAGATTTGTATATAACCTCAAGCCTTGCCCAAACCACCACCCAAACTGGCCAATGGCCTAGCATGCATTCCCCACATCATTGCCATACATCATCCCTATCACCTCAATCAGCCACCAGCCCACTAAGGATTGAGATACACTCACACATATATATATATATATATGTATATGTATAGCCATATGTACAATGCACTATGGTATAAATATGCAACCTTGCACTAAATTCTCTCTTTAGAGAATCTGATAATACCCAAACTGAGAGAGAGTGTGTATGTGTACGTGAGGTGGTTGTGAGAGTGAGAGTATAGAGAGAAAAGAGAGGCAACCTTGTGCATGCAAGTGTTTGAGAGAAATTGGCCATTGAAGGTGCAAGGAGAGGGGGGCTTGAAGTTGAAGTGCATGACCCGAGGAAGCTTGAGGAGCACTGTGAGGATTCTGGACCGAGCCACTGAGAGAGAGAGGGTCACTGTTGAAGGTAAATTTCCAAAATTTGCCTCATTTCTTATTTTGATTTTTGGAACTGTTTTGATGGGTTATTGAGGGTATAGGCTGCATGCATGCATGTATATCGATTCTAGGATGTATATTATGTATGCTGTGAGAGTCATAAGTGTCGGGTTGGCCAAAAACCATGAAACCCGAAACCAACCTCCATTAAAGGACCTTGAAACACCAAGTCTGATTTGACCGAAACAGTTTTAGATTTGGCATATTGGAACTCAGAATAGACCCCAAGGGGACCTTAAACACCATGATCCGCGACCCTAGAACTCACCACAGCCCATCGAATTTAAAAATAAAGCCACGGGTCAAAAATACAATCTGCCAAAACATGCAACCAAACCGAAATATAAAAACGAGAACTTGAACCTTATGATCCGTAGGTCATGCAGCAACAAATTCGGTGTAAAATGGTTGAGAAATGAGGGTGCTAGAGCGAGTTGCAGGTCACGGTTATCCTCTTGAAAACAGAACCTGTTAGAGTGATTCGATGCTTGAGATCAATGTTAAATGGTTGGTATAAAATACAGAAACCGAATGGAGTCGAAAACAGCAAGAAACCGTGTCCAAATCATCACGAAAATGGAAGTGAAAATCTGCAGAAATTAGGGCAACTCCGAGTCATTCGATGGGGAAGACAGAGTTGACTCGACCGAGTTGACCGAGTCAAGTCGAGTTGGCCCAGTCGACTAGGACACGTGTCTGTCCAAGAGACGGCCACCACATTAATTAAACTGCGTCGTTTTGGATAACTGGTTTTCAAATTATTTTAGGGCTGACGTCATCATGACGTCAGCAATGTAACCGAACCGGTGGGAACCAGACTGAACCGGACTGGTTCAATTACAAAGAGACTGAACCCTTTAGTTCAGTTTTGAACTTTTAAAAATTTACGGATTAACCCCCACTGTTTTGTAATATTACACAGCGGCCCAGATTTTGGAAAACTCTTTCATTTAAGCCCTGAATAAACTAATTAAATAATAAAATAATTATTTAATTATTTTATTAAATAGGTAAAATTACAATTTTACCCCTAGACATTAAATATGTCAAACGGAGTCCAAATTAAGTAAATAAATAGTGTATTTTCACTATTTCAAATATTCTGGACTCAATGGTACAGTCCAATTTTGGAAATACAGTCCCGAAAAATACAGAAACGTAGGTGTAAATTACTGTATTGCCCCTGATGGCACCCAAACCCAAATAAAAATATCAGATAGCCTATTTTGACTATCTCGGGCATTCTGAACTCAACAGTGAGGTCCGTTTAATGAACCGAGGTCCCGAAAAATACAGACACGTAGGTATAAATGACCGAATTGCCCTTAATGATACCCAGGGCCGATTAAACATAACAGATAGTCCAATTTCACTATGTTGGACACTTTGGACCCAATGGTGAGGTCCATTTTATGAACTGACGTGCCGAAAAATACGACACATGAAATTACCAAATTACCCCTGATACCGTACGAGACCTAAACAAAGTCCGATTGGGACGAAACTGATACCGGTAGGAGCCCAGACACTGGTGAGACTGTATACTTGATTAGATGACGAATCGGGGTCAGAATTACACGAAACGTAAAATGACCAAAATACCCCTGAGCACTGTAAGTGCAAAGTAGAGGTCGAATAAAGGTCAAACTGATATGATAAATTATCATAGGGATAATTATGAACACTGAAAGGCTAAATAAGACTCCGAGACAGTCAACGCGTAAAACGAGAAATGACCGATGTGTCCCGACGATCTAAAGCAGATACCAAATGAAGTCCAAGGGACTTACAAATTTATACATGAGATATATGGGACGTTCTGAGGACCATGATAGGGTCCCGGACAAAAATGACAAAATTACCATTTTGCCCCTAAGACTAAATAAGTACCCAACTGATACCGATTAAAGTCTAAAAGACTTAAAACTTCATATATACGATATATGGGATATTCTGAGGACCATAACAGGGTCCGGGATAAGAATGGCAAAATTACCATTTTGCCCCTATGGTTAAAATGAGAACCTAACTAATACAGATTGGAGTCCAAAAGACGTAGAACTTTGTACTTAAGATATAAAGACTATCCCGAAGACCACGACAGGGTCCGGGACAAAATGGTAAAATTACCATTTTGCCCCTAAGGTTGAATGAGTGCCTGACTGATAACAATTGAAGTCTAAATGACTTAGGATATAATCCTAATAACTGCTAAGCCTAATTAAAGAAAGAAATAGCCTCGAGTGAGACCCAATGGAAGGGCGATAGGCTACTAGGCTATCTTAGTTAATCCGATAGATACCTAAGATGACGAATGAGACCTGAATGGATGAATTCTGATCTATCTATGATTAATGATGATTATTCAGGATGTACAAGGATGTGCCTGAAACAATGTTTGGAGGTTGTCAGATTATTTGCGCAAGGAGATAAACCTAAAAGTTTGTGAGTAACTTCTGACACTGTTTTGATACTGTCCCTTGATTTATTGATCTGTTTTGAATGCAATTATTTAAGTGCAATTATTTAAATGCATGCCTTTTCGTACTATATCACTTATGACATGGTTTTAGTCTTTTTAAATAATTGACTATATTCCTGATCCCTGTGCTAGCATCCTGTACTGTTTTGCCTGTTTTGAACTGTTGAGATAAATGGATGTATTGAACCATTATTCCCGAAATGATTAAACTAACCATGTGATATAGGCAAAGAACGATATTTTATCGTACCGTACTACTTGTATAGTATACTGTCTAAATACTATATTGTTTAAATGTACGTACTTAATGTAGGCCCCTTGCACTACATTTCACACGATGTGATTGTGTCCTTTGAATTAGGAATTCCGTTCAGTTCGGTTATGTGTTATCCGTTAATGCTATGTCTATGTCCCTGATTGATACGTTCGATTCCGTTGTGTACCGCCGGTCGATAATAGGTCTGTTTGGATTGATGTATTGTTCAGTTCCGTTATGTTCTACCCGTAATGACATGTCTCTGTCTTGATTAAAACGTTGTTCAGTTCGGTCATGATTCGTTCCGCTAGTGATATGTCTCCGACTTGATTGTTATATCGTTTCTACTCAGCTCCGTTATGTTTCGTTCCGTTCATGATGTGCTTGTGTCTTGATTAGTATATTGTTTTTGTTCAGTTCCGTTATGTTCTAGCTATTGAAAGTATGCTTTCGTCTTGATTGATGTCTTGTTCAGATCCGCTATATTTTAGCCGTCAATGATATGCCTCTGTCTTGATTGACTTATTGTTCCCACTCAGTCTCAGCTGTGATTCGTTCCGTTAATGAAGTGTCTGTGTCTTGATCGATATATTGGCAATGGTTATTGTTTTGGTCCGATTGGTTATGTTATGTTCCGATTCGTTTGTACTGTTTGTGCAATCTTGTTCCATTGTACTAGACTGCTTATGAAATGGATTTAGAAAATTGTTATTTTGAAATGATTAAATTATCCACGTGCCTTGGAAGCACAAAACTGGTTTTGTAACCCATGATAGGGAATCTGTGTTACTCACTGGGCTTATTTAAGCTCACCCCATTATTCTGACATTTTTCAGGAATTATCTCCATTGGATTAGAAGGTACTATGACATGACGTGAATAGGCCAAGTGGCATTGCAAATAAGGATCAGATGGCACTGATTTGTAGAGACTTACATTCTTGTGAATCGAATCCGTATATCCAGGTAAGTGATATGACACGACTAACTTGATTGACATGCACTAGATATTGGAACATGGCTCATGGAACTAAATGGTACTCTAGAGATATTAGATCTGCTATGTTGTTATATGCTTGATTTTAGATATGCTCTGAAATTAGAATTGTTGACTGACTGGATTTAGTCTTGCTCTGTGATACATATACTTATGATGGATAAGTGAGTTGCATTCCCGTGACACAAAGAAAAAGTTTAAAATTCCGCTGCATCTGACCCTACAGTCGGAGTGCAATTCGTCGGAAAGTTCAGAATTTGCCTTTGGTTGGTCGCGTCGCGACCAACTGGCAGTCACGTCCTCGACATCCGCGTAGGGTGGGGTTCGGGATGTGACATATTGGGTTGATACTTCTGCCTCTTATTGTTTCTTTGGAATTTGTTTTGGCTCCCTTCCACTAGGTTTGTCTTAGAGGTCATAGCTTTTGCTTTCTTAACCTATTCTGACTTTTTGTTCTTTTCTTCAATGCAGACATGAACAATTACTTCCTCTAGGGTCATCTTTTTTCTCTTATGTTTCATCATGTTTTTGTAGTATTTCTAAGACTCGGGAAGTTTTTCTATCAAGGCACCAGTGATAAAAGGTTCATGAAGTTCTATTTTTTCATTAGTAAGTTCAGACATTATAATATGGGATTGATGGATCTGGGAGGAAACATCTTTGTCATCAATCATTTGAAACTTCAAAAAATTTCTTATGGCATACTCCTTAATATCGGCATCTTCTATAACATATTTGGTGACTAGTGCATCCCAAATTCATTGTGCACTCTTAGAGGTACAATAAACATCAAACAACTCATTTGAATACACATTCAAAATAATGCTCTTGCGAATCTTGTTTGCATTTTCCCATGCTAGTAGTTTAGTCTCATATTCTTTAGGCCCTTGGATGGATTTGGGTTTGGTCAGAACAAATTCAACTTTTTCAATATCTAAGACTAATAGTAACTTAGTCTGTCAACGTTTGAAGTTTGTGCCATTAAATGGCTCAATTTTAGTCACGTCTACGACAACCTTAGTGGTAGTTAATATTGCAACATCCATTATAGGCAAATACTCTTATGATTGTAGAAAAAATTATGCAATGGATGTAGAAAATTAAAATACAAAGAAGAAGAAACTTATTAATTTAGTTGAGGTGTGTGCAAGACACTGTCCTTAAAAGTAGTTTTCGCTTCTTTGAGATATCTCGGTGCAGAACGTCTCAGCGATCTACCCTTTAGAATTTAACAGCTTTGTCTCCACTTACGTGCACTCGTACAATGAAGGTCTCAAGAATAGCCGCCTGTGGTCTTTCAAGAACAATTGTAATGAACCGAAGAACAATTAGAACCAACTAGAGAACAATTAGACAATTGGAATGCACTGAAGAACAATTGAAACCAACTGGAGGAATAACTGGGAGAATTGGAATGAACCAAAGAACAATTGCAACCAATTGGAGAACAACTAGGACAATTGGAATGAACCAAAGAACAATTGGAACAATGCACACTTTGGAAAATAATATCACTCGCAGAAACTGTTTTAAATGTAAGAAACTTTGAACTCTGTGTTTAGAATGGTTTAAAAGTTGAGGTAGAAACATAATCGGATCCCTCGATTTACACGATTACATATCATTAATATCGTCATTAACAATGGGATAGGTGAACTCGCTTAGAGCTTTGGACGCAAGAAAATTTTAACCAATTAGTCGACTCACTCAAACAACTAATTTTGGACTCAAAGAAATAAATAAATAAACAATATTAATTCAAAGTTGCAGAACATAAGGTCTTTGTCTTTGAAATACCCACAATCAAAGCTACAAATACAACAATACAATTAACTTTCTAACAAAAATAACATTAGTTAGGTGCTTAAGGAGGCAATTTCATGACTACAATATAAGTTTTTAAATTGCTGCAGAAAATGACATTACTATTTTTTGACTAGCCAAACAACACCCCATTAGAATAACATATCAAACGACACATGTATTGGAGTTGTTCACAAGAGTTTCTCAATTCTAGATTCTAAAAGAAAAACATAACAATCTAACAAACTATAATAACTACAATGATAAACCCCAACTTTGACTAGAAAGAAAAAATAAACAACACATCCCCTAGTGTAGAAGTAATAACAGAACTTGTTACCTTTCCTTGCCAATTAGGCTATCCCAGTTGCCATGGTAATTGATTTCTAAGAATGCAAAATTTAGCTTATGATGTTGCTCTTTTCTAGTCTGAAGGCTTCCTTTCCCAAACTTTCTATCAAGAACTTAAGATCAGAGGGTCACGGAAAGGCTCTAGTGTTAGCCATTCTAATGATAAAGTTAGTAAAGAAATCAAAATAGTAATTCAAGTGACGAATTGAATATAAATTGAAAGCGTACCATATGGCCTTATTTATAGGTTGTAGATCCCCAAGTTGAGTATGATTAGGAGGCATAAAATTAGGGATTTGAGGATATCCACATATAGTAGTTTCCATGTATAACTCAGTTTCCTTATTCTGAGGTCGATAACCTATGGAAGGCGGTGATAAGTTCTGAACCCATTACCTCTAAATCATCCATGCTTGGCTGACCTTGATGAAATTACCCTCTCATGATCTGTATCCTGAAGAGCTCATTATAGACATGTGTCATGCCTTTAATTACGATTGTCAAATTATGGTATATCAACTACTCATCCCCTTCCGTCTTACCTTTTCACCGTGACAAAAAAAAAAAAAAAAAAAAAAGAGGGGAGAAAAGTAAGACGGTTGTCACCTCCTCAGAGCCTGAGGACTCTAGTGCAAGTGTCGTGACGAAGACCTAAAAGATTATTGGCCAAATTCTCCGGGCTAAAGCCTCAAAAGATAGCCAAAGATCTTATGGTTATCCGCATGAGGGTAAGTTTTCTATTCTTCCTATTTTTTGTATTATTTTTTAATTTTATGCATACCTCCAGTACTGATATGACCTTTTTTTGTTTTTCAGGTTGTTCATGGCTTGGCAGTCATCATGGACTGTCTTGAGGACACCGAGCAGGTTGACACCCTACAAGCAAAACTAGGCTCCAGCTTGGGACTGCATAGTTTGCAATGGCTGCTGCTAAAGAGAAGATGAAGGAGGCTTCAAACTCTTACTTCATTTTGGAGTCCGGAAGAAAAGCCCTCGTTGTTGAACCAGAGGGTTTTAAGCAAAAATTTACGAATTTTAAAGTCACTGTTGCCAAGAAACTTTAAGACAGTGTTGAAGTTTCATGGGCTCAAACAGAGATAGATCTATAGAATGAGGTTCAGGAGCTGGGGATGTCACATCCCGAACCCCACCCTACGCGGATGTCGAGGACGTGACTGCCAGTCGGTCGCGACGCGACCAACCAAAGGCAAATTCTGAACTTTCCGACGAATTGCACTCCAACTGTAGGGTCAGATGCAGCGGAATTTAAAACTTTTTCTTTGTGTCACGGGAATGCAACTCACTTATACATCATAAGAATATGTATCACAGAGCAAGACTAAATCCAGTCAGTCAACAATTCTAATCTCAGAGCATATCTAAAATCAAGCATATAACAACAGAGCAGATCTAATATCTCTAGAGTACCATTAGTTCCATGAGCCATGTCTATCTAGTATATATCAGTCAAGTCAGTCATAACATACCACTCACCGGAATAACCAGGTTCAATCCACAATAAACCAGTCTCTACAGTTCAGTGCCGTCAGATCCTTACTTGCGATGCCACTTGGCCTATTCACGTCATGTCATAGTACCTTCTAATCCAATGGAAGTAATTCCTGAAAAATGTCAGAATAATGGGGTGAGCTTAAATAAGCCCAGTGAGTAAAACAGGTTCCCTATCATGGGTTTCAAAACCAGTTTTGTGCTTCCATGGCACATGGATAATTTAGTCATTTCAAAAATAACTATTTTTATAAGTCCATTTCATAAGCAGTCTAGTACAATAAAACAGAATCGAACAGACAATACAAATGGATCGGAACATGACATAACCAATCGGTCAGAACAATAACTATTGCTAATATATCGGTCAAGACACAAACTCTTCATTAACGGAACGAATCATAACGGAACTGGACCATATATCAATCAAGACAGACAGATCATCAACGGACGGAACATGTCGGAACCGGACGGAACATATCAATCGAGGCAGACATAGCATTAACGGACAGAATATAACGGAATCGAATGGTAACAATACATCAGTCAAGCAAAGGCATATCGCGAACGGATAAAATTATAACAGAACTAAACGGAAACAATACACTAATCAAGACACAGGCAATCATGAACAGGACACAACATAACAGAACTGGGTAGAAACAATATAACAATCAAGTCAGGGACACATCACTGTCGGAACTAATCATAACTGGACTGAACAATGTTTCAATCAAGACAGACGTATCATCAACGGACAGTACACAACGGAACTGGACCATATATCAATCAAGGCAGACACATTATCAATGAATGGAATATAGCAGAATCGAACGGAACAAAACATCAGTCAAAACAAAGACATATCATTAACGGATAGATCATGACGGAACTGGACCATATATCAATCAAGACAGACAGATCATCAACAGACGGAACATGACAGAACCGGACGGAACATAACAACCGAGGCAGACATATCATTAACGGACAGCACATAACAGAACTGAACGGAATTCGTAATTCGAAAGACACAAGCACATCACGTGGAATGTGGTACAAAGGGTGTACAATAAGTACATACATTTGAACAATATAGCATTCAGACAGTATACTATACAAAGCGGTACGATACAACAAAATGTTGTTCTTTGCCTATATCACATGGTTTATTTAATCGTTTCAAAAATAATGGTTCAATATATCCATTTTATCTCAACAGTTCAAAACGGGCAAAACAGTACGGGATGCTAGCACAGGGATCAGAAATATAGTCAATTATTTAAAAAGACTAAAACCATGTCATAAGTGATATAGTACGAAAAGCATGCATTTAAATAATTGCACTTAAATAATTGCATTCAAAACAGATCAGTAAATCAAGGGACAGTATCAAAACAGTGTCAGAAATTACTCACAAACTTTACGCTTATTTCCTTGCATAAATAATCCGATAACCTCCAGGTACGTCAGGCATCTCCATGTATATCCTGAATAATAATCATCAATCACAGACAGATCAGAACTCATCCATTCAGGTCTCATTCGTCATCTTAGGTATCTATCGGATTACCTAAGATAGCCTAGTAGCCTATCGCCCTTCCCTTGGGTCTCACCCGAGACTATTTCATTCTTTAATTAGGCTTAGCAATTATTAGGATTATATCCTAAGTCATTTAGACTTCAGTTGTTATCAGTCAGGCACTCATTCAACCTTAGGGGCAAAATGGTAATTTTACCATTCTTGTCCCGGACCCTGTTGTGGTCTTCGGAATAGTCTTTATATCTTAAGTACAAAGTTTTACGTCCTTTGGACTCCAAATCGGTATCAGTTAGGTTCTCATTTTAACCATAGGGGCAAAATGGTAATTTTTCCATTCTTATCCCGGACCCGATTATGGTCCTCAGAATATCCCATATATCGTATATATGAAGTTTTAAGTCTTTTAGACTTTAATCGGTATCAGTTGGGTACTTATTTAGTCTTAGGGGCAAAATGGTAATTTTGTCATTTTTGCCCCGGACCCTATCATGGTCCTCAGAACGTCCCATATATCTCATGTATAAATTTGTAAGTCCCTTGGACTTCATTTGGTATCTGCTTTAGATCGTCGGGACACATCAGTCATTTTTCGTTTTATGCGTTGACTGTCTCGGAGTCTTATTTAGCCCGTCAGTGTTCATAATTATCCCTATGATAATTTATCAGATCAGTTTGACCTTTATTCGACCTCTACTTTGCACTTATAGTGCTCAGGGGTATTTTGGTCATTTTACGTTTTGTGTAATTCTGACCCCGATTCGTCATCTAATCAAGTATACAATCTCACCAGTGTCTGGGCTCCTACCGGTATCAGTTTCGTCCCAATCGGACTTTGTTTAGGTCTCGTACGGTATCAGGGGTAATTTGGTAATTTCATGTGTCGTATTTTTCAGCACGTCAGTTCATAAAATGGACCTCACCATTGGGTCCAGAGCGCCCAACATAGTGAAATTGGACTGTCTGTTATGTTTAATCGGCCCTGAGTATCATTAAGGGCAATTCAGTCATTTACACCTACGTGTCTGTATTTTTCGGGACCTCAGTTCATTAAACGGACCTCACCGTTGAGTCCAGAATGCCCGAGATAGTCAAAATAGGCTATCTGATATTTTTATTTGGGTCTGGGTACCATTAGGGGTAGTTCGGTCATTTATCACTTACGGGTCTGTATTTCTAAAATCGGACTGTACCATTGAGTCCGGAATGTTCAACATAGTGAAAATACACTATTTATTTAATTTATTTGGACTCCGTTTGACATATTTAATGTCTAGGGGTGAAATCATAATTTTACCTATTTAATAAAATAATTAAATAATTATTTTATTATTTAATTAATTTTCCAGGGCTTAAATGAATAATTTCTCAAAATTCTGGGCCACAGTAAGATTCTGTTAAATAGTGGGGACAAATCCGTAATTTCAGGAACTTATAGGGGTCAAAACATAATTTTATAAATTAGGGGTTCAAACCCTTTGGTTTTTGGGTTCAAGGATTGAACCGGTCCAAAATTCAAAGAAGCCAACCGGTTCAGGGTCCCTTTATAAAATCGGAACAAGATATTCCTGGTAACCCCAATTTGCCCTTAACCGTAATTAGGTCATGTCCCAAACCAAATTCCCAAATTTTCGGATTTATTAACCGTGTTGCCAATCAGTCAGATTTCAATTTAAAATCAAAACTGTAATTCGTAAAACGGTGCCGTTCTATTTAAATCAGTGGCACGCTCGTAGACCAACACGTGTCCGAGTCAACTCGCTAACTCGGTTGGAATCGCGAGTTGACTCCATCTTCCCCAACGTTCGACTCAGTGTTGCCCTAATTTACAGAGAATTTCTCTTTCAATTTCGCGGCAATTTAGACACGATTTCTTGCTGATTTCAATCCCGATGGGTTTCTGCACTTCATATCCATCCTTTAACATCCATTTTGAGCTTCGAATCGAGCTCTAGGCAGGTCTGTTTTGAAAACGATAATTTGGTCTGCAACTGGCCCTAGGGCTCTCGGTTTTGGTCCATTTTCTCTGAAATCAGTTGCTTTGTGACCCTTGCATTAGGGGCTTCAATTCCCCATTTACAAATTTCGGTTTAAGTGTTCGTTTCAGGTTTTGGGTTCCATGGCCGAGACTCACAGGTTCGGTTTTGAGGGTCCAAATCAGTGTTCTAGGGTCGCGAGTTGGTGTATTTGGGACCCTTATGACCTCTAGATTTGGTCTTGACCAACCAAATTCGGTTTAGCTTGGGTCAAATCAGACCCAGTTATCCGAGGTGGTCATCCATGGTGGATGGGTCACGGCTTTGGGTTTTTCATGACTATTCGACCCTCTCAGTTGTTCTATAGCAATCCTAAGCCTCACAGTAACTTGTATATACAGTTTGCATGGATCAAATTTCATCAAAACAATACCAGTAATTCAAACAGAAATTTTTAGCAGTTTTTGGGTTTACCTCTGGTTCAGGCCTACTGTTCCCACACGGCTAGGTCCTAACACCTTGGTGGCGCCTCATTCAGTCACACGGTGCTGCTCAGTTCCTCAGTCCCCTTTGGTGCATCTCCATGGATGTACACACATATGCACACACCATGCTTGATCTCACACATGCAAGACCTCACAAGGATTTTTCTCTCTCTATAACCCAATCTCTCTCTACCCGAGCACCACTTCTCATTTCCCCCCTTCCATACATGCACATATAATCTTGTATATACATCAGAGAACAGTGGGGTCTTAGGGCTGAGGGGGCAATCATGTGGGGTTTGCATGCAACCTCATTGGTCCAATTTGAGGTGGAGCTTGGGTAACTCAGGAATATATACAATTAAGTTGTATATATGTGCACAAAGGTGTGGGTAGCCCAACTGATAAAGTTTTGGGTAAAATTCATTCCACTTAAGGGTCAAGGGTTCAATTCCCTTAACCACCATTTTGGCCATTTTTCACCATTTTTGGTTAAGGCCCTGTTTGGCTGCGCATTAATTCAGTTTCTGATGTTTGCCTCATGACTTTCATTCCGTAACTCCTTTTTCGATGCGGTTTGTTCCGAGAGTTTCATATTTCAGTTATCTACAATGTCAGAGGTTCCGTGTCATTAATTAATTATTCGGGATTTCCATGGTTAATTAATTCGAGTTCCGTCAGTGTTAAATTGACATTATTTCACCTAATTAATTGATAATTAGGTTCGGGTATTGTACCCTATTCTCGAACATGTTTTAATTGTTTTATCGGTCTATCTTGACCGTCGGGAGATTAGGGTTAATTCCCTTGATTATTCTCTGAGCCGGTATTAATTAATAATTAATATTTAATTATTAATTATACAGGATCGGGGTGTTACAGGGGAGCAAGCTCATTGAGCACGAGTACCGAGATTTCATAAATAAGCTTCGAAAGAAGTATTCAGATATGGATTTGACTAGGGTGAACAATATTGTGGTATCCCATGTCGAGATAGATGCCTTGGATGCTGATGATGAAGAAGAAGAAGAATCAGCTCCTGAACCTATTCAAGAAGTCCTTCCAAAGTCTATTGAGCCAACAGTAAAATAGAATCTACAGGATCTTTGTACTTTTTCTTTTTTTGCCTTTCTGATTTTGGAACTTTCCCATTTTTGGGTTTCTTAATGAAATTTTGATTATCTTCAGAACTTATGTACCTTTTTATGTTCCTTGTATCTAAATACTATCCTCCAATGTTCAGACTAGCAATAAGGATAAACTATTAAGAATCTTTCTAATACTAACAAAGTACTCTAATGGCCTAAACAATTGGTCATACAAGCCTATCAAACTTGTAAAAATACAATATTTTTCTTGCTCAAGGCTTGGAAGGAGCACCACAGTGATGGGTCTACAGATCCTAAGCACTTTGTAGTGAACTTAAGTTTTTATGTTCTGAGGTATGTATGCTGGCTAAATGGACCAGACCTGTAACACTTTTAATGGATACAAGGTTTTTAGGGGTCTACAATTGACAAAATGGATCAGACCTGTAACATTTGTAACGGATACAAGGTTTCTAGGGGTCTATATATTGATAAAATGGATCAGACTTGTAACACTTGTAATGGATACAAGGTTTTTAGGGGTCTATACATTGATAAAAGGCTTTGAGGTGAATCAAAAATAAATTTATTATTGATAATACTTGTGTAAGTGTTTGATGTTCCAAGGCCTGGGTACAGACTATCCAGTTAAATCTTCCAACCAATAAGTTGTAGGTATGACAATCTTGGTTACTTTATAAGGCCCTTCCCAGTTAGGGGAGAGCTTTCCTATAGTGGGATCTTTAGTGTTGGGAAACATTATTCTTAAGACAAGGTCTCCAAGCTGGAAATTAATAGGTTTTAACCCTTTGTTGAAATATTTGGCCATTCTTTACTACTAGGCTTCAATTCTGATTCAAGCTTACTCGCGCCTTTTTTTCTAGAAAGTCTAGATTTTCTACGAGTTGTTGGTAATTGGTCTCTTGGTCAAAGAGGTTTGTTTTGTGGGTTGGCATACCAATTTCAACAAGAATGATTTCCTCGGTGCCATAGGCGAGTGAGAATGGTGTTTTCGTAGTCAGGATTCTTTTAGTAGTTCGGTAGGCCTAGAGGACCCCAGGGAGCTCTTCGACCCATCTTCCTTTGGCTTCTTCTAACTTTCTTTTTATGGCCTCGAGAATAGTACGGTTGGTGACCTCGGCTTGTCCATTAGCCTGATGATGCCCTAGAGAAGAGAAGTGGTAACTAATGTGGAGATTTTTACAGAACTTTCCGAATACCTTTCCTGTAAACTGTGTCCCATTGTCTGAAATAATGACTGTGGGTATGCCGAACCCTCACACAACATTTTTCCAAGTGAAGTTCTTTACCTCAATCTTTATGTGGGTCAATGGCTTAGCTTCTGCCCACTTAGAGAAATAGTCAATGGCAATTGGCAGAAATCTTATGTTTTGAAGGACTTTTGGTAATGGCCCCACGATGTCCATTCCCCATTAGGAAAAGGGCCAAGGACTTGTAACTGGGATGAGTTCATGTTGAGGTTGATGTTGGTAAGAAGTAAAACACTGACATTTGTCACACTTCCGAACATATTCTTTAGCTTGTTTTAACATACTAGGCCAGTAGTAGCCTTGAGTCAATGCTCGATGGGTTATAGTTCTTCCGCTGTTATAGTTGCCACATATCCCCTCATGTATTTTGGCTAGAACATAATGGTCGTCTTCCAGATTCAAGCACCATAGGAGGGGCTATGTGTAAGACCTTTAATAAAGTTTCTTTTAAGGATTAAATATCGAGCTGCCCTGAATTTTTGTCTTTTGGCATATTTTTGTCTTTTGGAAGCAATCCTCCCATCAGGTATGACACGATGGGACTCATACAATTCGGAGATTGTTCTGAAATCTGGAGAGCTTGTAGTGTTTCAATGTTGGGCTTCAATTGATAGGAGATTTTTACCACAGAATCTCTTTCTAGCCTGAGACAGGAGGCCATATTTGCTAAAGCGTCTACTTTGGAGTTTTGATTTCTTTCAACCTTCTGAATAGTGAATTTGTGGAAAGACTTCTTTAGCGATTCCACCAGTTTTGCATACCGGGTCATTTTGCTATCTTTGGTAGAATATTCTCCTAGAACTTGACTGACTACAAGTTGAGAGTCAGAAAATACATCAAGGTCCTGAGCTAATTTTAATATGAGGATAAGTGTTTCATATTCAGCTTCGTTGTTAGAGGCTTTGAATCCCAGGCTAACGACTTTTTTGGTTATGATCTCATCAAGGTACTGAGGTATTATACCTACTCCAGGGCCCTTATCTGTAGATGAACCATCAATGTAAAGTAGCCATCCTGTAGTGTCTATAGCGATTTGAGCTTTTTAAGTGTTGCATTCCAATGAATTCAGCTATGAAATATACTAATGCCTGAACTTTGATAGCAGTTCGTGGAAAATAAGATATGTCAAACTCTCCTAATTCTATTACCATTTAACCAATCATCCAGAAACTTCAGATTTGTGAAGAACTGATTTTAGAGGATATGATGTGGGGATCACGATAGGATGAACTTGAAAGTATGGTCTGAGCTTTCGCGCAGATATCACCATGGCTAAAGCTAGTTTTTCAATCTCAGAATACCTTGTCTCGGTGTCTAAAAGTGCTTTATAGACATAGAAGACAGGCCTCTGAACACATTTGTTTTCTCTAACTAACGCAGAGCTGATCGCACTTTGCGACATAGCTAAACACATGAGTAGTTTTTCTCCTCGCACTAGTTTTGAAAGAAGGTTGGGGTGGCTAAGTATTGCTTGAGTTGTTGGAAGACTTTTTCACATTCGAAGGTCCACTCTGGGGCCTTACTCCCCTTCAAAGCTTTAAAGAACAGGAGGCATCGATCCGTTGATTTAGAGATGAACTTATTCAGTGCTACTATCCTTCCATTTAGCCCTTGAATATCTTTCTTAATTTTAGGGGACTTAAGTTCAATCAGAGCTTTAATCTGAGTAGGATCTACTTCAATTCCTCTTTAGGAAACCAAGAAACCCAAAAAAATTTCCTGTGTAATCCCAAAGGTACATTTTGATGGATTAAGTTTCATTATGTGATCCCTTAGGATGTCGAATGTTTAGGATAAGTGCTGGACTTGGTCAACCTTCCGAGCACTTTTGACGAGCATATTGTCGATGTAAATTTCCATCGTATCTCCAATCTGGAGGGCAAGCATTTTGTTCATAAGCCTCTGATATGTGGCTCCAACATTCTTTAGACCGAATGAAATCACTCTATAACAATAGATACCTCGTGCTGATATGAAGGTTATTTTCTCATGATCTAGAGGATACATCTAGATTTGATTGTATCCTGAGTATGCATCCATGAAGCTCATGAGTTCGTGACCTGCCATAGTATTAACGAGTTGATCAATTCTGGGAAGAGGAAAGCTGTCTTTAGGACAAGCTTTATTGAGGTCGGTATAGTCAACGCAGACTCTTCATTTTTCATTCTTCTTCTTTGCAAGAACTGTATTGGCAAGTCATTCGGGGTAGAACACTTCTCTTATCATTCTAGTGTCAAGTAACCTTTGGACCTCTTCATTGATGACTTTGTGACGTTCTTGGGCAAACGTCCTTTTTTCTGTCTTACTAAATGATGGTTTGGACCTGTCATCAGCTTGTGAGAGATGAAGTCAGAATCTATTCTTTCTGTATCTCTAGTCTCCCAAGCAAATATCGAAAGGTTGACTTTTAAAATTTAACAATTTCCTCCTACTCAGAAGGAGGCAAAGCTAATCCAATTTGTAAGTACTTCCCCTCTTCTTTAGTGCAACGAGTACTTTGATGGGTTCCTCCATTAGTTTTACCATGTTGTCCCTACCTCTTCGACTCAGTGGTTCATCTATCTCGGAAGGACATTCCTCAGCCTCATGTAGCTCTTAAGATGGAGGATCTTTCTCCTTGTGAGGATACTGTAATTGTTATTTGGAAGGTCTTTCTTTGAGTGTGAGGGTATGGCATTCCCAAGTAGTGGGCTGACAGCCCTTAATGGTAAGAACTTGGTTTTGTGGATATATTTCAAGCATTGATAGAGGGTTGAAGTAACTGCCCCCATCTAGTGGATCTAAGGTGTCATGACCCAGAATCCACCCTGTGCGGATCTGGCATCGCGACATCGATCTGACCCGACGGCGGAACCAGATTTTTCCTTTCCCCTTTAACTCAATATTTATATGTAAGTTATCAACACATGATCAGAATTTAAATACACAGCGGAAGACTTTATAACATTTTACGTTGGTAATACTAGAATTTGTTAATTTACAGACCCAAAAATTTCAAAACACAACTATCCCCAGGACAGGAGTGATGGGAGAACATAGGACAAGCACTATACTTTACTACCAAAAAATCCCTGTCGTACATCATCTACAACCACCCTACGCCTCTTCGGGATTTCAATCCCTATTTCAAGGTGGGGTATCGTTACTTGCAAAATGTTATGTAGTATCTGATGAGCTATGAAAACTCAGTAAGTAGTCCTTTACTCTATCAAGGACAGGTCAACATAAATAGGTTCACCCAACAAGATACATAGTTATAACAACAAAATATCCAATCAAGTAGATATGGAATCAACAGCAGTAAGTCACATCACATGATAATGGCAATGATGATGATTATCCAATGGATGCAATGATGTGTACAATGATTTTTATAGTTTACTTTATATATATATATATATATATGTTACGTCATTTGAGAATGGCAGTGATCATGATTGTCCAATGGATGCAATGATATGTAAAATGATTCCCGTGATATGATATATATATATATACGTCTAACTCAGCATACCCTGTTGCAACCAGGTCTCACCACTTGACTTGCTCATGTATACTCAGTCTACAATAGGACTCAGCATACCCTTTTGCAAATAGGTCTCACCACCTATCTTGCTCATGTATACTCAGCCTATAATTTTTAGTAGTAGGATCCGGCCAAACCCTTTTGCAATTAGAAACTTCCGTCTGGCTTACTCATGTAGACTCGACCTACTTCTCATAATAATAGTGGATTGTAGACATTTAATGTTGTATAAGTGATCATGACTCTCATTTAGAGTATAAAATATGGCGATGCAATATTCAGGCATCATATATCAACTGTATAACAATCGCATGCTCAAGCATAACATTTATCCTAAGAATATTTACGAACTAGAACAAAAATCAATGTAATTTAATAACACTTGATGGCATAACGCAATACAACAATAACAGTCAACACATGCATAACATAGTGAGGTCTTTGCCACGTATAGAGATCGGATTTTACTTACCTTTTAAGAAAACCGAGAAATTCAAATGTCCTTCTCTTTTCCCTTTGACGTTCCTAGAATTCAAGAAGCACACCTTAGTTTATTTTATACGTAGTTCGTACTACTCATCAAATTTTATGCATCATCACTATAAGTTTCTCTTTTACTAATTTAGACTTTACCATTGAGTTTGGAAGGTTCGGAATAGTAAAAATTCACTAGTCATTTAATTCAATCGGAGTCCATTTGACTCACTTTTGAAGTAGGGGTATTTTGGTCATTTTTATAGGCCTTCATTTTTTGGGACCCCGTCTCGTGAAACAGACCTCACCATCGGACTTAGAATGTCCAAGAGAATAATAATTGACTAATCGTTTGCCTTGTTTGGACTTTGTTTGACCCATATTTGAATGAAGGGTATTTTTGTAAAAATTAATATTTTTATTAATTTTTCTGTTTGGGCCTTAGTGAAATTTCTAAACTTCTGGGGTCGGTTCATAATTTCCAACAGTTCTAGTCTGAACTAGTGGGTTCACTGGCCCAAACCCTGAATCGGTTCAAATCCCCTTTGAACCAACCGGTTCAGTCTAATCCTGATAACCGGAACAAGATAACAAATCCTCCTATGTTATCCATGGTTTGGATAACCCAAACCCAATTTCAATTGCCTATATCTGTATCCAAACAAGCCCAATCTATTTTAAATTTAAATTCAAAATGACATAGCATCACTGCCCCATTCATTTTCGGTTGGGTCCCGACCCGATCCGACCCTAACTCGGTTCTGTCTTAACCCGATAGCTCCCCCGTCTTTCCGTCATCTTTTCCGGTGGCTTTTCCAGCCATAGTGACCGGAACAGTAGACCCTAGTCACCGATCTCAGTAATTTCACATCTACACATATACTCACTTGCACATTTTTCCATAAAATTGGCTTCCAGTGCAATGGCACTCGGACACCCGCAACTGTCATAGTCTAACGACGTCCGATTTTATTTATGTCATATATTGGCTTACAATTCGTGTCACATCCCGCACCCCACCCTACGCGGATGCCGAAGATGTGATGCCAGTTAGCCGCCTTGTCGTTTTCCCAACCGACAATGCGACCAACCAAAGGAAAACTTCTGAACCATACGATGAATTGAATTCCAAAGTCGGGTCAGAACAGCGGAATTTAAAACCTTTTCATCAACTCAATGTAACTCATCTATAAACCACTTAAGGATGTACCACAGAGCAAGTCTAAAACCAAACAGCTAATAACTCTAACCACAGAGCACATCTATAACAGATATATAATACAGAGCATATCAAATTCCTCTAGAGTACCATTACCATGAGCCATGTCCCTACACAGCTATTACATGTGAATAAAATCAATATTATCATCACACTCACCTGAATAGTCATAGTCAATCCATTACAATCCAAGTCTCCACAAATTCATGCCATCAGATCCGTACTTGAAATGCCTCACAGCCTACTAGTATGATCTCCTGATGCCTTCTAATCCAATGAAGATCTATCCTGAAAAATGTTAAATAAATGGAATGAGCTTAAACAAGCTCAGTGAGTAACATAGGTTCCTACCATGGGTTTCAAAACCAGTTCATATATACATGTATGCTCCAAATGCAGCTCAAATAGAACAATGCAGCTCATGTAAAACAAATGCAGCTCAAACAGATCAGATCAGAACAGAACAGAACAAATCAGATCAAACTGAATAGAACAGAACGGACAGAACAGATCAGAACAGAACTTAACTGAACTGAACAGAATACCAATCAATCAAAGGCATAGCATCAAATGCCTGAACCTTCCCCAACTGCCCATAAGCGGACGACTCGTGGGGCCTCTACCCTCTAGGGTCAGTATCAGAGCGAAACAGAACAGAACTGAGCGGGACATAAACAGAACAGAATGCCAATCATACAGATAAGTCTTTCCCAGCTGCCCATAAGCAGACGACTCGTGGGGCCTCTACCCTCTGGGTCAGACTCTGGCATAAAACCGCTCAATCCTGTGGTGGGCCCAGAGTAAGACACAACATAACAAAACAAAATCGAACCAGACTCCAAGGAAGGGTAACAAAACAACAGACCCGAACAGAATCAACAGGATATATCAGAAGGCAGGATAGAACAAAATCATGCCACAAGTAATGCAGTATGATGAGTATGCATGAAAGCATATGCATCAAAACAGTACAGTCTATAAAACAGTTACAGCATAAAAAGCAGTACAGTATACAAGTTTAGCTAGTACAGAAAATATACACCAAGTCAGGAGTCCGAGTTACTCACCTGAATATATGTTTATCTCCCTTCACAAATGGTCTAATAATTTCCAGTTGAGGTTAATCTTCAATCCATGGTTCGGCAGTTGAAGAAAATACACTAGAAGGTTGATCGAGTCAGCCAGCCATTTTAAATCCAGTTTCATCAGCTTCTTCAACCTTTTTCCCCCAAGCAGATGATGATCCTGACAGATTCTATCCCTTTATCATCCCATCCATCAGATATTGAAGAACTTTCCCTTCCTCTCATCAGATTACTATGCAGAGTCTTCCCAATCAGCAGCTCATCTAAAATAAATCCATTGGCCCAACTCACAACCTGTCTTATATACGAGATCAAGTAGACATGACTATGTCTCCATCAGAAAACTAAACAAACTCTGATCTCATTCTCTTGCTAATTCAGCCCATGTATACACATCTACAAAAATCTTACCATGAAAACTCTATTGACGCACCACAATCTCCTTACTCTCTGTTTCATTTTCCACAAACTGGTGGGCCAGCATCCTCACCTCCACTAATGTAGGAGTTCAATATCAAGTTCATGATCCAGTTCCTCTATGTCTCTATTTTGTCATTAACTACTGGCCAACTAAGGTTAGACTTCAACAGTGAAGCATAAAACAACATTTATTTCTTGCATACGCTTGTATGCTTCAGGACCTGCTCCCATGTCAATCTCCCACAACATAAATTGATTCCCTAATGACCTGCCATAGAAACCCTCTTCTACAAAATAGCAAACTTGGTCTTGCCATAGTAAAATAAACCAGCTTATTTGCCCAAGTTCAGTTTCATCTCCTAAAGCCTCACAAACCTTTGGATCTAGAAATCAAGTCTCATTTTATCACATATCTGTAATTGTTGAAACTGGTAGTATACCAGCAATAGCAGTACTTGGTTATTTGCATCAGCATGGTTCCTCCCTTCATCAACCTGCTCTAATTTCATCAAGTTCCTCAAGCCCCTCCTTGTGAGCCTCTACTTCAAGCATAAGACTTAGAATCTGATTATGCTCACTCTAGACCCCCCTGGTAATTTATAGAGCTTGCCAAATTGTGCAGTATTCTTCTCATCTTCAAGATTGTCCACAACTGCCGCCCCAAGTCTTTCAATAGAACTCCAATTGTTGCTGCAACAACAGCTCCAATTGTTGCATCAATGACCACCGCTTCATCTATCAATACGAACCCTCAACCGTGCATAATCTTCTATTTTCTCACTAAACAAAATAAACAGTAACAGCAATACTAAATCTCATTAAAATCCAAATTCATCCAATCTAGTTTTAACAACAGCCCCCTAAAGCTGCATACCACGCTTATCATGTATCTGAAATGCTAAACTGGTAATGTGCCAGCAATTTCAGCACTGTCCACGGCTGTAGACCCTCACCTAACTCCTTTCTTATCATTAAATATAGTTACTTCAATTGGCCAACTTAATTTCCTCTCAAATAATTCTCTACAGTGTATAAAAGGAGGATGTGAGACATACCTTGGTCATTGGTTTTGGCTGAATCAGTCTTCCCTTGTACCAAACATGCTACTGTTTGGCTTCCAAAGCCGCTTCTATTACTGCCTCAGCACACACCAGCCACGGAATCTGATCAACAAGTCCTCGACAGAGACCATCATAAATAGGGAAATCGACCATCAGCTGCTTCCTTAACTGCCGCAGCATGTGCTACAATAGCAGCCCCGATTGCTGCTACAATAGCAGCTCCGCTTGCTGCTACTTTCTTCCCTTCTACAATTCCTCTCTCTCTCAATTCAAACCACAAACAAATCAAATCCAATCACCTTCAATCCTCAAAAGTCTCACGGCAGAATCCTCCACTTGACAAGAGACCCCAACAATTTACACCGCTACACTCACACCGCTACACACACAAATATATTACCTGCTGCACGGCTTACACACCCACATATATATGTCTCTGCACTGCTAGAGAATTCTAGAAATTCTCTTTTTCTTCTCTTTTTCCTACAGATATATATATATATATATATATATATATATAGATCTATGTAGATATGTGTGTCAGTGGGAGCCCAATCTAGAATTTTCCAAATCTCTTCAAATTCTACTATTTCACCAACTCTCTCTCTCATCTTTCTTTTCTTTTCTTTGTTTCCAGTTTCTTCAAGAAGCTTCTGCAAATATATGTTCCCTTTTATATACGTATTTTATAAACATATATATAGATACACATAAGGCATCCCCTTTTTCGGTCAATTTGTCCAGTAGCTTCGGCTGCTCTTATATATATGTATGTGTGGCCTGCTAGCTTCCTAAAATAATATATACATATATACACTCTGATATATATATATATATATATATATATATATTTTTAATATTTTTATTTCAAAAATATTAAATCAGCGTAGGCCGATAAAATTGCCATAAAGCCGGGCTCGGTTCACTATTATCTATTTTACCAATTTTTGGATGCCCATTCATGTCTCAGATGATATTCATATTTTTATTTTTTTTATTAATTTTGGGTCTCCATTAATAATTTATTTTATAGTCATATTATCTGGAAAAGTAATTTTTCTGTATCGATCCCATTTATTAATTCTGGCACTCGGTTGACCAGGTCGTTTATTTCCCGAGCCTATATTATTTTTAATGGTATGGATTAATTTTATATTTTCTAATAACTAATCCCCTCATGGCTTCCCGTTATGGCTTACAATATTTTGAGCAATTTCAAGTTATTAACATCACGTAATTTATTTTTATTAAATCGAATACAGTCTGAGTCATGTCGGAATTTCCGGGATATTACAGTTCGGGGTTACATTTCATAACTCGGTCCAACTCGGGTCAGGTACTTGCTAATTCGGGTCATGGGTATTACATAAGGTATCCCAATAATGACATTATAAAGAGATTTAGCATCCAGGACCATGTATTAAGAGATCAGGGTCTTCTGGTCATCTTCTTCTCCTATCGTGGTCGGTAAATCAATTCTGCCCAGTGGAAAACTAAGATTTCCATTGAATCCTACCATCACAACAATAGGTAGCTCTGATGCTCCTAGAGTCAAGCTTCATGTGTTTGAAGGTTCGTAGAATAAAACTTTGATAGAGCTCCCGGTGTTTACGAGAACCTTTCTAATTTGAAAATTAACAATTTTGAGTGAGATGACAGGGGTATCGATGTGAGGACAGTGTATCCCCATAAGGTCCAGTTTCAGAGAACTAGATCTGAGGTTCTGACTTTATCTTTTTCTCAATGACCGAGATATGGATGATGTGGGGCTTCGCCCTTGCTTTCCAAGCATATCTCTTCCAAGCCTGGTTAGACATCCCTGTCATCATGTTGTCAACATGGAGCACAAAGATGACTTTATTATTTTGCTGCTGTTGATCATTCCGAATTTCCCTTTATTCAGGCCTTTGCTCTGGCCTCCTTTGAGGGGGGTTTTCGTCATGTGGATTCTTTTTCCCGTTTTGGCGGACGAACTCTCTTAACCGTCCTCTCCTGATGAGATGCTCTATCTCCTGATTCAGAGCTCTGCACTTCTTAATTGTGTGCCGCTGCTTTTTATGGAAGTCACAATACTTGTTTTGATTCCCCGAGTCGGAGTGGCTTTTTAATGGTTCCGGCCACCTCAAGTTTTCACGAGTTTGGACTTGTTGGATAGGTAAGAGAAGCATTTAGCGGGGTATAAGTCTCATACCTTCCAAAGTTAGAATTGTTTTGGGCTCCAGGTGTTGTTATCTTGTCGGGACTCCTAGTCCTCTTTTTATTGGCGTTGTTATCCCTCTTCTGGACCTGTTCGTCCTTCTAGGCTTGTTCTTTAGCTTTTCGGAAGGAAACTTGCTTGTCTTCGAGATCAATATACTTTCATGATCTCTCCATAAGCGCTGTCATATCAACAAGGGGGTTCTTGGTTAAGGAATCCTAAAAGCATCCAGGTCCAAGGCCTGAAGTGAGGGCGGTCATTGGGAAACTTGAACTGTAGTCGGCTATCTTTGTGAGTTTGGTATTGAATCGCGCTATGTATTTCCGAAATGATTCTTCTTTTGCTTAGTTCACAATCAGTAAGAACTCTAGCTCTTTTCTCAACTTCCTATTTGTTAAGAAGTGGTCAAGAAATAACCTATTGAGCTTATAAAAGTTGTTAACTGATTTCTGGGGACGATTGTGAAACCATTTAAGGGTGGTACCCTTTAGGCTAGTGACAAAAGTTTGACACATAAAGGCATTGGTAACCCAATGCAGGGCCATTGTATGCTGATAATCAGATAGGTGGTCCCCAAGGTCCTCAAACCTGTCATAAAGAGTGAATTTCGGGACAACAAATTTCTTGGGTCGCTTCTATTTCATTATAGCATAGGTGAACGGTGTGGAGAACCTACAGAACAGTTTACTTAGCCTGTCCTGTTCTAGAGGGACGTGGAACCCCTTGGTTGAGATCGTATGATCTTGAGAGTCCACTATTTCCTCTACCTTCTGAGGGGCTTTGGGTAGGTTTTGTTTTGCGATCAGTACCCATTGTTGGTCTTATCCATGCTTCTGGGCCTTGGATTCACGGGGGGAATTTGTTTGGCAGCAGCAGAAGGATGTTACTCTCCCAATATTGGTGGATCTAGGACCTCAGGAGGCTGAGGTACTTGTTGCAATGGATTGGCTCTAGAAACTGTTGGGATTGGTATTCTCAGTCCTCTCTGGTAATGGACGACAGGATGGAACGTCGGTATTCCTCTTCGCATAGTTGTTGACGATTGAGAATCAGTCCCTATATGGGTGGTACCATAAGGGTGCACCGGTTGCACATTAGACAACTTCTCATTGTGGGGTCCTCCGCCCGTGGTGGTGGCGGGAGGTTGAGTTCCTCCCTGAATAGCGTTAGTAGGGGGAAGAGGATTGTTCCGTTAGTTCTGAGCCAGTGAATCAAGAGCTGTGAGTTGTTCCTACATCTGATTAGACTGTCGTTGAATTCGATCAAGTTGCTGTTGTAGATGAACATGTGTTTGTCCCCTTCCTCTTCCAACAAGAGACTGATTTTGAGGGTTTTGAGAGTTTTTTCTAGGACAAAGGTTGGGAGCCATTATTTTTTTGAGATAAGAAGCTTAGTTTCTGATGTAAAGTAATAAGAACGATTGTTGTTCCTACAGATGAAGCCAAGCTGATGTTGCTATTTTCTGGTCTGAAGGCTTCCTCTCCCGAACTTTCTATCAAGAACTTGAGATAAGAGGGTCACCAAAAAGGCTCCGGTGGTAGTTACTCTGATGATAAAGTTAGTAAAGATATGAAAACAGTAATTCAAGTGACAAATTGAAAGCTTACCTTATGACTTTATTTATAGGTTATAAATCCCTTAAGTCGAGTAAGATTATGAGACATAAAAATAGAGATTTTAGGATATCCACAGATAGTAGTTTCCATGTATAACTCAGTTTTCTTATTCTGAGGTCAGTAGCCTATGGAAGGCGATGATAAGTTCTGAACCCATTACCTCTGAATCATCTGTGCTTGACTGATCTGAATGAAATAATCCTTTCATAATCAATATCATGAAGAGTTCATTATAAACACATATCACGCCCTTAATTATAGTTGTGAAATTAGGGTGCATCAACTTCAAAATAATTTTAATATAATTAAGTTTGAAATCAAATAAAGTAGTGAATTAGCCAGCTGGGTAGGAACAAATTATTATGGAGCCGTTAGGTGTTATAATTTCTGAGGCTCAGTTGGCCATTCTTTTCTTGGGTTGGTTAGAATTTATATTCATTATTTGTCTATTCAAAAAAGAAAAGAAAATGAGTAACTTTTATTTATTTATTTCCTAACCATAATTATCGAACTTGTAATCGAATCAGCTATGAAAATCAAACTTTTAATCTAAACTTCTCCTTTTTCTTTTATATAATATGACATACATTGTCACAACTTTGCTAGTTGATGCTACAGCTATCCGATCCGTCACGTACCCCGCTCTTCCGTCTGGTCAAGTCTGCAAAAAGGAAGGATTAAAATACCACCGGCGAGGGCTCCGGCGGAAGCCACTCCGATGGTTAAGTTAGGTTTTTCTCTTTGTATCATAATGCATGTGTATTTTTACAGTTATCTTTTCTCCCAAAAGAACCAACCCCCCATTACCTCAAGAACTTACGCTTATATGCTTACCGCCTGTCAGAGTGGGTGAGAGTTGGTTGGGCCAGGGACATGGGCTCACTGTATTCTGACGGTGGTAATCATGATCATTCTTACCCACCCCTCTGTCAGCCTTTCACATCCTCGTCCTTTCTGGCGCCAACCACTCCTACTACTTGTACTTATTACTTACTCTTCTGCCATCGTAAGTGGGGTAAGGATGTACGCGACAAGGGGGGTCCTCGGTAATCCGTCCTTACTGGGATGTCGGTCCCTGATGAAGATACCTCGGTATATCGAGACATACCGAGGTCGGTAGCGTTAGTTAACCGGTGCGACATAACCCGGACACGTGTCACATTCTCAGGTAAAGGCGTATTTCTGGTATATCAGCTACTCCCCCTTCAAGCCCGAGTTCGGAAGGATCGTTCAGAACTTAGGCTAGGTTTTTAGTCAAAGCCACGCGCTCAGCCAGTAAATGTTTCCTTACGTTTTCAAACGGCCAAGCGTTTCAACGTGCTTTTTATTTCCCGAGGCGTCGAGCGTCCTAACGTCTACCGTTCCTTTAATGTGCTGGGGGGGATAACGGCCGTATTTTGGGCGCATTAAATGCCCGCCGTCATTGCAGTAACCAGCGCCACTTTTCACGCGGATGACCGTTCGATTTTCAAGGCATCAAGTGACGGCTTTACCGCCTCTTTTAAATGGTGGGAACAGTCGTGCCTTATTCCATTTTCGTTGTTTCAAAAGATCTTCTAGCGTTCTCGTCCCAGGCGATTCCCGGTGACTCAGAGACTTTCCAGCCACTGTCGTTCGTTCTTCTTCTTTCCTACTGGTAATTTTTCTGGTCTCTGTCCTTCTTCTGCCTCTTCTTCTTCCCTCTTTGTGTTTTTTCTTTCTTTTTCCATGTCCGATTCGGATGACATAGAGATTAGGGAGGAGGCGGAAATGAGGGGTGATCCCTCTTCTGCTCCACCTTCTTCCCCTGAGTCTAACTCCGGTGACGGAGAGGCCAGTCCTTCTGGCAAGGCCCAAGAGGGAGGAGGGGGCGAGTGCCATGACCAAGGAGGTCCTTAAGGCCATTAGAAAACGGTACGGTTTCTCGGAAAACAGTAACTTGTAGGGTCCCCAAGTCTTTCGAACGTCCTTCTGACATAGGAAGGGGGGAGATTTGCGCTTATCTGGAATGGTTTCATTTGGGCGTACGTCTTCCCTTTCATCCCCTTTTAGTAGAGTTTTTCACCTTCTTTGACATCTGCCCGGCCGAACTCAACGTCAATAGTTGGAGGCAACTCCTGGCCTTCATAGTTTTAGGTCATCTGAATGGGGTCCAAGTGGATTTGGATCTCATTCGTTGTCAGATGGATATGAAGTTCCTCAAGTCGGAGGGGCTTTATTACACATGTTTCGACCAGAGGTTCAGACCTCTAACCTCGGTACCCTCTTCCAATAAAACCTGGAAGAAGTGGTACTTCTTTGTAGGGGGAGGCTAGGGAGCGTGCAGATTTTGCCGAACATCCTCTAAGCGTCTTTCCTCGGTACACCGGTGCGAGGGGTGAGTATCCAGATCCGAGTGTCTTGCTCTTTGATTTATTTCTCCCGCTTCAGATGACTAACTCTTTATTTCGCGTTTTCTTTTAGATAAGAGAAAGTGGAGAAGACCTGAATTTAGTGACGAACTTGCAGAGAAGTACCGTCTCCTCCTACAACCCACCATCCGATCTTACCACAAGATTCTATCACCCAAGAACCTCATGGATGCCGGGGTGACCAAGGAAGAGGCCGCAGCGTACAAGAAGGATGTTCTCTCCAGCTTCGTACCAACTCCGAAGAAGAAGTCGAGTGCCCCGTCTTCCTCGACCGCGGCTCCTCCTGTCCAGAAGAAGAGGAGGATCATCTCTAGGGCCAACCGCGAGGCCGGCAGGCTAGGACCTCTGAAGTGGCCGAGCCTGAAGAAGTTCAAGCTCCGGTTTCTCCCGCCGCATCCCGACCTGAAGCGTCGCGGCCCGTCGACCCCGAAGGGTCTTCGGGAGTGCCAGCTTCCGATCCTCCGCCACCACGCAGTCCTCCGACGGGACCGAGTGCAGTCCTGCCTCACCCAGCCGATGCGGCCTCGGGGTCTGAGGCTATCAAGTCTGCTCTGAGGGCGGTCCTGCCTCCAAGTTTCCAGAACAGGAACCCGCGGCAGGTTATCGGCGAGCTCATGCTGGGCCATACAAGGGTAAGAATATCTCTTCTTCTTTTTTTCTTTTTTTTTTTTTTAAAGAAACTTCTCTTATTCATTGCCTTATCATTTGCAGGGTCTTCTGGCAATGGGTTCCCTTATGGACCGCTTCGACCAATTTGAGGAGGCCACGGACATGCAAGTCCAGCTACGGACCGCGGAGTCCAAGCTAAAGAACGCTCGTGCCGAGCTGGGGAGCGCACGGGCCGAACTGGAGGCATCTAGGGCCGAGGTGAAAACCTTGGGGGCCAAGTGTACGACCCTAGAAGACTAATGTGCCGAAGCAAGGCGTGGGGTGGAATCCCTGATTATTCAGAGGACCAAGCTTAGCCAGGACCTAGACGCCTTGCGCCGTCAGCTGAAGGAAAATGAGGCTGCCGAGGCCAAGAAGATAGAGGTGGCTCGAGCTGAGGCCAGCGCAGCTACCAAGGCAGCAGTGATGGGTTTGGCCACCTCCATGGGAAGGGAGCTGGTGGATTCTGGCTATATGCTCTGTAGGGAGAGGATTCGCAAGTTATATCCATCCCTGGATATATCCGGTCTGTACGACGTAGAAGTTGACGAGGCGAGGCCAACGTCCCCCGTTCAGGAGGGTTTCGTTGAAGACGTAGCTCCCCTTGCTTCAATGCCTCCCTCTGGTCAAAAATAGGATTTTTTGTAGATGCTCTGCATCATTACTCATTTCATTTTTCTTTTTCTTTAGCCTGTTTGGGCTTGTTTAACGGAACAACGATTAATTACTTTGTGCTATGAGATACTGTTATGAAAGATAGCGTTGTCAACTTCTCGCCCACTTTTCACCATCAGGTCACCAGACCTCTTAACAATAATTTCTTTTTGGCTGTTGGCACGGGTTCAAAGATGAAATAGTGCGTAGACGCCGAATCCCACAGGGTAGTTAAACCTCTTTAGTGCAGACTTAAGCAAATTTGATGAGTGTTCCGACCTTGTTGTCGGTAAATCCTCGGGGGGCTGCTAAGGTACCGAGGTTCAGCACTTCAGGGACTTCACGCGAACTTGGTTTGGGGACATGCCTAGCTTACCACACTTGCTTATTAGGGGGTTTTTAAATGGACCAGGTCTGGGAACCTGTGCATTGAGATCTGGCCTACGGCGTGGTCGCACGTAGGGGTCTTTTTTAAGGGACCAGGTCTGGGGACCTGTGCATTGAGACCTAACTTACGGCACGGTTGCTCGTAGGGGTCCTTTTTTTTTTTTTTTAAAGGGACCAAGTCTGGGGACCTGTGCATTGAGACCTGACCTACGGCACGGTTGCTCGTAGGGGTCTTTTTTAAAGGGACTAGGTCTGGGGACCTGTGCATTGAGACCTGACCTACGGCATGGTTGCTCGGAGGGGTCTTTTTTAAAGGGACCAGGTCTGGGGACCTGTGCATTGAGACCTGACCTACGGCATGGTTGCTCGTAGGGGTCTTTTTTAAAGGGACCAGGTCTGGGGACTTGTGCATTGAGACCTGACCTACGGCATGGTTGCTCGTAGGGGTCTTTTTTAAAGGGACCAGGTCTGGGGACCTGTGCATTGAGACCTGACCTACGGCATGGTTGCTCGTAGGGGTCTTTTTTAAAGGGACCAGGTCTAGGGACCTGTGCATTGAGACCTGCCCTACGGCATGGTTGCTCGTAGGGGTCGTTTTTTTTTTTTTTTTTTTAAATGTTTGGGGAGCACGCATGTGAAGAGGAAAAGCATTTACTGATAATACTTTCTGAGATGCTCTACATTCCAGGGCCTCGGCACTGGCTTTCCAGACATGTCTTCCAACCAGAAGGTTGTGGGCTTGTTGATTTTGACAATTTTGTACGGCCCCTCCCAATTTGGAGATAGCTTTCCCATATTGGGGTCTTTGGTATTTGGGAAGATCCTTCTTAGCACAAGGTCGCCAAGCTTTAGGACCATGGGATTTACCTTCTGATTGAAGCTTTTGGCCACCCTTCGTCGGTATTCTTCTGCTCTGATTCCGGCTTGCTCCCTTTTGCCTTCCAGTAGGTCGAGGTTTTCTGTTAGGTAGAGATCGTTAGTCTCCTGGTCGTAAGTCTCGGTTCTCAGCGTAGGCGTACCAATTTCCACTAGGATCACCGCCTCGGTACCGTACGCAAGTGAAAACGGGGTCTCGGCAGTGGACGTTCTTCTCGTAGTTCGGTATGCCCAAAGCACTCCCGGGAGTTCGTCTATCCACTTCCCTTTGGCCTTTTCCAGTCTCTTCTTGACGGCCTCGAGGATGGTTCGGTTAGTGACCTCGGCTTGTCCATTCGCTTGGGGATGACCGGGAGAAGAGAAGTGGTGGCTGATGTTCAGGTCGGTACAGAACTTCTTGAACATGTTTCCGGAGAATTGAGTGCCGTTATCTGTGATGATGACGCGAGGAACGCCGAACCTGCATACAATGTTTTTCCATGTAAAGTTTTTTACCTCAGCCTCGGTAATGTGAGTGAAGGGTTCCGCTTCTGCCCACTTGGAGAAGTAATCAATAGCGACCAGCAAGTATCTTCTATTCTGAGGTGCTTTCGGCAGAGAACGCACGATGTCCATCCCCCACTGGGCGAAAGGCCATGGGCTTGCGATGGGAGTGAGCTCCTGACGGGGTTGATGATGGTACGGGGCAAAACGCTGGCACTTATCGCATTTCTTTAGGTATTCTGCAGCGTGTTTGAGCATGTTGGGCCAGTAATAGCCATGAGTGAGAGCTCGGTGTGCGATCGTCCTTCCTCCATTGTGGTTTCCACATACTCCTTCGTGGATTTCAGCCAAGACGTATTCCGACTCTGTTGGAGACAGGCATCTTAGGAGCGGTTGGGTATAGGATCGGCGGTAGAGTTTGTCATTCAGGAGGAGGTACCGCGCTGATCTAATCCGAATCCTCCTAGCTTCGTTCTTGTCTTCCGGCAATTCTCCCTTCTGTAAGTACCGAAATATCGGGGTCCTCCAATCAACGAGCTGTTCCGTGCAGCAGACGAGGTGGACATCTGTTATGCTGGGGGCAGCTCGGCAAGAAATGCCGACTTCGGAATCTTCGCACGGCTTAAGGTGGGAAGCCATGTTTGCCAAGGCATCAGCTCGGGTGTTCTGATTCCTTTCGATCTTGTGGATACTAAAGTCGGCGAACGACTCCTTTAATGACTTTACCATCTCGGCGTATTTGATCATCCGATCATCTTTAGTTGCGAATTCTCTGAGAACCTGGCCTACCACCAACTGCGAGTCAGAGAATGCTTTAAGGCTGCGGGCCTCGCATTCTAAGGCTAGTCTCATTCCAAGGATTAGTGCCTCGTACTCGGCCTCATTGTTGGATGCTCGGAAGCTTAAGGTGATGGCCTTTTCTGTCGTCACTCCGTCCGGGGATTGGAGCACAATTCCAACCCCCGATCCCTTGTCGGTGGAGGAGCCGTCTACGTGGAGCTGCCATACCGTCGTGCCTGACTGCATTCTGAGGTTATCCTCCACTGTTGGAGTGAATTCTGCGACAAAGTCTGCCAAGGCTTGGGCTTTTATGGCGGTCCTAGGTGTATAAGATATATCGAATTCCCCCAGCTCAACCGACCATTTCATAAGACGTCCCGAAGTGTCAGGTTTGTGCAGAATCGCTTTCAGGGTGTAGCACGTTGGAACCACGATCGGGTGGGCTTGGAAATAGGGCCGGAGCTTCCGAGCAGAAATTATCAAGGCGAAGGCCAACTTTTCCACCTCTGGGTACCTCTTCTCGGAGCCGAGAAGCGCTTTGCTAACATAGAATACCGGCTTCTGAACTCCCTTCTCCTCTCGGATGAGTGCGTAGCTTACGGCGTTTTCTGAGACCGCCAGGTACAGGAAGAGCTTTTCCCCTTGCACTGGTTTGGATAAGAGTTCTGGGGAGGCTAGATATTGCTTCAACTCCTGAAAGGCTTTGTCACATTCGTAGGTCCATTCTAGGGACTTACCCCCCCTCAAGGCCTTGAAGAATGGGAGGCAGCGGTCGGTAGACCTGGAAATGAATCTATTTAGGGCGGCGATCCTCCTATTCAACGCTTGGATGCCTTTTTTGGACCTCGGTGGCTCCAGTTCTGCCAAGGCTTTGATCTGCATGGGGTCTGCCTCTATGCCTCGTTCGGAAACCAGAAAATCGAGAAACTTGCCCTGACTAACGCCGAATGTGCATTTTAATGGATTCAACTTCATTTTGTGTTCCCTTAGTATGTTAAAGGTTTGCTCCAAATGTTGAATGTGCTCGCCCTTCTTCCGGCTTTTAACCAACATGTCGTCTATGTAGACCTCCATGGTACTACCGAGGAGAGGCTTGAACATTTTGTTCACCAGTCGTTGGTAAGTGGCCCCGACGTTCTTTAACCCGAAGGGCATTACGTTGTAGCAGTACAGTCCTCGTTCTAAGGTGAACGAAGTTTTCTCTTGGTCAGGAGGGTACATCCGAACTTGATTGTATCCGGAGTACAAGTCCATGAAGCTCATTAATTCGTGACCTGCCGTGGCGTCGACCAGCTGGTCGATCCTCGGCAACGGGAAGCTGTCTTTCGGGCAAGCCCTGTTGAGATCGGTATAGTCGACGCAGACCTGCCATTTTCCGTTCTTCTTCTTGACGAGGACGGTGTTAGTGAGCCACTCCGGATAGAACACTTCCCTTATCATCTTTGCGTCTAGTAGCCTCTGGACTTCCTCGTTGATTATCTTGTGCCTTTCGGGGGCGACGGTTCTCCTTTTCTGCCTGACCGGGGGACAGCTCGGGTCAGTCATCAGTTTGTAGCATATTATGGAAGGATCAATCCCCTCCATGTCTCCGGTATCCCATGCGAAGGCTGACGAGTTGCCTTTCAAGAATTCAATCATTTCCTCTTGTTCTGTCTGGGACAGATCCGTACCGAGTTGCAAATACCGCCCTTCTTCTTTCGTGCTAACCAGTACCTTGATGGGCTCTTTGATGGGAGAGACCAGGTTCTCTCTCCCTCTTGGGCTCAATGGTTCGTCAATCTTGGCCGGGCACTCAGTGTCTAGCTCCAGTCTGGAGGCCTGACGGGGCTTCTGTAATTGCTATTTAAGGTTCTTTCCTTTCAACGCCACAACGTGGCACTCCTGGGATAACGACTGGGAGCCTCTGATGGTGACAATTTTGTCGTTGTGACTGTATTTCAGACATTGATGGAGAGTGGATGCGACGGCCCCCATCTGATGGAGCCACGGTCTCCCGATGATGATGTTGTAAGGCGATTTGAAATCCACCACCATATATTCGGAGATGAGGTTCTTCTGATCTTCTCCGTCCCCCACGGTAGTTGGTAAATCTATTCTCCCCATTGGTGAGCTCAGGTTGCCGTCAAATCCCGCCATTACCGCAGTGGTGGGTTTTAGATCGGCAGTACTGAGCTTCATGTGTTTGAAAGGCTCGAAGAACAGGACATTCGTGGAGCACCCGGTGTCCACCAAGACTCTCCTAATATTGAAGTTTGCCACTTTTAGTGAGATAACAAGGGCGTCATTATGCGGGCAGTGCACACCCGCCATGTCCAGGTTCGAAAACTGGATATTCGGCAGGGGTTTCAATCTCTTCTCAACGGTTGAGCACTGGAGGGGGCGAGGCTCCGCTTTCGCCTTTCTAACGTACCGTTTCTTTGCCCTGTTAGACATCCCAGCTAACGAGTTGTCGGCATGAAGGACAAGGATAACATTGTTTTCCTGGTGCGGCTGCTCATTGCAGGCCTCTGCCTGTTCGGGGGTCTGTCTCGGTGGCTGGGGCCTTTGCTCCTGCCGGGGGTGTTGCGGCCTTTGGTTCCGTGGGTTCCGTCCTGCATCATTCTGGACGAACTCCCCCAAGCGCCCCCTCTTGATCAGTCGCTCGATTTCTTGCTGAAGGCTCCTGTATGTCTCAGTTGTGTGTCCATGATCTCGGTGGAATTCGCAATACTTACTTTTGTCTCGAGAGTCGGGATGGCTGTGCATGGGCTCGGGGCGCCTCAAGTTCTCGCTTGTCCTGACTTAGTGATAGATTCGGGCTAGCGAGGTATTCAGAGGTGTGAGCGTCTCAAAGCCTCCAGAGTTGTGTCCGTTCCGAGGCCTGGGTGCTGTCTTTACCTCGGGACTTCTGGTCCTTTTTTGGGAACCACCGGGTGTATGTTTCTGATTAACGTCCACCTTCCGGGCCTGCTCTTTGGCTTCGCGAAAAGATACTTTAGTGTCTTCCAGATTTATATACTTTCGCGCTCTTTCCATAAGTGAAGCCATGTCGGTAGGGGGGTTCTTTGTTAAAGAATCGTGGAACCGACCTGGTCCCAATCCGGCATGGAGGGCCGCTGCCAAGAAGCCTGGGGTTCAGTCTGTGATCTCTGTCAACTCGGCGTTAAACCGTGCGATATACTGTCTGAGCGATTCCTCTTTCTGCTGCTTTATAGAGAGGAGGAATTCCGGTCCCTTTCTGAGCCTCTGGCTGGTTAGGAACCTGTCGAGGAACCTCCTGCTCAGTTCGTAGAAGTTCGGGATGGACTCCTGAGGAAGACTGTGGAACCACCTTAAAGCGGCGCCTTTGAGACTCGTCACAAAGGTGCGACATAGGAAGGCGTCGGTGGCTCCATGCAAGGCCATCGTATGCTGATAGTGGGAGAGATGATCTCCCGGGTCTTCCAACCCGTCGTATGGGGTGAACTTCGGTACTATGAACTTTCTGGGACGTTCTTCAGCCAGCACCGCCGGAGTGAACGGAGTGGTGAATCTGCCGAGCAACCGAGCAATCTCATCTTGCCTAGGGGGAAGATTGCTTTCTCCTGCCGGGACTGCCGGTTCGATCGAATCCGCCATCTCTTCTACTCTCAATGGTATCCTGGACGGGATCGAACGGTGCTCCTCGGACAAGGCGACTCCCGGTTCCATATGCAAGGGACGCTCCTGGCTGGGACCAGCGTTGTTTGAATGCCTCTGCAGTGGAATGGATGCCGGTCGCGACTGCGGACCTGGTCGCGCGTGATTGGCTCCTGAGTTTGCTGGGCTTAGGACCCTCGTCCCTACATGTTAATGGGTGGTCGGGTGGAAATTTGGCATTCCCGCGCCGTGGCCATTAGGCTGGTGAAAGTCGTTCCGGGTATGGAGGTCCGTCTGGTTGCATGGGAAGCCAACGACGGGACCTTGGTCTTTTTGACGCTCTCCACCCAAGGTTGGAAAGGGCTGCGGATCGCTTCCAAGGGTGTTTGGAGCCATGCCATTAGGTTGGCTTGGCAGATTCTGGGCTAAGGAGGCCAGGACCTGAGAAATAGCCGAGAGTTGCGCTTGCATTTGGTCGAGCTGTTGTTGCTGCCGCATCTGCACAGGAGTGGGAGTTTCTCCTTCCTGCTCTCCGACGGGAGGTTGGCTTCGAGAAACTTGTCTTGGACGGAGAGTAGGAGCCATAACGGAATCGTTTTTGAAAGAAGAATGGAAGGAAAGATCAGCAGTCGTTCCCACAGACGGCGCCAAGCTGATGCTACAGCTATCCGATCCGTCACGTACCCCGCTCTTCCGTCTGGTCAAGTCTGCAAAAAGGAAGGATTAAAATACCACCGGCGAGGGCTCCGGCGGAAGCCACTCCGATGGTTAAGTTAGGTTTTTCTCTTTGTATCATAATGCACGTGTATTTTTACAGTTATCTTTTCTCCCAAAAGAACCAACCCCCCTTACCTCAAGAACTTACGCTTATATGCTTACCGCCTGTCAGAGTGGGTGAGAGTTGGTTGGGCCAAGGACATGGGCTCACTGTATTCTGACGGTGGTAATCATGATCATTCTTACCCACCCCTCTGTCAGCCTTTCACATCCTCGTCCTTTCTGGCGCCAACCACTCCTACTACTTGTACTTGTTACTTACTCTTTTGCCACCGTAAGTGGGGTAAGGATGTACGCGACAAGGGGGGTCCTCGGTAATCCGTCCTTATTGGGATGTCGGTCCCTGATGAAGATACCTCGGTATATTGAGACATACCGAGGTCGGTAGCGTTAGTTAACCGGTGCGACATAACCCAGGACACGTGTCACATTCTCAGGTAAAGGCGTATTTCTGGTATATCACTAGTGAAAGATTAATTTCCTTTAAATGCATAAAATGATATAAAAAAAAAACATTTAGAATTGTTTTTCAATAAACATATTTTTATTCATTTTAAAAAACAAATTTAATATAAAAATAATTATAAAAACTTGGCAAATAGTCAAAAATGAAACTGAAGGTAAAATTATTTTACAAATGATCATAAGTTTTGATGTCTACGTGGGATTGGAATCCTCTCTAGTATATCGGAGAGGTTCAATTCATCCTTTATCTCACATGAGAGAGGGGTTCTTAGAGATGGATCTCACTGTGACCCCCACTTCATGTGAGATGAGGGATAGATTGGACCTCTCCTATACACCGCAAAAGATCTAGATCCATCTATGTGTACTTTATTTATTTAGTATTTTCTTTAGAGATAGTTATTCATGATCTACCATGTTATATTCGTACTCCACTTAACATATACATAAATAAAAATATGTACATGATTCATCTATAAAAAAAAATTACATACCATTGTAATGAGAATAACATTATAACGCATCCTTTTTTTTTTTTTTGAGAAATTATATTAACTTTTTATAGTGTTATTGTCAATTACAAAAACCTGTTCTGAAGTTTTTGAAATGATATTACTCTCTTTTATTTTTATTAACAAATTACAAATATCTCTTATTCAGTTAATTTTTTCTTAAAATGACAAAAGTGTCCCTTCTATTTTTTATTTTCTATATTTTTTAACAATTTTTTTAATTTTCTAATAAATACTAATTAAAACTACAATGGTCAAAAATAAAAAAAATAGAAGTTATTTAGTTTAAATTTATTTTTATATAAAATAAAAAAATATTTTAAAAAATCGGTCAAAATTTAAAAAATGAAAGAAATATTTTTATCATTTTGAAAAAAAATTTAGACTAAAGATAAAGTGTTTTTAATCTGTCAATAAAAATAAAAATCGACGGTGTCATTTTAAAAATTTTTAATTTTTTTTTGTAATTATTAAAAATTTTAAAAAAATCAGTATAATTTATTTATTTATTTTTGTTACTTCTTTTATAATTAATACGGTGGTGGTTATAAAAAAAAACGAAAAATACGAAGGAAAAGAAAAAAAAAAAAAAAGGGTAGGACCGAGCCTGTTTGCCGCCTTTCAGGAGTATAGATAGGCGTGCCAAAGAGATCCACGTGTTGAAATCTGCAATCCATGAATCCTTATCCAACGGTTATATTTTGAAATGGGTCCAAACAGGTAGTGGAACCTTTGACTCCCTCCACCTCCACCGGCCTCCTTCCTCTCAAATCTCAATCCTACCCTCTCAAAACTAATTATTATTGGTGGCGTTAACAGCACCACGAAATCGTCCCAAAAGTTATCCCCCTCTTTCTCTCCTTTCTAAAATCCCCATCCATGTCCTTTTGGCCTTTGCCAAACATGTGTTTTTTTTTTTGTTTAAAATTATACATATATATATATATCCTCCGTGTTTCCTTTATTTTCATTTCTCTTCTCTAATTTAAAAATCAATAAAATTATACATATATCCTCCAATTCATAGTCAATATGTTGGAATAAAAGAAGATAAAAAAAAATTGGTATGTATTACAGATTTTGTTCCATAATTTTTTATGTGTTGTTTTTACTATCAGTGGTCATTTATTGAGAAATTCTTAAATATATAGTATTCAAATTCAACAATAATTACAAAAAAATGTTTGATGTTGATTGATTAAATTTTTAGGAATTTAAAAGGAAATAAAAATTTGAATATGAAACCGAATTGAATTTCTTCCATTTGAAATTTGAAAATTTTTAACAACAATAACATCAAAAATAGAGTAAATTACACTGATCTCTCTTGAGGTTTCTAAAAATATACAAATACTTTTCTTTTATCAATTATTTTTGAAATGACAAAATTATCTTTTTTATTTATTTATTTTTATAATTTTGAACCATTTTTTCTAATTATTTTAAAGATTTTTTAAATTTGTTTATTTAAAAATAAATTTATGATAAGTAAATTATTTTTATTTTATATAAAAATAAATTTAAAATTTTTATCAATATTTATTTAAAAAATAAAAAAAATTGATCAAAATTTTAAAAATTCAAAAAAGAAATATAAAAAAGTAGTTTTATCATTTTGAAGAAAAAAATTAATAGGAGAAAGATCTGTATATTTTTAGATAAAATAAAAAAGTCAATATAATTTTAAAAAATATCAATATAATTATCATAAATATTAAAAAATATTAATATAATTTATGTTAAAAATATATATATATATATATTTTTGTTTTGTTTTTGACCGGAGAACAAACTACTTAAAATTGACTTTTACATTATAATCATGTCACAATCATTCCATGGTGATGGGATTAGAATGTCATTTTACAAAGAACAAGGGTATTATAGTATTTTTGATAAATGAATATGACATTTAATATTGTAATATTTTTAAAATTGGCAGGTGCGCAAAAATTGGAAAAACAAATGAAGACTGTAGTGACACACACAAATGCTTTTGTGTGTTTACGTAAAGGAGAGAGAGAGAAAAGAGAAAAGCAAAAGCTATATCGTCTCGACACGCCTTGGATTTTCTTTCTGACAATTCTTTCTGTGTCTCAGGCATAGAAAGAATTGAGGAACACAGACACAACAATACTCTCTCTCTCTCTCTCTCTCTACAAGCCTCTGAACATTTCTAGGGTTTAAGCTTTCTTTCCATACGATCCACTTTTTCATCTTCGCTGTCATTGAAAAATTCTTCATCAATACTTCTTCATTTGCCTCAATTGTCGAGCTTTTTGTTCGAGTTTTCGGCAATCTTCCTTGGGTTTTTGCTATCTTGTTGCAGGACTAGATCGATCGGAGCTTCAAAAGAAGTTCACTGATTATTTGAAGTTGAAAGAGGTCAGTGTTGTTCTCGTGGAGTTTTTTTTTTCATTGATATTTTTTTTTTGGGCTACTATTAGAGAGATCGGAATCTGGGGTTTGTAGATCGTGTTAATTTTTAGAAGATTGAGTGCTTCTATTGCTGTGTTTTTTTTAGTATAAATTTTTTTTAGTTGAGCAACATTGTCAAGTAGTTTGGAGACTGAAGATCGGTTTGAAGTTTGAAGATTGTTCAGAGAAGGCGAGTTCAAATTTCTTTTATCCGTATTGTCTTGCGAAGTTTGATACCAGATCGGGAAAAACTTGAAGTATTTTGAGCTATTTTAGAGGGTTTGAAGTCTGAATTATTGGACTTGTTGGGAATTTTGAAGTTTTTTTTTTTGGATATAATTCGTGTGACCCTTTTTGGTTTAAAGTGATTTCTGTTAGATTACCATCACTGCTAGGCATCTGGATCGTGGCAATTTATAAATTGGTTCAGTCTTGGTGTTGGAATTGTCAGTGGTGATTGATCAGTGAAGAGCACTATAGTCTGTTTCCCAAGTCATGGTCCCCTCAATTACGTTAGGCTGATAAGTCGTGGGACCTTGTTAAAGTTTGATAACACTTCTGGGAAAAAAAGGGTTAGCTTTTTGATATTTAATCTCTATCCTGTTGTCCGGCGAGACTCATTCACGGAACCCTTCCAAGAAAATGTCTCAGGAAGCTCGGGTTTCACCTTCCCTCCAGTCGATCAAATCGTTGCCTGTTGACTTCAGGTTTATGGGTTTGCCGGCCACTCATGGGCTTGATATGTCTGATGCTGTAAGTGCAAGTGATAACAATATGATCCCTGATAGTATTCCTGAAAATGATGAATTAGCTGGTGAGGTTGTTAGAGACACTGATGGCAACATGGATCAGGAAAATGACGAATCACCCTATAGTAGCTTAACCTTGTCAGTTGAAGAAAGGCCGTCTTCTATAGGTGATGATGAATTGAATATTGCAACTTCTCCTTTGCGATCATTTGTCCCTTCCCATACTGCATCCAAGTGGAGTGACACCACCTCGTATGTTGCGAAGAAGGTATTTTATGGCTTCATCCTTATTTTAATTTGTGGTTGATTTTGGGATTCTGCAAACATTGGTTCTATCCCCTGAATTTTGTTAATGGCATGGTTTGTTCTATTTGTCTTGTCATTGTATGGATTAAATTTCACCAAAGTCTCAGTTAACTCCTTACATTGTGAATCAATTTCTAAGTACTTTCACCTGTTCTTTACATAGCATACAATCACAAAATTATACAGTGAGTTCTTGTGTACATCTATTACTGTGAAAATATATGGTTGTTCCTTCCTCGTTCAAGTTTGCATTTGGGTGCATCATGTGTGTTTTTTGAACTTTTCTTTTCTTTCAGTTCCAATACATATCAAAATGTTTCTTGGCATGGTCGATGCATTTTTAAATATCTATTCATGTAGCTCAAAGTAGTAGTGATCTTGTGTAGTTTTGCAATTGTTCTATCTATTCTTGTGATTGCATGGATTAAATTGCACAAAAGATTCTGGGTTAACTCTCCAAATTGTGGGTTTTTGAAGGGGAAGAAATGACCCTTGTAGATTTAAAATTCTTTTTTAGAGTTTTTGGGAGGTTTACAACTTTAATTTTTGTGCTGGCTCCTATGTGTATATGGGTTCGCCTCCCTTAGGTGGCTTTATACAAATACTTTTACTTATTAAAAAAAAAAAACTCTCCAAATTTTCAATCAATTTGTATAACATTTCTTTGTTATTTACGTAGCATCCAAGCACAATATTATAGCATACCTAACATACCAAACATTCATGAAACGAGTGTTTTAACCTTGACTCCATGCATAGTAATTCTTCTAATGATTTTATTTAATATTATACAACATGTGATGATGATTTAGCATTGATAATGAGTTCTATATTGCCTTTTGAGGTGAAAGACTTCTTTCTTCCTTTTGGTTAAAACTTTTCACTTCTTGTATGACAATATATGCAATAAGAATGAGAAATCAATAAAGTAACAAAAAATAAAGTCGATAGAACATCTATGCTTTTATAAAGTGCGACCCCCTCCCCTCATGGTGTGCTGAAGTTGAGTCATGCTATTCTTTCCAAAAAAAAAAAACATTTGTTTTATATTATTCTTTTACTTGAGAGCATAATAGAAATTTCATTTTTTTGTAAACAAACTAAACAATTGATATCTCACTTATTAGAAGTTTGGAGAAATGGAACAAGTAATTGGGGGCATAGAGAGAGAGTGAGAGTTAAAGAAAGAGAGAGCGGGGGAGACGGAGAGACAGGTTGTTGGAGAGAAGTTGATCATTATTAATCAATTAGAACTAAAAAGAGAGAATAATAAGGTCTGGGAAGGATCAAGTATGATAGAATTCAGAATCTGATGTAGGAAGGGGTTGGGTGTTAAGGAGTTGAGAGTGTTCAATAAAGCTCTGTTGAGCAAATGGTTGTGGAGATATGCATCAGAACAAGGGGTAATGTCAAGAAGGGTCATTGAGGCCAAATTTGGGTGAGAACTTGATAGTTGGGCTTCAAAAGAAGTGGAGGGGTCTTATGGGGTGAGCCTCGGGGGAAAGGAATAATTTTTTCACAGGATTGGAAGGGGAGCATAGGTGAGATTTTGGAAGGAATGTTTGGTGTGGAGAGGTAACTTTGCAGGAAATTTCATAATTTTGTAAACAAACTGAAAAATTGATATCTCACTTATTTGGAGTTTGGAGAAATGGAACAAGTAATTGGGGGCATAGAGAGAGAGTGAGAGTTAATGAAAGAGAGAGCGGGGGAGAGGGATAGACAGATTTTTGGAGAGAAGTTGATCATTATTAATCCATTAGAACTGCATAGAGAGAATAATAAAGTCAGGGAAGGATCATGTATGATAGAATTCGGAATTTGATGTAGGAAGGGGTTGGGTGTTAAGGACTTGAGAGTGTTCAATAAAGCTCTATTGAGCAAATGGTTGTGGAGATATGCATCGGAACAAGGGGTAATGTGGAGAAGGGTCATTGGGGCCAAATTTGGGTGAGAACTTGATAGTTGGGCTTTGAAAGAAGTGGAGGGGTCTTATGGGGTGAACCTGGGGGGAAAGGAAGAGTTTTTTCACAGGATTGGAAGGGGAGCATTTGTGAGATTTTGGTAGGATGTTTGGTGTGGAGAGGTAACTTTGTAGGAGAGCTTCCCACAAATTTTTCAGTTGGCTTCGAACAAGGAGGTGAGGGTAATGGATTATTTGTCTTTTTTGGAGGATGGTTTTGTTTGGATTTTGTGTTATCACAAGATTTTTTTAATGATTGGGAGATGAAAGAATTAGTGAAGTTTTTGAACCTTCTTCAACAATGTAAGCCAAAAAGGGGATCGTAGGGGTATGATTGTATAGAGGAAGGACCACAATAAACAAGTTCACAATTAAATCCTACTATAAGGATTTAGCTAAGAAGGGAGATATGAACTTTCTGTGAAAAGATGGTTTGGGGCACTAAAGCTCTGTTAAAGGTTGCATTTTTTGTGTGGACTCTTGCATGGGAGACATTTCTAACTATGGACGATCTTAAGAAGCGGGGTTCCATTTTGCAGGGAGGTGCTATATGTGTTTAAAAGATGAGGAGTCCATTATTAACCCCCATTCTTTATTGTTCCTTTGTGAAAGAAGTATGAGATTTGTTGTTCTCATTATTTGGATGTTGTTGGGTTATGCCTTCCTTGATGTTGGAGTTATTGAAAGGGTGTGGACAGGGGTTGTGGAAGAAAGAAGATGAGAAGGGTTTGGAGGATAGTTCCTACTTGTTTATTTTGTTGTATTTAGAGGTGAGGAATTTTGCCTTCTCTTTGGAGGGGAGATGATGTCCATTTGTAAATTCAAAAATAGTTTTTTAAAATATTTATACTTTTGGATTATTGAGGCATATTTTTCGTATGTCCATAATTTTGTTGAGTTTTTTTTTTTTGTGGAGAATATGAGACTCTAGTTTTTTTGCCTCTCTTTTTGTAAATGGGGTTGCCCTACTTAGGCGCTATCAATATAATACCTTTAAATATAAAAAAAAAGTCAGATAAATATTGAACAAAAAGGTGTGTGAAATGATTTGATTTGATTTATTGATTAGTACAAAAAGGAGTGTGAAATGATATTGTCTCTTTCATGGTTTTTTTGCGTATATCATATATGATATGTTTATATTTAGGTTTCAAAATGAAATAAAGAAAAGGTCGATGTTTATTCTATATTAATAGCTAAATATCTTCAAGCAATTTGAAATGTGATTTAACCACTACAAATAAGTATTGCAAAGTCCAACATTTAGTATGTAAATCAAACTCTCTCCTGGCCCCGACACCCCCAAACCCCCCCCCCCCCCCCCCCAAAAAAAAAAAAATAAAAAAAAAGAAAAGAAAAGAAAAGGAAAACGCGAATTTAAATGAAGTTTTACCTTGATCCAAACTTTGGGACGTATCCCATAGAGATGCAAACTTAGTTTTTAGTAACAATTTTGATTTCTAACTTTAAAGAAACTAAATTTAGGTCAGCATGAAAAATCTAACCTTGGTCAAACAAAAAATGTGAAAGAAAAATTGAGTACCTTTGACAAACTTTGGGACATGTACCATATAGATATATACCATCCAAAAATTCTAAAAAGGAATCTAAGGAAAAGGAGCTTGTCTCTTAAGTCCAAAAAAAGGGGGTGTTAAGAAAGTTGTTTTTAATTACATAAAGGGGGACTCAATTCCTTAAAAAATCTCTTATTTCTCTCTCTCTCTCTCTCTCTCTCTCATATATCACCGTAGGCATAATGGGATTGGCCTCCACACTTCATGCAATCCCTTCTTCACGCTGCCTCCCTTCCAACTAATGAGGGCCTCCTTAACAAAGCAAGACATTACCTTGTTGATCCCAAACAAATTCATTTTAAGGACCTTCTCTGTTTAAAAAAAAAAGACCATTCTGGAAGCATCTTGGTTAGGCTTATCTGGGGATGGGTTGTGTACTTGTGTTTCATGTGTATATTGAGGTGTTTTGACACCTGCCTTTATAGAATAAATTTATGGTTGTTTCTTAAAATTTCCTTTGAATTTCGTAGACTATAAGTTTCCATTATCTAGTTTTTATTTGGATTTAGTGAAGGTTTAAGCATGAAAAACTTACAGCTTGGAAAAGCCTATAAAAGATTTTGCATCAGGGTGCATTTGTGATTCATATGCACATTGAGATGTTGTGGTACATGCCTTTTTATAGAATAGAATGGTAACTGCTTAGTTTGGGGGTTATTGCTTAGTTCAATGGTGAAGGCTTAAGCTATTAAGCTTGAGAATGGGGGTTCAAAATCAAGGATTACAATTTCATTTGTTGTATTGTTTTGCTTGATTTGGAAATTGAAGCGTTTCAAAAATATTTTAGAAATGCAATGGAAACAACGAAAAAATGCACACATGGAAATGTTTCAAAACATAAAGTAAAATATATGAATATATGAAGATAAAAAAAACTAATTATTTAATATGTTTTTGGGCTACACATCTATCTATAAACACGAGGGGATACTAGGATGGATGATGCAGCAAAAGGGGTGAAATTTGCAACTTTGTTCCTGCAGCTGGTGCAACCCTAGTTACCCTACACCTTTTGAGAATTTCTAGTAATTTTAATTAGAAAATAGCAAAGATAGAAAGAAGATTGAAGCTGGAACAATAATAATTGAGATCATAGGGTTAAACACTCCCAAGAATTACTCTTTTGCTAAGTTTTTTGAATAGAACAATGATAAGATACAATAGCCACTGCTTAAGGTAATATTTATAGCTGAACTAACAACCTTGTGTTATCAAAATGAAGGAAAGACGATACTATCTCTACTTAAGTGACTCACATGACAATCACATGATTTTTTAAATTAAGAGGTGCATGACCAGCACATGACGTTATTGAAAGACGAAGTTCCTAATAGAAGCTTATAGTAAGCAATGGACTGCAAACAAATAAAAAATTGACTAGTAACCTCACCCAGTCTTTCCTTGCACTTTACTTGCTCCTATGTCAATGGAATTGAGGAGTCAGTGCAAATGTGAATCAGTCATTAAATAATATCAAACAATTCTTTACTCGTGAAATATCAGTATAAAAGATATTAGAGCAATTTTTCTCATGTAATATTAAATCGTTTTAATTGTACTTATTTTAGAGTTAATTTTCTGATGTAATATCGAATCATTATAATTAAGTACAACACCATGACATAATAGATATGGATTAGACGTTTTGACACACATACACGTAAATTAGCAAGTTAAATTATTATAGTGTTCATTAGTGGCTAAGAATTACATTAAGTTCTCCTATCTCCTCATTTGCTCTACTCCTACTTATCTACTATTTCTCAAAGAAATTGGAGATATCGTCACCTTTTTTTTGGATTTTAATCTTTTAATCTCTTCCTTCATTTAAGAAGAAATGGATGCTACCCTTTACTAATATGTTTTGATCATTTTTAATATGTTTCAATTGAAATAATATTGATTTCATGAAAACATTTGAATTTTAGTTTTGGATTCATGTTTCATTTGGGTTCATCGGAAAATGGAGACATTTTGTTTGGTTTGAGGAAACAAAATGAGATCTTTATCCTTGATTCAAGTGAGAGCCTGCTTGTTAGAGTTCTGTTAATTTTGTTTTTGTATTAAGGGTATTATTGTATTCTCTCATGTTAACATAAATGCAAGGTAGAAGGGCGGAAGGAATTAGCAAAGTCCTGAACCCTTTTCATAAACCTTAACTTGGTATCAAAACCAATGACCCCCCCCCCCCCCCCCCCCCCCCCCCTCCCCCCCTAAAAAAAAAAACAGAAAAAAAACACACACACACAACCGAAAACAACCAGACCAAGATAAAAAAAAAAACTCTAACAAGCCACTTTGTGAACTAAAGTCAGAGGAAGGTTTGTTCCCATTCTACCCCTCCGAGCAGCCTGAATTGACAGGATCTAGTGTGTAAAATGGACTTTTTGGTGATATAAAGTGTTTCCCCTACCTTGTTATCTAAATCTAGTGGATATTTGATTATGAAATGCCTGCAACCAGAAACAATTTAGGAAAGAACACAAATTTGGCTGATTGTTATAGCATTTGTTAGTAGCAATCGGAAAGAGGATATAGAACTTGTATAATCAATTTGAGGTTTGTAAAAAAACTTCATGCAATTTCTTTTAATGAATACTTTTTCCCCTGTAATTGACTGGAGTGTGGCCATATAAGCAATCGGTCATCTTTCCTTCATTGTTAAAAGTTCAACGGAAGTCCCTCAAAAGAAGTATGTGACTAGTTCTGAGGATATTTAGTCATAACTGTAGAACAGACCCCTGGCCCATATAGAATATGAATTTTCCATACTTTTGATGTTCACACCTGAAAAGCTTAAGGTCTTTCGGCTTTGAACTGTGAGAAACTTTACTACTCTCTTATGACAGTGAGGATGTGACATGGTATGCAACCTTTATATTCATTAAATGGTAAATAATTTTTCCTGTCTTAACAATGATTTGCTTTCATGATTTCAAAGCCTCACTTTTGAGATATCCTGGTTTTTGGATTTTGATTAGTTTTGCATCCATATCATGGTTGTGACGATGGTTTGATGATCCTAATGAGTTCCTTAGACCTAAGATTTGTGTGCTTTTTTATTCTTTAGTTTAAAAATATACCTTGGACTTCATTGCATCCTACCTTACCTTGACTAAACCTTATTTGTAGTTTACTAATTGAATTTGAAAATTTTAATTTATGAGAAAGGTTTTGTTTTGATCTAGATTGCTGGCATGAATATAAATGAAATTTCTACTACTTAAACCAAACAAAAGTCTTTGGCCGTTAAAAATAATTTAACATAGCCTTATTGCCAGTGGGTTGGTTTCACATTTTTTTTCTCTTTTCTGATCCACCTAGTGTCATATCTTATGTTAAGCATAGGTTATCATCATCAACATTATAGAAAATTGAAAATTTCATTAAACTAAAATAAAACCTTGAATATCTTAGGATTTTCGTTGAGAAACAAAACTCTTTAGAGTGTTGGTGTGTTAGGAATATAATCACCTAATTAGGATCGGTGAGACACGAAAGCAAATAAGAAAACGAATCTAAAATCACACACACACACACACACACAAGAACACAAAGATTTACGTGGTTCACCCCAGAATAGGGTTTCGTCCACGGCTGCTGCGGTTTTACTATGATCTGAAAGAGTTACAAGTTATAATGAGATGCGGCTCTTTAACTACAAGTACATAGTATTAAGGTAATAGAGAAATAATTTGAAATAGTTATCAGGATCCGCAATCGAGGGGACTAATGTCCAGTACTTATCAGGATCCGCACTACCCAACATGGTGTTCCCATATACACGTATCTGCATCAAAAGATGGAAAAGTTAATTATTTTTTATATTGTGAAATACTTATCAGGATCCACGGTCGAGGGGCTAGTGTTCAGGATCCACACTACCCAACATGGTGTTCCCATATACACGTATCTGTGTCAAAAGATGGAAAAGTTAATTATACTTGTAAAAAAAAAGATGTAAAAGTTAATTATACTTATAAAAAAAAGATGTAAAAGTTAATTATAGAATAGGTCTTCCTTTCTTCTTCTTCCTCTTTTTTTTTTCTTCTTCTTTTTGACTTGTAGTAGTGATCCCAGGTTTATTAAACCTTGTAGATCTAATTTACGGAAAATCATCTTAAACAAGACTTATTTTGTCAAGAAAAAATTATTTGTTGACTTTTGTGTTCTTTAAAGGTATCATAATCCATTTGGTAGTGGCACTTGCGGTGATTGGCATGAGAATTGCAAAATGATGCAATAGCGTTGAATTTTTACACCATAATATATAGGCTGTTTCCAAGCTATGGATGGTTCAAATTAATGTAATCAATCTATTGTTTTATTGATTTTTTTAAGTACTTGTTAAAGTTAACTGTTTCAGATGATTCAATCTTGGTTTCAACTTCCTAATGGGAACTGGGAGCTGGGAAAGATACTATCAACATCAGGGACTGAGTCTGTCATATCACTGTCTGAGGGAAAAGTAAGCAAACTATTGGAAATTGTGAATATTTATTTTTTCTTAATGCAATAACTAATCATTCTGTTTTGTTCTTTTTAAATTTAGGTTTTAAAGGTGAATCCTGACAGTCTATTGCCAGCAAATCCTAATATCCTTGATGGAGTAGATGATCTCATGCAACTTAGTTATTTAAATGAACCATCGGTGCTCTACAATCTTCAGTTTAGATATAACCAAGATATGATTTATGTATGTGTCTATTTACGGTTTAAATTTCGTCCTGAGATGTGCTCTCTGCTCGGTTGTTTATTATCTTTGTTTATTAATTTACCTCTTTGTATTTTAGACAAAAGCAGGACCAGTGTTGGTTGCCATTAATCCCTTTAAGGAAGTCCCTTTGTATGGCACTGACTACATTGAAGCATATAAGTGTAAATCTATAGAGAGCCCACATGTGTATGCCATCACTGATACAGCCATCCGGGAAATGATACGAGGTGATTTAAGTTATAAAGCTTTCTAAGATTGACTTTTTAATTGCTAAGGCCTTGCTTGACAAACCCCATTAGTGCATGGAACTCTTATACTATTTCTGTTTTTTTTTTTTCTTCCAGATGAAGTAAATCAATCTATCATTATAAGGTCAGTAGAATTTTGCTAACTTTAGTTAACACTTTCCCTTTTCAGTTTTCACCGTTCTTGTTCTCATTCTGTTAATTTCATTTGCCAAAATAATTCAAACGCCTATTTATCTTCCTAATACTTGACACTTGTAGTTCATGATGTGAGAAATGTTTGTTTTAATTGATGCAATGTTCTCTGTGAGCTTCTCTATAGACTCGCAATAGTATTGTTCGTAGTGCATTGGTCAAATTTTGTGAATTCATGTTTCCGGATGGTTAAAGAAAAGTGCTGATAAGGTTATGGAATTTTCTCCTAAACATGTTTTAGCTGTACAAATGCATGCCAAAATGTTCAATTATCGGTTTTTGACGTTAATTATATTTGGATGAACCCCAAGGGCCACTTACCTATCCAAAAAAAAAAAAAGTATGAACAGAATTATACTGTTATGCAGCCTAATTCTGCTAGTGACTATTAAAAGAGCTCATATATTGAGGATATCCTAGATTTTATGTTTTGGCATACCCGGACTTGCAGACAGGTATGTGTATCAAAAACATTCTGAGCGGCGGTTGTGTGTTGACACCCCATATCTGTGTTAGATGCCAACATTGATGTAAGTGTTCTTGTCACATATAGCTCTTTAGTTTTTTTAGTTTGTCAGATAATTAGTTCACTTGGAGTTATCTTTGGAAGATTATCTGGATGATAGGTTTATTTGCTTGCCTGCTGTTTGAGGAGAAACTCACAGGAGTTCTTTTGTATATTGTGGCTAAATGGTTTGAATACCAGGCAAAGAAATATATGAGCTTGTTATGCAAAGCTTTTGACTGGACCACAGTTGTCAATTCTTCATCAACACATTACAATTATCATTCCAAATTGATAATTGTACTGCTTATGATCAATTTGTCATCTTCATCAATTTTTTTGTTGTCATTTTATTATGGGCTTTTGGCATCTCTTATCTCATGCGTTATTGTTAGAATTAGTATAGCTGATGTTGTCAAATGAACAAGAACAAATAACTAGACTAGACTCTGATGCAAAATACAGGCATGGATGTCAAAAGCATCCTGAAATTGAAATAACCTGAAACACAGGAATTGATTTTGGAAATAATATCCAACATGCACCTGTCATGGCATTAAAATTGCTATAAGTAAGATTGCATCCATGTCTGTGTTACATAGGCCTTGCTGTTGCTGAGAGTTTTGTTGGAGACAAACATCTGCCTTTATTTTTAAAGTGATATTCTCTCTTTACAAGTTCCTTTCTTCAAAGCAATATTATCATTTATCACCCACTCAATTTATCTCAACCATGCAAGCAATAAACAAAACTTTCCATTGAAGAATTTCCTAGGAGGGATTACATCATGGGGTTGAAACTGCTCTGAAATTAACTCTTGATAGAGAGGTGTGGGGTTCTCCTTGATCTGTGACCTATGAAAGATAATTGACAGATGTTGGAGAACTGTCCTAGGTTGTATGGAAATCTGCTTGAGTAATGTATCCACCGTGCTTTAGTTTAAAATTGAAGTATTGTTTCTTTAGAGAAGTTGACTTCTGATTTGACTTCGGATGTATTCTGGCTTGAGAAGCCATAATATCATTTGGGTAATATCTTTTTCATTATTCTTGGAACAATATAAAAGGTGGAAATTAGATGATATAGGACAAGTCTGAGGGACACTCTCCTACAAGGTTTGCTGCAAATAGGTAGGATAGCACATTAAAAGTAATATATAAATTATAGCCTCACATGACTGATTTTATGGTAGGCTTATATCAAGGAAATCGTGAAAATTAGGGTTTTATTTTATGGAATAAGGGCTGAAATTGGCTAGGTTTTGAAGGTTGTTAGGTCATAGGAAATTCAGAGTTTAGGTTGGTAAAAGTTCTGGGCAGGTTGAGGTGTTATGGGTGTAAAATTGAAGGCCAAATGGTAAGGGAACAGATTAAGATTGATTTGGGGTTGGTAGGGTAAGATCCCAGGGATAAAATTAAGGACTGTTTAGGGTGCTGTGAATAGGACCAGTAAACAGTAACTTCAGCTATTTTGGGTTCTTTCATGGTGCTATGGTTGCATGATTGAAGAGAGAAGGATTAGGGTTCGTGAGAAATATTTTTAAGGATTATAACAAAGGCTAACAAGCTTTTTTTTTTGTGATAATGTATTGTATTGCAAAAAGTGCCTGAGAAAGGCGAAAAACTTATAAAGAAGAAGGGGGCAGCTTACAATAAAGGCTTGAACCCCCCCAAAACTCTACAAAATAATAAATAATAGATGGGTAAGCTTCAAGACGGCTAACAAGTTCTAGTTGGAAAGTTTTTAATTGCTAGTGAATTGCTGAAAATTAAGAAGAGAAGTAGAAGAAAGAAAAAGTTAGGCATTGCCCCTAGGTTCTGATAGACATCACACTTAGGGCTAGAATTGCATAACACATTCCCAAAAAAGCAACTTCAAAAGCTCTAAACAATAATTCTCTACAACTGATCTCTAATGAATTTGAAGGCTACATATATAGGATCAACAGGAATTCTTCTCTTTTCTCATCACGATTGCGATGAGGATAGTTCAGCGGGAGGGGAAAACCTTCGAGATAGAAGGGATCATGGAGTGGAATCGAGAGTTATTCCAAATCACAGAAAGAGGAAAGGGTGTGGTTTGAAGGCTCCGACTAGAACCTGATGGACTTTGGTGCTTGTGTGATCAAGTGGAGGAGTTGGAGAAATGCAGGGAAGGTCGGAGCTCTGGGAGAATATTACAAGGATGATACATGTGCTTGAGGGTGATGAAGAGATCGAATGGGGCAGGGGCATATGTGAAGGTTGAAGAATCGAATGGGGAGACGCGATACATGTGCTTGAGGGAGATGCGATTTTTTATTTATATTCCAGAATTTGACAAGTGAGGTAGATGGAAGCGTGCGTTAAGGGCGTTTAGAGAACTAGCATCAATGATGAGAAGTGGGGAGAAAGGAGGCCAACAATCCTTCAGAGAGGTGGCACAAGTGGAAAAATGGCCGGAAAACATTTTGAAGGTGATTGGGGGTCAGAGTACAGGATGGGGGGATGTGAAGGTGGACTTTGATTCATGCAAGGAAGATTTAGAGTACTTGAAGAGGTTTAGTGGGCAGAGTTGGTTCCATTGACCACCCATTGCCAGAAAGACAACATTTATAGGAATTGAATGAATCAGTGGTGGGGGATCCCGACAGCTGTGAAGTTATCAGAGTTGTATGATGCAACATTTTTGTTTGAATTTCCATCGAATAAAGAAGTGACGAGAATTTGGAGACAAAAAAAAAAGGTGATGGAGGGTCAACCAGTACAGCTTGATTGGTGGGCACCTTCGGGGAGTTGCAATAAGAAAAGGGCATGATCAGAGAGAAGTGTGGGTTCGGATTGTGGGCTTGCTCATATTTCTCTGGAACCAGGAGGCATTCGAAGCCATCGGAGACAAATGTGGTGGACAACGAGATGCGATGGGAAAAGCACTTCCGGTGGATCCAAATGCTGGTGAAGTGTCAAGAAACCCAATTCTGGTAACAATTAGAATAGTGGTGGGAATTTGGGTGTTACAAAGTTCAGATCCGTGTGGAGAGGAAGCCATATTTCTTGGTGGAGTTGAATGTTGCAGAAGGTAACCCTAGATTCCATGTCGGAAAAGACGAAGTTGCCCAGAGGCAGCGAATTCACACAGTGATAGGAGGGGAATCCCTGCTATGAAATCTACAGGGCGAATAAATGGAGGATGTGTGGAGAGGGAGAATAATCCCTGCACAGAATTTTGTGGATGGTGCACAATGCTACATGTGGAACGGTGGGGCCATCATTGATATTCGGATGAGGAATAACTGAATGTATTACATTGGGCTAGCTGAAGATTTGGGCTTGTAGGCAATGGGCTGGAGGCTGGATGGAGAAGGCCCAATAGGGCGATTAGATCTCAAAGAAAACAGAGTCTTCACAGATAAGAGGGACAGGCATTAACAGGTTTATGGGTTTGCATAATTCAAAATAGGAGGGCCATGTGGAGAGATGGGCAAAGGCCTGTTCGAAAGTCCAAATCGTGGTGTTCCTTGATCAAACAGAAGAGGCCCATTTGGCCAATCCAAAGAAAGTTTGAAGTGCATATTTTGGGCATAAAAGGGAGGATGAGCAGGGTAGGCAGGTCTATGATGAGCTGAATTTGCAGAAGCGATATGAAGAGGAATTGAGATCCAGTGGAAGATATGACGGAGAAAAAGGACTGATCAGGTGTGTGGAGAGGAAACCCTAGTGTTCCAGAAGAGACGAGAACAGAAACTGTTCAAGGTCGGAACTTCCCCTATCGATGGGGAGATTGGTGCGATGAAATAAGTGATGATGATGGCTTGGATTCTGAGAAGTGAGCTACAACGATAGATGCAGAGGATGAGGGGGATGAAGGGACAGTAGTTAGTGATAGTCAAAGAGAGCTGCGCAAAGTGGATGATGGGGAGGAGAGTTTGTCAGAGATGAGGATGATCCTGTTGGAACCTTTGAGCCAAAACAGGGACATGGGAAGTTTTGCTTCAACATGGGTGGCAGAGACTGAGGACAGGCAGCTTGCTCAATTCATGGAAAGGCATACAGGAAGTGATCAAGAAGTCTTATTCTGCAAGCCACTTGCAGTGGAGCAGCCAGAGAAGGGGGCTAGGGGGACAGAGTTGGTAGAAGTTGCAAGCAGCTGGGAGGTGGATAAGCAAGAAATGAAGATAATGGAGGCGCCTGATTGGGTGATGTGCAAAATTAAAGGAGTGAGCAGGTTTCTGGGAGTATCATGCAAGGGTTATAAGGGTGATTCAGTGTAGTTTGAAAAAATTGAGAAGAACAGATGGATGAACAGTGGAAGCAAAAGCAGAGGGACTCCAAAATTGAAGAGAGTTAAAAAATCTTCAGTCTTCTGTTAATAATAAGACAAGTAGATGGGTAGAGTGAAGTGGGGAAGGGGGGAGGAATCTGTTATACCTCGCTGTCCATGAAGTTGAAGCTGGTGAAGGGGTTTTTAAGAGAGTGGAAGCCTCTAGTAATCAGTTTACAGGAAACAAAGATACAAGAGATGTTAACAGGGATTTTGAGAAGTCTTTAGGAAGGGAGGTGGGTGGAATGGAAAGCTAAGGGAGCTGCAGGAACTGTATGGTCGCATTTTGATCATGTGGGAGTCAAGGGTTGTCACTTGTGGGGATTTCAGCGAAGGGCAGTTTATGGTTTCATGTAGATTCAAATTAATAGGAGATGGTTTTGTGTGGGTGTTTACAGGTGTGTATGGGCCAACTTCAGACCTGTGATGCTTGGGGGGTGATTTTAATGTGGTGAGTTCTCCATCTGAAAGGAAGAATTGCAGCAGAATGACAAGGGGAATGGGGGAATTTTCAGCTTTCATTAACAGATGGGGCCTTACTTATCATCCTATAGAAGGGGGAAGATACATTTGGGTAAATGAGAGAACTGATCCAGCCATGTCTAGGCTGGAGAGATTCTAATTGTCTACAGATTGGGAGACCCGGTTTCTAGATTTTCTGCAGGCATGCTTACTGAAACCTGTATCGGACCACCTTCTTGTTTTGTTGGACTGTGGGGGCTGCAAAGGGGGAAGGGGCCTTTCTGGTTTGAAAATATGTGGCTTAAAGAGCTAGGTTTTGTGGATAAGGTGGAGGAATGGTAGAAGAAGTATGAAGTCAACAAAGTTCCTGGTCATGTTCTAGCCATAAGGCTGAAGCTTCTTAAGAAAGACCTGAAGAGTTGGAAAAAAGTGATTTATGGTAATGTGAAGGTGAAAAAAGCTAGGCTATTGAAAGAAATTAAGGACATGCACAGCAAGGAGCATGAAGGAGGGCTTGGGGAGGAGGAAAAGGCAAGAAGAGATGAGCTAAAGGCCCATTTGAGGACAGTTTTGAAGGCCAAAGAAATTAGTTGGAGGCAAAAGTCTAGAGCTTTATGGTTGAAGGAGGGTGATGGGAATACTAATTTTTTTCATAGGGTAGCAAATGCACACAAAAGATTTAATAATATTCGGACAATGGTAATTGATGGAAACACCTTGAGTGAAGGGGTATCTCTTTGTTCTATCGGTCTTTGAATTTGGAGCGTTATAATGGAGATAAGATGCCGGGTCTTAATGGTTTCACCATGGCTTCCTTCCATGAGTGTTAGCGGGTTGTGATGGTCTTTTTTTCCTTTTGTTTTTTCTCAGCAGTTCTATGAGTCTGGAGCTTTTGAGAAGAGCTTAAATGCTTCATTTATTGCATTAATTCCGAAGAAGGAAGGAGCGGAGAACAGTTGGGATTATTAATTGATTTGTTTGGTGGGAAGCATCTAGAAATTGTTGGCTAAGGTGATGACTTGTAGGTTGAGAAAAGTCTTTAAGCATCCTCATCTCAGATGGCCAAAATGCTTTTGTTGGGGGCAGACATATTATGAATGGAGTTCTAATTGTTAATGAATGCATAGACTTGGGGAGGCAACAAGGGGTGGGGTGGGGGGTTTGGTGTGTAAGTTGGATGTTGAGAAAGCTTATGACCATGTAAATTGGGACTTCTTGTTATTCATGTTGAGAAAAATGAATATTGGGGAGAACTGGCAAGTTTGGATTGGGTGGTGTATTTCTACGGTCTCCTTCTTGGTGTTGGTGAATGGTGAGGCTACATGGTTCTTTCATAGCACTAGAGGCATAGAATGAGATCCACTTTCACCCCTCTTGTTTGTTATAGTGATGGAGGCTTTGAGTAGATCAATGGCTAAAGCAGTAGCATGTGGCCTTATAGATGGGTTTGGTATGGGTTGGGTTGGGGGGGGGGGGGGGAGTAAAGAGATCTCCCATCTCCGATTTGCGGATGACACTTTGTTTTTTTGTGGTGGTGGAAGAAAGATAGTTGAGATACTTGCAACGTGTTTTGTTGTACTTTGAGGTAGTCTTGGGTTTGAGGATCAACTTGGCCAAAAGTGAAATCATTCTAGTGGGGAAGGTAGATAGCCTGGCTTGGAATTTGGGATGTCAAGTGGGATTTTTCCTGCGGTTTATTTGGGAATGCCTTTGGGAGCAAGTTCAAAGAACAAAGCTATATGGACTCCTATCATTGATAGATTTTAAAAGAGATTGGCGGGGTGGAAAATGTAATATTTATCAAAAGGAGGCAAACTTATGTTGATCAAGTGAACATTATCAAGTATCCCCACGTACCATATGCCTAATTCCCAATTCTGGCCTCGGTGGATAAGAAATCTGACGAAATTCAAATAGACTTTAGTGAGTTGGGAAGGAAAATATGGGAGAAGAAAATGCATTTTGTGAGTTGGAACAAAATCCGAATGTCGTGAAAGGGTGGGGCTTGGGTGTCAAGGAATTGAGAGTGTTCAATAAAGCTTTATTGGGCAAATGGTCATATGGAGATTTGCTTTGGAGTAAGGTGCTTGGTGGAGAAGGGTGATTGAAGTCACATATGGGTGTGAGCTAGATTGGTGAGTTTCAAATATAGTGGAAGGATCCTTGGGAGTGAGTCTTTGGAAGAATGTTAGGAGGGGAGAGGAAGACTTTTATGAGAGGGTGGGCTTTGTTCTTGTTTGTGGAGAGATGGTGAGTTTTTGGGAAGATGTGGCCTTGAAAGAGAAGTTTCCTTATCTTTATCAATTAGCTTTGAATTTGGAGGCAAGGGTAGTGGATTATTTTTGGCCTTCGACTGATGGTCTAGTTTGGGAGCCTTGTTTTCGACAGGATTTCCAAGATTGGGAAATGGAGGAGGTAATGATTTTTTTGGATATCATTCAAAAGTTTATCCCTAAGGAGGATGGGTCAGATTTGTTAATCCAGAGGAAGGAAAGCCACAAAAGGTTCACAGTCAAGTCTTATTATAACGACTTGGCTAGTAAAGGAGTGGTATTTTCCGTGTAAAGTGGTTTGGAAGACTAAAGCCCTGTTTAAGGCTGCATTTTTTACTTGGTCCTTTGTGTGGGGGGCGGTATTCACCATGGATAACCTCCAAAAGAGAGGTTTTCATCTCACGGGCAGGCGTTTTGAGTCCATTGGCCATCCCTCCTTCATTGCTCTTTTGTTCTCCTTGTTCGGTTGTTGTTGGATTTTGCATTCTTCGGTATTGGATTTCTTTGAGAAGTTGGTTGGGGGGTGGAGGGAGGGGAAAAGGGAGGAAGGTTTGGAGGATAGCACCCATTTTTGGGTGAATGGGTTTGCTCCCCTTGGGCGTTTTCTGATGAGTACTCTTAGTTGTCAAAAAAAGGATACATATATAGGCTGCTTGACTCTTCCACTCTTTCTAGGACTTTGACTTGGAAATTAGAAAGTAGAAACTAAAGGCTTATAAAAAACCATCTAAACCAACAAAAAAAACAAACTAAAAGCCCCAATAACATCACTTGACTTGAATTGAGACCCATGATTGGTATTGCTCATGTCCATAACATCTACAAATTGCTGTCTTATTTAAGCTTGCTTTTTCTTGCATCTTTTATTGGTTGGTCTCTTCTCCTTTTTAGTTGTTCGAGGATAGCTCATTCCTTGTTTCTTGTAATTCTTCCTAGTCTAAAGAAAAGGATTAATACATGATGTTACGATTTAATAGATGTGTAGTACATACAACGCTTTTAAATAATTCATGGAATCTGGCATCATATCATGATGAAATCCCAGAAGAAGTGTTAATTTTTTAAGGCTTTATTAAATTAAGTCCTTGATTGTTGTAAATTACGTTTACATCCATATACATATCTGGGTCATACTCTATTTATCTTTCTGTCCAGTGGTGAAAGTGGAGCTGGAAAAACTGAGACAGCAAAAATAGCAATGCAATATTTGGCTGCACTTGGAGGTGGTAGTGGAATAGAGAACGAAATATTGAAAACTAATCCGATTTTGGAAGCCTTTGGTAATGCAAAAACATTAAGAAATGACAACTCAAGTCGTTTTGTAAGTTACTTATTCTTTTACATGGACAACTGAGTTGTTCTTTTGGTTAACACACACACACACACACACACACACATGTATTGAGATTTAAAAATTGGTAATAACTGGTAACTGGAATTCAATTTCTGAAAAATGGCTCTTTTCCCTTGCTAAGTAATGATAATCAAAGTGAACCTGTCACAGGGAAAGCTGATTGAAATTCATTTCAGTGAAACTGGAAAAATATCGGGTGCCCAAATTCAAACTTGTAAGATGGCTTCCATCGTTGAGGTTCTGCATTGAGTTTGTTACTTACTATTTAGTATTTACTGTTTGTAAATATGAAGGCTGACCTAAATTTTTTCGATTTTTTTGGGGCTCCTGCCAACATGGTTTTAATTATATACAGTTTTACTTGAAAAGGTATTTCTTATTCCTTTGCTCTATGATTGTTTTCTGTCTGATCCCATGATGAGTCACTAATCCAATTTGTTTCATGAACAGTCTAGAGTGGTCCAATGTGCGGAGGGAGAAAGGTCATATCATATATTTTATCAGCTTTGTGCAGGAGCTCCACCTCCTCTGAAAGGTATCAATTTCCTCTACACCTATTTATATTTGTTCAATGATAATTTTGTCATATATTATGTTTAGCAATTCAATATCTTTAACTTAGACATTCTGCATCTTCATTTAAACTTGCCTTCTCTTTTTCTACTTCCTTTCCTCTTTTGTTAGTATTCTTTGTGCTGTATTGAGTACACTAGTATCTTGAGCATTCAATTACTGATGGAAGGAATGGAAGGTGTTTTACTTGGATATAAATTCTGATGACTGTTGGGCCCACTATTTAATCCATTGGTCCTGGTGCTGTTTCTATGGCTGTATTACTCGGAAAGAGGTGGTAATTGTGTAGTGGTGCTGCTCAAGGAGAAGGTGGTGGTGGCAGCATAGTGATTGTGGTGTTGTCTATGCATTCTATTTTTCAATATACCTATGTTTTTTATATAAATAATTGTCTATGCAATATTCGAATTCTACTGAAATGCCAAATTCTGGAATAGCACTACTCTGACGTGAAATTGAAAGCAGAATTTGGGCAAGATTTATCTGTCTCAATTCTATGGAGGATCAACTATATTTAAATTTTGTTCAATGCATCCAACCAAAAGCCTGAATCTGTATCTATTCACTTTCTCATCCAACTATACCCTAAAGAGCTGGAAACTATGTAATTCCCATTAACCTTGTCTTTGAACATCATCCCTCTTTCTTAGGGCTCAGTTGTCAGTGCAGAAATGTTGTTTTGATGAAAGAATCTGTTGTTTGCATCTACCTTTCATTATAATAGAACAAGTTTACACCATCAACACTTAGAAATCAAGTTAATTCCTCCAGGATATAATGGAAAAATAGTTTGATGTTTATATTGGATTGTTATCTATTTAATAGTTTAGTGTCCTGTTTGCTGCATCACTTGTCATGACACATTCTCTTACTAGAATTATTTATAGGTGTTATATGTATATTTTATTCATATCTTATAGTCCATGCCTACATATTTATTGCTTTCGCTTTATTTTCTCTGTAACACAGAGAAATTGAATTTGAAGAGTGCAAATGAGTATAAATACTTGAAGCAAAGCAATTGCAATTCAATCGCTGGGGTGGATGATGCAGAACGATTTCACATTATAGTGGTACTTTATTCTTCTTATGAACTGAATTCAACCGTCAGCTGTTTTAGACTTTTGTTTTCGTTTTTCATTAGATTCTTAATTTTAGCAGCAGGGGGTTTATGTGCATGTTAACTTTACCGTGGCTGGTTGCATTTTTCAGGGAGCTTTGGACATTGTTCATGTTAGCAAGGAGGACCAAGAAAGTGTCTTTGCGATGCTGGCTGCAGTGTTGGGGCTGGGGAATGTCTCCTTTACTGTGATTGACAATGAAAACCATGTTGAGCCTGTGACAGATGAAGGTAACAATATTCCGTAGGCACAAACTTCGACAGTCGCATGGTTGTCTCTGCATTTCTTCTTCTCCTCTCGTTTTTGTTAGGTGGTTCAGTTATTGTACGGGCGACAGAAGTCCTGCATCACTGTGCATTGTGCAATAAGTTACTGAACTGTTTGTGCCCACTTATCTGGTTGAGTTTTGGCACACAACTGTCTATTGCAGTTTTTTATCCACTAATGTTTTTTGCACTGAATTGATTTTGCATACCTATATAGGAATTAATGCAGTGCAGCCAGGGCTGATAGGGCTGCACAAGTGCTACCAGTTTCTTCGTACTATTGAATATAAATTTTCTTCCTCTTGGCTTTAATTTTACATTTATGCTTCATTATTGGCACACTTATACTTCTTTCTTAATTTATTTTACTTTATTGAACGCAACAAGTCAACTGGATTTGGAAAAGGGAACGGAATTTATATACTATTAGATGAATTTGACTGATTTCTATTTGGACATGGTGGATGAAATTCTATTAATTTAGCCCAAGTCATTATATTTAGGGCAATCCCAGGAAGCATTTGTATTTGGGAGAACCTGACTGTTTGTTGAGATCATTAAAGATTGCTAAGTATTATAGAGATGCTGATTTCAAGCAGTGTGACTTTACCTCATTGTTTCAGTACATTAGTTTTTTTTTTTTTTGGGTTTATAATGCAGTTCATTGTAGAGCCTTCTAAAGGGGTTATCTTAGGAATCTGATGTTGGAAATTTGTTGAAGAACCAGATAGTTTCTGCAGACCATGTAACATATCTGTTAGGATGGTTGTCAAGAAATGTAATAATGTTTCATCATAAAGGAATAACTATTTTTTGACAGTGGCTTCTGCATGGTGGGAAGTTCGTTACTTGGTGGCTGTAGTGATGGTGTGGTTTTGGATTGAACTTTGTTGCAACTTTTCACCTTCACTAGCTTTTTTCGCAGGCTTGTAAGCTATTGCACAAACAAAAATGCTTTGGTTTAAAAATCATGTTGCAGACGAATTAAGTTGTCTGGTCCTCATATTTCAACTGAAATCTGTCGAATTTGGAGTTGAAGTTTATGAAACAACTTTTAGCTTCATTATATAGTTTTCCAGCATGGCCATCCAATTCAATTAGTAGGAGAGGCTGATGATGTAATCAAGAAATTGTGTGACGAGTTCGTCATATCATATTATTTCAGGTGGAGAGCAAGGTAGCTGCCTGTCAATTTTTTTGGGAAATTTTTTTCCCACATGGTCTCATTTTTATTTATTTATTTTTGTGCTGGAAAGAATTTTGATTGTATTGATAACCCTACCATAAAGAAATGGTGATTCCAATTTGATGTGTTACGGCCCATGGTAATTCAAAGTCAATGAATTACTTTCTCCGACAGTTTTCTTTCGGAGAATAGGAACTTTTTTGAGTTGATTGGTGTGTATACTGGGTTTTCACTTCATCTACCTCTTACCACATCGATTTCTTGGCTGTGTAAGCTATCCTGCTGAAATGGAGTAAAACTTGGTCCCACATTTTTTTTTTTTGAGTTTTCTAGAGGAAAAGAATTTGGTATATTGCAAGCTCTTTATTTATCTATCATTTACTTTTTCTATTCTGTTTCCTGTTTTGATAAACTAATGATGTACATCTTGCTACATGTGTTTTATTTGTTTGTCTAACCCATTTCATTTGTGAAAAAAATACACAGGATATTGTCTGTAATGCATGTTTAATCTCACCACTTCTTGAACACTGAAGGTTGGATATTCCATTTTCAGGTCTAACTAATGTTGCTAAGTTGATTGGATGTAACATTGGGGAGCTTAAGCTAGCATTATCAACTCGAAACATGAGAGTTGGAAATGATAATATAGTTCAAAAGCTAACTCTATCTCAGGTAAGAAGAATTTTACAATGGAAACTTACATGTAGTGGGTTTAGTCAATTTACAAATGGCATTATAGAATTGGTTGGCATTTTAGTGGGTTTCTTCATGCAGTGATCTCTCTCAAGTTATTTCTTTGACTGAAATTTGGATATCGTCGAATTACTTAGTGTAGATATAAATAATCATTTCTTTGGGTACAAGGACCATTCTTCATCTTCCAACTCACCATGTAAAAGACTGCATAGATGGTCCAAATGCCTCATTTGGCTAGATTTAAGGGGATTTATACATGCATATGCCATAGGTTTGTCAAATTGGGGCCATAATTTGGAAGGTTTGTTGGCCTACTGCTTCTTAAGGATGTTTTCAAGGTGTGAGTTTTGGGCAATGCCTCGAGACTCAACTTTTGGGTTCAAATCTTCTGAGGCTTGCATGAGCTTAAGTTATTGCGAAAGGCCTGTTCTAGAGTAGGACCTATGTGACAGATATAAGGTGTGGATATGACGTCTCTATCAAGTTTATTCAATGAAACCCTACTAAAAATAGCCCTCTATCATGTGACATGTATGGTGGGTCTTGCTGGTTCATTATTCAGGTTGACTGAACTTTTCCCGTTATATTCATGTCTTGATCAATATCACTTCAAGACCTAGATGCATGCATTGATTTGTGTATTAGGTCTAGGTAGCATAGATTTGACACCGGTATACAACCTTATATCAAGAGTAGTTGGAACTGAAGTTTAGTGTTGTTTCAATAGATATACATGAAAATTACTTATCAAATACATGTACATACATGGAAATACTATCATCATGTTGGCATGGTCCCCTGATTTCAATTGACTAAAAATGCACAATCTTAATTTTCTTGAGATCATTATAGTAATATACAAGTTCTATGGTTCATCTCTTTTATACTCCCATTCAAAATATACAAACTAACACTGTGAATGCTCCTCCCGCCCGGGGAGTGTCTCTTCTCTGCATTTGAGTTGGATCCGACCATCATTGCTAGTGATCTGTTACCGACCCATTTAGGCTTATCTATGTATCAATTTATATAGATGTTTTGCCAGGCGTACTTCTTTACCTAGCCCATAGTACTTTAATTATGAGTAACATCATCATTAATTTCTCTTTTTTGATGGATAACTGAACTTACATAACAAAAAAGTTTCGCTTTTCATTTTATTTTGATTTTCAATCTTCACTATATCCTCGTTTTGCACTCCTAGTTTTACTAAAGTTACACTCAATATATTTCGTTCTCGTTTTAGTAATCTTGAATCCGCTTGATTCTAAAGCCTCTCTCCAAACTTCTAATTTAACATTTGATCCATTTCCTAGTTTCATTAATTAAAACAATGTCATCAACAAAAAGCATACACCATAAAACTTTATCCTGTATGTGCTTAGTAAACTCATCTATTAGCTTATCCCTTGTGTAGGCCTATTGTTATAAAAAATTCACCTGTTTCTCCACCAGTTGTCCTTACGATAGTCATAGTCTAATTATGCATGTCTTTTATTATTTCGATATATCGTTTTGTGACTCTTCTTTTCCAAAACCTTCCATATTAGATCTTGAGGAACTCTTATCATAGACTTTCTCTAAATCGACAAACATATAAGATGATTTTTCTTCTTGTTTCTATATCTTTTCATAAGTCTTCTTAATAAGTAAATACACATTATTATGTTAATCTTTGTTCTTTTTTAAAAATTTATTTATTTATGAATGCAGACATTAATGATTGTAGTTTTTAATTGTGCACATAAAGATCCTTGAGAAAACTATTAAATGAGGCGAAAGAGAGAGAAAAAGTAGTAGAAAAGGATAGAATCTGTAGGTGTTATATTGAAGCATTATATCCCATATTTTCTTAATAAAAGATTATTATTTTTTAAATATGAAATATAATATTTTTCAACGTGTCCACTATATTATGTGATTTTAAAAAAATTTGTAAACATCATATTGCAATTCATGGATATCAATAGATATATTACAATATTTTACGACTTTTATTCCTTGAGCGGCTACAGTTTATCGAGATGATGTTTGTTGTTTGGATGAAATTGTGTTTGGGTTCAGGTGGGGACAAGAGTAGTAGGCAGTTGGGATGGGTTGATCAAGTATCAAAATTTCGTTTTGTATTGTTTCGATCACCAAAAAAAGGGAAACATTTCGGAAACACAATGGAAACGGTAAAAAAAATTAAAATGTGAAACACTTGGAAACACAATGTAAAATATATGAATATGTGAAGATAAATATTATAATTAACTAATTGGTAGTATTTTAGGGTACACATCCATTCACACGACAGGGTACTAAAAATGAAATTGAGAAATAAACATAAATGTAAATTATTCATTAATATCAAATAATATTATACTAGTTAAAAAGTAGTATAAAAACTTTTAGAGATAATTTTTTATGTAATATGAAATTACTATATATATTTTTGTAGAATATGTTAAATTATCATTATTAAATACAATACTATAACATACCAAATCTTTACTATGTAATATATATGAATTAGACAATTTGACATAAGTTACATATAAAATAAAATTTAAGTAAAACAAATAACAAGTTAATGCTATTATAATTAATAACTATCAAAAAAATAATTAATAACTAACTAATAAAATAAATTGTTCATCTACGTTCTCATTTCCACTACTATTACTTTTTCTTATTTGTTATTTTTGAAAAAAACTAGAGGTATTTTCTTTTCATTTTGGGTTTTAATCTTTTTAACTCCTCTATTTGAGAAAAAATGGATATTATCTTTCGTTAACTTCTAGAATTATTGTTTATACAAAGAAATGCTTCGTTTGTTTTGATTGTTTCAACTAGTTTTGGTATGTTTTTAGGAAAACTAAGTATGTTTCGATGGAAACACTATTGTTTCCCTAGAAACATGTGAATTTCGGTATTCTACTTGTGTTTCGTTTGGGTTCACTAAAAAACGGAAATGTTTCGGTTGTTTCGATGGAAAAGAAACGAAATATTAATCCTTGGTGGTTGATGGTGTTAGTTGATTATAGTAGTAATGGTTGGTAGTGATGCCAGTGTAAATTCTGGAGGGGCGGGGGGGCGGGGGGGGGGGGGGCGTAGGGGGGTTAATTCCCCAGCATTGGTTGCCGGAGATGGCAAAGGCAACTATGATTTTAAGAGAAGACGACTGACAACTCTAATAATTAAAGAAAAAACTCAAAAGGACATATTCACCCTTCATATTTTAGCAATGTGAATACTATGCAAGGAGGGTACTTTTGACTGCTGAAAATTTGGGGACCATTTGAACGTTAGCGATAACTTGGGGAATTAGTTTTTTGCCAATGTATGTGGGTAGTGTGTTTATATATCTCATTGCATTTTACCAACAAGTTCTAGGTTGGTTGGTACCCTCCTCTACCTCTCCATATGGGAGGTTGAGGGTTCAAGTCCCCTTAAGGAGCAAAGTGGTGTGTGTATGTGAGATTTACCTATCAAAAAAATATATCTCATTACATTTTTTCATTCAGTGTAAGTTTGTTTTATTTGTATGATAGTTGAGATAGTTATATATTAAAAAATTTGAAATAGATTTGTTACTTAAGTTTCTTCTTGTTTAATCATGCTTAAACAATTAAAATGACACTGAAAGGCTTTATCTCCTCAATTTGTGTGGCTTATAACGTGTACATCTAGTAGTTTTGGTGACTTGTTTCACTTCTTCACCTTTTAATATGATGCTATGGATTTAATAACCACTGCTCTGGAACAAGGATCAAAATTTCGTTTCTTTTCTATTGAAATGGCCGAAATGTTTCCGTTTCTCAGGGAACCGAAACGAAACACTAGTAGAATATCGAAATTCACATGTTTTCATGGAAACAAAGTTGTTTCCGTAGAAACATACCGAATCAGTGGAAATATTTCTTTTGTATCAACAATAATTCTAGAAGTTAGTAAAGATAATATCCATTTATTTTTCAAGAATTAAGACTCAAAATTACAAGAAGATATTTCTATTATTTTTTCTAAAATAATAGAAAAGTAGTAGGGGAAATAAAGTGTAGAGAAACAACTATTTTAATTCTAAGTTACTTATTATAATAGGTTTAAATCACTATTTGTTTTACTTTTCATTTTATATGTAACTTGTGTCAAATTATCTAATTTGTAGATATTACATAGTATATATCTATTATGTTATGGTATTGTATTTAATTATAATAATTTTATATATTTTAAAATATATAAATTTTTTTTTTTTTTATAGGAAAACAGAGAATTTCATTAGCAGCCCAAGAAGGGCAGAAAACAAAAGGAGATATATTTTAAAATATATAATAATTTCATATTATATAAAAAATTAGCTCTAATTTTTTATACTATTTATAAATTAATAAAGAATTATTTGGTATTAATAAGTAATTTGCATTTACGTTTTTTTTTTTTTCAATTTCACCCTAGTAATTTGTGTGGATGGACATGTTCCCTAAAACATTTACAATTAATTAATTATACTATATATTTTTGCACATTTATATATTTTAATTTATGTTTTTAAAAAGTGTTTCTACGCATTTTAATTTTTTTCATTGTTTCCACTATGTTTCAAAAACGTTTCTGCAATGTTTCCATTTTTTGGGTGACCGAAACAACACTACGAAACAGAATTTTGATCCTTGCTAATGAACTCTACCAAAAAAAAAAAAAAAAAACATTTATGAAATGATTTTGTACAATCCAAAAGCATGAAAAATATAAAAAATTGCTTCATTCGTCTCAATTTGTGAATCTATGTCCCTTCAAAGATCTTCTTATGCCATTATTGTCATCTACATGATAAAAAAAGTCAAGAAAGATTGTATTTTACATTGTACAATGAAAAAAAAAATAGTTAGTCTTTAGTTTTAAACTTAAATTAGTGTCATTTATCATGAATATGATGTATATGTCTTAAACATGCACAAATATTCAATAAATAGGCTTATTTGTATAAATAAATAAATTTTAAGTTATGTTTCCACATGTTTTTAATTTTTTCTCCGTTTCCATTATGTTTCCGAAACGTTTCTGTTTCCAGATAGACCGAAACTAGACATCGAAACAATATTTTGATCCTTGTTTTGAAAATGAAATATAAATGGAAATTTATGGAATTATGAATTTTTTCTTTTAGTATGTCTGATGTATGAATTCAATGGACTGTCCCGGAGGTTTATCGACTTCTAATACTTGGATTGTTTTTCATATATTGTATTTTTCTAAGACTTTTTCCTATATGATGATTATTGAATTCTGCCTTCCATCTTCCAGGCCATTGACACAAGAGATGCTTTGGCAAAATCTATCTATTCTTGTTTATTTGACTGGTTGGTTGAACAAATCAACAAGTCGCTTGCAGTAGGGAAACGTCGTACCGGAAGATCCATCAGTATTCTTGATATTTACGGCTTTGAATCATTTGATGTATGTTCTTTTGCTTTTACCCTGTTTTTTTTTTTTATTTTTATGTTTTACTCTTTAACTAATCATGCTACATAATTTTTTCCCTTCTCAGAGGAATAGTTTCGAGCAATTTTGCATAAATTATGCAAATGAGAGATTGCAGCAACACTTTAATCGTCACTTATTCAAGTTAGAGCAGGAGGTAACTGTTCCATATGTTTGTCCGACTTCTATATATACTAATTTCTTAATACCTGCTAAAAACTACATATTGGAAGATTTTGAATGTCATGATTTCTTCTGTTGAGTTTCAGATTGAAATTTGTAAGCTGATTTTATCTTACATGAACAATAGAGTTTACGTTTGGGTTAACTAAAATTCAAGTCCACCAGAACCTAGCCCAGAATTGAAGCCTACTTTGAGAACCAATCTCCTGTCATGGTTATATACATATTTATATGTGTGTATATTTCTTTAAAGAAACTGGAAGTAGTTAACTAACTAATTTTTTGAGTGACCTTTGTTTTTATTTGTTTATTTGTTTATTTTGATAAGCAATACACATGCACCCATGTCCCACGTGGACTCAAACCTTACATGGCTACACCTATCCAATCAGAGTGGCAAGAGATATCCACTCATGCTAGCAGCTGGTGTAAATTTCGGAGTGACCTTTGATGACCATTAACTAGAGGAAGGGATAATAAGTAAATAAGCTCCATATCCTAAAAAAGCAAAATATGCATGCTTATGCTGTAGGCCTGAGGAATGAAAAATTTCACACGAAAAGTCTCCGTTCCTACTAACATAATGCAAGCCATAATCCTCAACTCACTGATTCACGAAATGAATACATATATCAATGAATTCTTAAGAATTATTGGTGGAGCACTCGTATCTTTATAACACAATAAAAAAGGCAGAAATGATAATTGTAAAATCATTGGATGTGGCAAAAAAAAAAATATTCAAGAAAGTCTATAGTTCACTCACTCTTCTTTTTCAAAATTTTTTGAATGATCAAAGCTTCATCAATTTGGAGTGACTGTAAGTGTAACACTAGATCAACTTATTTAGCCCAAGAATTATCTCACTTCATCGTTCATCCACATGCAGGCCTAGCATATATACAACAGAGAAAAATACGAGTATTAAGTACAATTTCTTCATCTTAATGAACAAGCGGAATTCTATTAATTGGAATAGAAAAGGTGGTTCCTAGTAATATTCTTTTTTGGATTGATGTGCCTAGTAATATTCGTGTCCAATTGAAGTAGAACTCTATCAGAAACATCAATGCTAAACTCCTCAACTTATTTATCCCTCTTTGTATTGGTTGATAAAAATTGCACATAATTGCTCAGCATACTATTTTGTGTAATAAAAGTTAGAATGAACATTGAATGTGTGGATAAGAAACTATTACATTTTGTGGTATGAGTGAATTACAAGTATTGAGTGATTTGAACTTCAATGGTAAGATCACATCGTATTGACTATTGATATAGATTTGTTTACCTTGGCCAAAATTGTCCACCTCTACATGTTGCTTTTAACCACTATTAGGTTCTTCCATGTATAATTTCAATTGTGACTTGGCACATGGTTACAGTGATATTGACACTCAAAACCTGTTAAAAAATCTTTATGATTTGCATGTCATAGATAGCACTGTTGGAGATAACCAGAGATGTAATTTTGCGTGTGATTGCACAACATATAATAGGGCCTATTTGGTGGTGTGTTTGAGAACTTTTTTTTCGTTTCCAAAAGCAGAACAGAAAGTTACACGGGGATTGTTTTTACCCGAGCATTTTTGAAAACCATTTTTGAAAAGATTTCTTGAAAGCGGCAGTTTTTTTTTTTTTTTTTTTGTGTTTGCGGCTCGTGTTCATTAAAAGATGACCATCTTTTAAAAATTTTATCATCTTCACTTGTGAAATTTTTTAAAGATTGAACTGAAAATGATAATGAAACCAAAAGGGGGCCCTCAACTTTTAATGACATGGGGAACCAACAGAACTACAACGTAAGAGATGCACACTTTGGAATCAAGGGGGGATCGAGGATGGAATCGAATAGCGAATGCACTAAAAACTGTCCATTTATGTATGAATGGTATTAGAAATGAGCATTTATCTTCCATGTGCCAGGCTTATTAGTCTTATCCTGCATTATTTGCATATGAACTATCAAAAGCTAAGCATCAAAGAACCAATCAGGCAAAGTAAACTCAAAATTACTTTGAAACTTCTCCATACTATGATGTAGAACTTGAGAAAGCACTGATTCTCTTTTTTGTTTTTGTGTACCTTAAGCAACCTCACAATGTTAGCTTTAAGGAAAAAAAAAAAAAAAACTATAATGCAGACAAATACTTTTCAATATAGAGGCCCACATCTATATATATTCGTTAAACTCGGACATCTCCTATTCTAGTGTCAAAATGTATTATCATTTTGTTAAGTAAAAAACCTAATTTGACGGGAAAGGGCTACCACTGTTATACCTTAAGGTTTGATTCATTATTATCTATGCTGTAAAGAGGAGACTTGCTGGTTCAAATTTCTTGACAAATGAACTTTCTTTTTCAGGAATATATCCAAGATGGTATTGACTGGGCAAAAGTTGATTTTGAAGACAACCAAGATTGTCTAAATCTTTTTGAAAAGGTATCGATCTTGTCAATGTATTAGCTTCTTTGTACTAATTGATTGCGTTCTTTCTAGATGTGTAGTACAGATAATAACTAGAATCTGTAGTTTTCAATTTGTTGCTGGTAGGCACACTAGACATGATCTTTCTAGGTAGTATTCATAATGATATGGTATGCTGCATGTATAGAAGTCAATACATATATATTTATATTTAATGACTTAATGAGAGCATAGTATTGATTCTTTCTCTATCTTGTGCAAGGAGGATATCCTTTTTTTATTCTCTATATTTCATGCATATTTGCATGGTTGTATTTTGATTTGTATCATCTGTTCACATTTTACATAGCTGCATGCCAAAGATCTAAACTTTGATTTTATGTGAACAGTGCACATCAGTTTCTTTTCTCTATTCTTCCCCTCTATTATATTGTATTATGATGAAATTAAGGTGAGGTGTGAATGAATGGAACTACTAATGAAACCAAATATTTAATGTTTTTCTAAAAAGCTTAGCCTACTGGTAATTATGGTTTACAATACATACACACACACATGCATACATTCATACATACGTACATATATATCTATATATATATAGTGCACTTCCTTGATGCCTTATTTTATTTTATTTTATTTTGGGCTTTCATACAGAAACCATTGGGTTTATTGTCACTGTTAGATGAGGAGTCCACCTTCCCGAATGGCACCGACTTGACATTTGCCAACAAGCTTAAGCAGCATTTGAATTCTAATTCTTGTTTCAGAGGAGAAAGAGACAAAGCTTTTACCATCTGCCATTATGCTGGGGAGGTAATTACATTGTCATTAGCAAATCCTTCATCATTTTTTCCCTCTGTGTTACATCTGACCATTAGAACTGTTTTATATTGCATGACAGAAGGTGAACAACTGAATGATCATCACTGGAGTTGATTTATCTAACTTGTCTTTAGTTAGGACTTAGGAGATGTATTATATGTGAAACCCTATTTGATGTTTGTTGCCACTTCTATGCCAATTGGCCACATGCTTTTTTTAGTTCATCTTAATTTCCATGAGATACTATAAACTTCTTTGATCAGATAACTAAAAAGAGACATTTTCAGATCATTTATTGTTGCTGCTGCCTGACAGTTTGGTAGTTCCACTTGCTCTTCACAGGTTATGTACGATACAACAGGGTTTCTTGAGAAGAATCGGGATTTATTACACTTGGATTCCATTCAACTTCTCTCTTCTTGCACATGCCAACTTCCTCAGATTTTTGCATCCAGTATGCTTATGCAATCAGAGAAGCCTGTTGCTGGTGCTTTGTTTAAATCAGGTCGAGCAGAATCCCAAAAGCTGAGTGTTGCAACAAAATTTAAGGTACATTTGCTTTCCTGAGCTTAGCAGGTATTAAAGATAACCTTGGAATTTCACATGTTCATAATTGTGTTAGTAAGAGTAGCATGAATATCTGAGAGAGGTATTTAGGGTCATTGGAAATTTTTTCTCCTTCTCTATATGCTTTCGGTGCTTATGACTTTTGAATTAAAAATTAAAAATTGAAGTGACATTAGAGGTGGGGTTATGTAAAATATTTGGAACGAAGTGTCATTCCTATATGCTGAGTGGCTACTTGCATGGATTGGCGATGCTTCTTGGGAAAAGCCACTCTATCAAAATGACTTTAATTAAAGATTTAAAAATGAGGCACAACTTGAGTCATGGAAGAACCAAAATATAATAAAGAAAAAGGAAATTAGATTGTGATGTCCTAAGCTGTATTATAGTGGCACATCAAATGTCACTTTTGCATTGTGTGTGATGTGTCTTTCTTATATTCTTTTGGATTTGTCTTTGATACAATTGATGGGAGTGCATGAAAATATGCTGAAATGGCAATACTTGAGGCTATACAAACTTTGTACCTTGTAAATTTGAGTTACTTGATATCATATTTATCGGAATCCGCCTGAACATTAACCCAGTAAGATGACTGGGTGGGTGGGTCATTCATCCAACCGACGGGTTAACTGGTCAGACCGGATCTATTTAATATTAATTTTAAAAATAAAAAATAAAAATAAAAATATATTAAATATATATATTTTAAAAAAATATGTACATGTAAAACATAATAAATGCTAAATATACATTAAAATATAAACATAAAATGCACCAATTTTGCATTAAGTGATTATCTACATCAGTTCATGCCCACCACCACTACCACCACAATGCAACCACTTCAGCCATCACTTCACCCCTTACCCCAGCCATTGTCAAACAAACCTGCACTATCAGTCTACCACTTCCACATTGTTTATGCATTCCCATCACAAACCCCCAGTATGTACACCTGACATATTACATACAAAACCCAGCTTTTTCTTGCATTTTGTTTAGTTTATGTGTATATCTTGAGTCCATATATATATATAGCAGTAAAGCAAAACCACCACAAGTGAACAACGGGTCTTCAAATACATACTGGGAGCGACCAACAGTAGATCAGTTGAGAGTTGGAGACGACCATGGACGGCGACGATTGGTGAGAACTGACTAGCGTTCAACAGCTAGGAACTTCAGGCTTCAGGTCTTCGAATTAAGGCAAATTGAAAAGGGAAAGAAGAGAATCTCTGATCGAAAATTGAAAAGAAAAAAGGGGCCCATTCATAGTTGAGCTTGTTTTGTGTTTAAATTGACGAAACTACGCTTAATCTGTTTAAACATTTAATTGAAGTATGGGTAATATGGTCTTTCACCAAGTAATTCTAAAAACTGGATGGTTGAATAAAACTCAGCATGGTTCAACCTGCCGGTTTTCTGGTTCAATCCGTTTCACTGCCTTATCCGATCAGAATGATGACCCAGCCCAGTTTAGGTCCCGGTTCCCGTTTCAACTGGCCGGGCCGGGCTGGTCTGGTTTTAATAACTATGCATGATATTGAAGGGGATGTTTTTTCAGGATTATAGTTGGCTTCTATACCTGATATATTCCATTTCTTATGTTTAAGGGCCAACTGTTCCAGTTAATTCAACGTTTAGAGAATACAACACCACATTTCATACGTTGTATCAAACCCAACAACTTACAATCTCCTGGAATATACGAGCAAGGACTTGTATTGCAGCAGCTAAGATGTTGTGGAGTTCTGGAAGTAGTCCGAATATCAAGATCTGGCTTTCCTACGAGGATGTCTCATCAGAAGTTTGCCAGAAGGTAATGAAAGATATCATCATTATCATTTTTTACGATTCTAGTTTTATTGGCACATGATATGTTATAATTATTTCTCAAACATATGTTTTTAATTTTCTTCTTTTCTGCCTCCCCTCCCTTATAATTTGATTGCTGCACTAGGTATGGTTTTCTTCTGCTGGACCATGTTGCATCCCAAGATCCACTCAGTGTTTCAGTTGCAATTCTTCATCAATTCAATATTCTGCCAGAGATGTATCAAGTTGGCTACACAAAATTGTTTTTTCGAACTGGACAGGTAAGATGAATATATATGGTTGACTTTGCAGTCCTCTTTTCTTTATTGCAGTTATTTATTTCTTATTTTTTTTTTTTGCCCGGGAAAGAAGAAGGGGGGGAGGGGGGTAACAATTTACTAGTAAATGGAAATGAAAAATTTTGGGTCAAGATGTCAAGACTTGTCTCTCATCTAGGTAAACCTCAAACATTTATCATGCTTGAACACATATTGGCCAACCAATCATGTGTCAAGGAGAAATTTTTATTAATATTCTGTCAGACAGACTAGTTTCTTGCCACTTCCAGGTCTCATCCCTTGATAATGCAGTAATTTTTCCTGATGAAAAGGAATGGTAGAACCAGGGATCAAAATTTTGCTTCGTTTCCATCGAAACGGCCGAAACACTTCTGTTTCTATTGAAACGGCCGAAACGTTTCTGTTTCCTAGTGAACCAAAACGAAACACTAGTGGAATACCGAAATTCACATGTTTCTATGGAAACAAATTTGTTTCTGTAGAAACATACCGAAACAATGAAAATATTTCTTTGGTATCAACAATACTTCTAGAAGTTGGTAAAAGATAATATCAATTTGTTTTTTAAATGGAGGAGATTGAAACCCAAAATTATAAGAAGATATTTCTATTTTTCTTAAAAAATAATAGAAAATGAAAAGTAAAAGTAAAAGTAATGAAATAAAATGTAGATAAATAATTTATTTTAATATTTAGTTACTAATTATAATAGATTTAAATTAATATATTTTTATTTATTATATTATATGTAACTTGTGTCAAATTGTCTAATTCGTGAATATTACACAATATATATTTATATTTTATGGTTTATAATAATTTTACATATTTTATAGTAAATATATAACAAATTCATATTATATAAACAAATTAGTTCTAAATCTTTTATATTAGTTTTTAATAAGTAAAGAGTTATTTAGTATTAATGACTAATTTACTTTACGTTTTTTTTTTTAATTTCACCCTAGTATCTTTTTATGTGGATAGACATGTACCCTAAAACATTTTCAATTAATTATAATATTTATCTTCATACATTTATATATTTTACTTTATATTTTTAAGTGTTTTTATATATTTTACTTTTTTTCATCGTTTCCACTATATTTCCAAAACGTTTCCAAAATGTTTATGTTTTCTAGGTGACCGAAACAACTCTACGAAATGAAATGTTGATCCTTGGGTAGAACTTCCTTGCAGAATGAGATGTCTCAAGTTATGCTTTTATGTTTACATTATTGTGTGACATTAGATTGTGTAGGAACAATCAAATAACAATTTCTGGTTCTTCTTTGTTTGGATAGCACACATGATATCTGATGATTGTGTTCAATACTATTTTGCTTTGTTTTCTATACTATTTACGTAGCTATTTCGGTGCTCTTGTGACTTATCTTCAGTTGGAAGATAAGACCAGGACAGGGTTTTCCATTAATTTTTGAAGTTCTTACACTGTAAGAAAAATTTCATGTTTATAATAAATGGTGCCAGTATTAAATTTCATGTTTATAATAAATGCCAGTATTATGCATGAAATAGAGTGAAACCTTAAAATTTAAATGTGAAAGGGATAGTGATAGAAACCGGATTGCATATACGACATTTATGAAGGCAGCTAAAATTATCCCTCACAATATTTTTCTTATTGGATAACACATTCTACACATTGTGAAAGTTTAATTTTAGATTAAATTATTGGGGTGTTTTGGGTTGTCAAGAAAGAAAAATCTTATTCTACATATTGTCGTTAGTTTTTTCGAGGTAAGTTCATTGATGTTGGGGATTGACTATGGCTAAAGTAGATGTGTTTCCATGATGTGTATATTGATTTTTGTTCTCTGTGTCACTTACAATCTAATTCAGATTGGGGTGCTTGAGGATACAAGAAATCATACCCTTCATGGCATCTTACGTGTTCAAAGCTGCTTTAGAGGTCACCAAGCTCGCCGTTACCTCAAGGAGTTGGGGAGAGGAATTACCACTCTTCAGTCATGTATGTCTGTTTCATCCTGTAGAGTGAGATTTTTTAGTGGTTTTAGGAATATACCTTATTTGTCTTAGAGGGCATTGGGGAATGGTTTTTACAAATCTTTTATTGCAGTTGTTCGAGGTGAGAACACTAGGAAGCAATACACAGTCCTACTACAAAGACATAGAGCAGCTGTGATCATTCAAAGGCAGATGAAAGGCATCTTTCAGCAGAAAAAGTTCAGAAATGTCTATGATGCATCACTTCTGATACAGTCAGGTACTGTTTCTATTTTTATTTTATTTTTTGGTAGGTCAAATATATATAAAACACCAAGGCCACATTTGATACACTTTAATGGACTTGGGAATGGAATCGTCATTCCCAACTCCCAAGCCCATTCTATTACGGCGTTATGTACAACAAATTCAACCGGAATGGCCATTCCCACTTTGCACAACTTAAGGAATGAGTTTCATTCTTAAGAAACAAGATTAGAAGAAAACAAAATTTATTACAAGTTATTTACATTTACAACCAACACACAAAATGACCATTATATATATACAGAAGCATACATAGGCTCAAAAGAGATATTTGCAAGTCTCGCTATACAATTTTACAAAATCTTCTTCCTTAAGTTCCGTCCCCATCTTAAACTTCATTACCTGAAAAATTGGTTGGAAAATGGGATTAGCTAATAAAGTTCAATGAATAATGTTAATGCCCTGTCATGGGTTTTTATAACAAAAGAACTTTAAATAAAACCATGGATATCAAGTATTACTGAAACATTTCAAATATATTTTCAGAAATGAAATTGCTATTTAAATATTTGAATAGCAATAAGTAGCCTAATAAAGCTCATAACAGACATCAAATATCATTTAGCATGCCCATTACAACGGTCGGAACGGAAGAATCCGCATCGACTCGGATTCTAAATGGAATGTCATGTATAATGACAGTCACTTATAGTGACACCGAAGAGATTTGTGGCCTACTTACGGGTCTATAGGCTCTTGGTCCCCCATTAAGGACATAATAAAAGAGGCCCGTGTAATGGCATCTATAGAAACACATTCTAAATCATGTGACTATCCATGGATTTGCAAATCTATTTATCAAACATACTTGTAAAATGTACTTCAATTTTATCAATAGAGAATATAGCATAATGCTTTGCTTGTTAAAACACATATTAATATGTTTGACAATATCGCATTCAATTCACTATTTCAGGGAACCAGATTACTCACCTTGTGCTCTTAAAGCATTCCTTGATTCTCTTTCTTTCTCAGGGAACCCTACATACATATATTTCATATTAGAACCATATTTGAATTCAATGTAACATTATTTAGTTACGCTCGTCCCATTATAGTTCAACAACACAATATGGGATTCTGATAAAATCCCTCATATTTTAAATTCATTGGAGCTTCCTTTGACTCTTGTTAGAATTCATTTACATTAAATATAAGATTTTTAAACAATTGGGATTGCAGCTGCCCTATCTTCATTTATTATGCATATAAGCTTTATTTTTAACTTCCAAGTGTTGGTTGTTTCAACACTTATATCTAGCATCTTGAATTATCATTTAGATTAATCATTTAACTTTAATTAAGGTGTTTTTCTTTAATTTTCAGCAATATTTTTCCTTACCAGTTCTCACATTTATAGTTCCTTTGATAATCTAATCATACTAATTATAACCTAGGTAGTACTAGGGTTGTTTTAACACTATTAATCATTAACCAATTAATTTAATCAACACTCATTAATCATGATGCATCCTTCTTACTATTCCATGCAAAACTTGTTAGGACTTCAAGACTAGTTTAGAATTTCATTCAATTCTTAATTGAATTTGAGTTCTTAGTGATTTTTAAATGTTTCTTTTCCGATTAAATGAAAGAATAAGAGATTAGGATCAGAATTCATACTTTGATTGTTCAAGAATTCAACTTCTAGGTTAGTCCTCCTTAAGCTTCTTTCTTTTTCTTTCTTGTTCTCTTGTTTTTTCTACTTTCTTCATTGCTCTATTATTTTGTCCAACACATTTTAGAGAGCTTCTTGCTTGTCTCTAGAATTTATTTTGTAAGGCATAATAGATACAAACATGTATCTATATGTGGGTTAGGTGTGGCTTTGTGAATTCCCACATAATTGAAGTGTCTTGCTCTTATTTGCTCTATTTTTCCTCTCTCTTATTAATCTTATTTTTATCCCTTTTATGTGTGTGTATATATATATATATCATATGTATAATACATGCATACATACATACATACATACATACATATATATATATACATATATATAGAAAATTTTTTACACAAGCTCCTTAAGAATAGTCAATAATGGGGAGCTAGATATTCAAAATTGTGGGTCCTTTCCCCATGTGAGCAATTTTCTTTCTTACCTTTCTCTAATCAAAATTAATTTGGATAATTATAATGTTTAGGTTATAACTTAGGATTAGTACAAGTCTCCTTCACTTAAACACCTTAATTAACCCAATTAGGATTAACTTAATTTACTAACCTTGTATTAAGGTTACTAATTAAACATAATTAGCTTAGATATAACAATTTTAAGAACCTTCCAATAATCTATCACAAACTAGTTTAAGTTAGCTAAGTATGCTCTAATTATACTTAACCTTAGAACAAGGATTAACCTAATTAATCATGTTTTAGCTCAATAATCATTTTAAAAGCCTACTAGAAATATCGTTTTGTTCCTAATTTTTCCTACTAAGATTTTAATTATTGCCTTACTATCCATACTAGTAAACTCATCATTTTGAAGCATATAATCATGCTTAGGGCATACTATAATCTTCAGTTTATCATTCTTTGAAGTGGATTCACATATAAAAATAGAGTATAATGAAAGTAATAAGATCTAGGATATTACATATATACACATACTAGTATTAATTAATCGGAATTGTTGGTTGTTACCAAACAAAGGAATGAAATGGATTAAGAAATGGTAATTCTTATTTCATTCTCACATCAAGTCATTTCTCAGTTCATTTGATTCCAATTTAGCAAACGTGGCCTAAGAAAATGGGAAAATGATTACAAATGCAATTAACAAAATTAAATACCTCCAAAAATAATTGGGAAATCTCAAATCACTTTTATTAGAATGAATGACTGGGTTAGCTTGGGACACTCCATTTGGAACCCTAATTGAAATCCCTTTAGTCTAGGCAGGCTTCAGTTAGACTTTGCAGGGGTAGTTTCCAATACCACATTAACTATATGCTCTTCTTGATTCGTACGGTTTTCACAGTTATACGTGGCTGGTTAGTCAGAAGATGCTCAGGAGACGTAGGATTACAGCAATTTGGAGGCAGAAAGGTATTCATTAACTCTGCTGATGCTTTTTTTTTTTTCTCGTGATGTAATGATTAAATTCTTTCGTGTTTATGTTCATCCATGAAGCATGAGCACAGTGTATAGTGGAAGCAAAATATAACAGAATGAACTCGATGCATTCAACCCAAGCTCCATAATCCAATAGGAGCCCTCCACATGGCCAAATATGAGAGTACTTTCAAATCAGAATAATAATACTAATTTTCATTTTCCCTCTTGGTAGCATAATTAATGGTCCTATAGAATTTGTATTATACTGGCAATAAGTTGCTAAAAATAATCCTAACCAAATACTAATCTATAAGGATTGAAATTGAACTACCAAAAAACCAAAAAAATAGCTAAAAATAAAGAAATAAAATCATTAATTCTAAATAAATAAAATAAAAAACACCAAACAATTATAATTAATACAGGTAATGTGTTCTACATCACAAGATTCTCATATAATACTAGCACACGACAAATCCTAAAAAAGTAGGATAGACCGATAGAGACATAGGACAAAGACATGAAAACAAAAGAATTATATATATATTTGTATACTAGTTTTATAACACGTGCGTTGCACATAAATAGTTATCAAATAGTTATCAAAAGTATTTAATGTGTAAGTTTTTGAAGATTAAATTGAACTAAACTCGGAAAGGAGAATGAAATTGAAAATAAAATTAAATAAATTCAAATAAAATATAATTATTTACTTTGAGATTAAAAAATTAAAATATAAACAATAAAAAAATTCTAAATCAAATAGTAATAATAAAAATTGGTAAAACATCATCCAGCTAATGGATCCTTGTTTTTCTTTTTATAAAAAAAGTTAATTAAAAAATATTATTTATTCACCAAAAGAAGATTTCAGAAGTAATTAAGATTAAATTATAATTACTGATGAAATCATGAATAATAAATTCATCATTTAAAAAATATTTTTCATGTTATTTGCAATTTTAATTTTCAAAATTTCTTATCCCCTCTCTTCCCACTCTTTGAAAAGATGAAAATATACTTCTAATTTCATATTTTGGATAACATATCCAACTTTTTTCATAGACGAATTAGCCTAGTTGATGTAAATAATGTTTTTTGGCGTGCCTCTGTTCGTGTCTCCAAGTGTGTGATCCACCGATTCATTGAGTGACTCTTTCTTACTGCTGGGGTTCCTATCTCTAAAAACTCAAATGCAAATGACTTGATCAAATATCATTCTCTAATCTCTATTATATATACTTCATATATTTTGTAATATATGTATATTAATATTTTCATTTATTTTGTTTAAGTGTATTATAATTAATAATCTTACAAAAATTTGAATGATAATATAATAATCTTATTGTACTTATATCTGTACTTAAAGATCTTGTTGTGGGAGGATTAATAATTATTTCTTCAAAGTTTTTTTTAATAAATTTGCAGGGGCCTGACTCCCTACCTTCTTTGGATTTTTTTAAATAATACAATATTTAATTATTTTTCATCTTTTCCTCTTTTTCTAAATAATTTCTTGTTCAAATTCTTTAGTACATTTGTTGGATTGATTATTCTCTTGTTTTTTGAATGCATATTAATGAATTAAAATGAATATATATTACAATGTAAATTTTTTAATCAAAATGCATCATTCAATTTCCCAACTTTAACTATATGTGTGATCAAAAGAATTAAAAGGAAAAATGAGTCCAAATAGTTTTAGAATTATAGAAGGAAAAATAATTGTTTAAAAATAAATAAAATAAGTGGAAGAAAATAAATAAATAAGAAAATAGTTTAAGAATTCTAAAAGAATACGAATCTTAAAAAGAATAAGTAAATAGGAAGTGGAGAGATGATGCAAAAGGTAAATAGAAGAAAAAATGGGTCAAATGACTTTATAATCTCAAAAGAAAATTGTGCTAAAAATAAACATAGGTAGAGAAAAATTGGAACAAAAAATTATTCATCCAAAAAAAATAAAAACAGAAAACAAAAATATGATCAGACAAAATGATAAAAATTAATACAATGTATCAAATGAAATAATACAACTAAATAGATATTATGGAGATCAATTTTTTGACATCTATAAAAAGTATTGTAATAATAGAATATAAAATCATTTCTAAATCTAAGTAAATAATAATTCACAAAACACATGTCAAATGAAATTATACAACTAATTAAACATGTTATTGTGATCAGTTTTTAGTTTATATCATTTTCCAAAGACCAATATTGTAATCAAAGATAGTCGAATACAACAAAATATATTATTTTGTTGAGCATGTTATAGTGTTACCTATTTATTCAATTGTTGGAATTAATTTAAATGTCTGCTCCGTGTTTTGGGGGCCAATCTATGAATAGAAATTTGTAATAAACAAAAATAAATTAGAATCAAATAAAAATAAAGAACAAAAACTATAATTTTTTAATACAAAAAATATATATACAATATATATTGCAATTAAGCTTATATAGTGATCTTAATTAAATTAATTTAGATGGAGTTAACTACACGCATTTTAGAATCCTAATTACCATGTCTATATTTATATTTATGTTCATTTTCTTTAAATGTATTATAATTAAGAAGCTTACAAAAAATTAAATGATAAAGACTATAATCTTATTGTACTTTGATCCATACTTGAAAGATCTTGTTGTGGGAGGGTTAATAATTATTTTTGTTCTTTAAGTTTTTTATTTTTAATAAATTTGCAGGGTCTATGCCAAACTTGCTATAATATGTTTTAGTTGTTTTTAATCTTTTTCTCTTTTCCTAAGTAAATTCTTCCTCAAATTCAATAGTTACATTTGTCAGATTGATTATTCTCTAAATACACAAGTAATTTTAAAATGAATATATATATTACAATATAAATTTTTAAATCAATACATCATTCAATATCTTAACTTTAACTATTAGTATTTATCTAAAAGGAAAAGAATTGCCTTAAAAATAAATAGAAGTTGAGAAAACAGTGGGAAAAAACTAACCCAAAAAAATTAAGGAATGAGGTGGAAATATTGAGATGTGTGACCAAAAGAAAAAAAATCCCAACTAGTTTTACAATTATAAAAGAAAAATAATTGCTTAAAAAAGTAAAATGAATGGAAGAAAATAAATAAATAAAAAGAGCCAAATAATTATAAGAATCCTAAAAGAAAACGAATCTTTAAAAAATAAGTAAATAGAAGATGAAGAGATAGAGAAAAAAGTAAATGAAAGAAAAAAAATGAGTCAGATTAATTTGGAATCTCAAAAGAAAAATGTTGTAAACATAAACAGAAGTGAAGAAAAAATGGAACAAAAAAATTTTCCAACTAAAAAAAAAAATAAAAAATGATCAAAATTAATAAATCCTATATATCAAATGAAATAATACAACTAAATCAATGTTATTGTAATCAAATTTTTAACATCTATCATTTTACAAAAATATTGTAATGATAGGATATTCAATCATTTCTAAATGAATCAAAATAATTAGTAATAAATCACACATCAAATGAAATTATATGACTAATTAAAGATGTTTTGATCAAAATATTTAAATTTTTATCATTTGGATTAATAAAATTTGATAAATCATTTACCAAATAAAATGATCCATAGTACTGATTGTTGAGGATGTTATAGTACTACGTATTTGTTCGATTGCTCGAATTAAGTTGAGATAAAAAAAAATTAGAGTCTGATAAACTTCATTTGGCGTTAAATGAGACATGTAACATTTTAATAATTTTGTTATTACGTAATGGAACTTAATTACAAAATAAAAACAAATTAGAATCAAATAAAGCTAACGGTATAGTGATAAAGAAAAACTATAATTTTTTTTTATACAAAAGCTATATAAATATACTAAGAACGGACACGGACATGGGATATGTATACGACACGATACGAACACGCAAATACGTTATTTCTATAAAAAAAATGGACACAGACATGTTAAATATATATAATTTTTTTTTATATTTTTTATATGACTATATAATAAAAACCTAATGTTATTACAATTAAAATTGGTATAAAAATACACAAATCACAAAAATATTATTAAGATATTAAAATAACAAAGCCATTCAATAAAAATAAAAGAACTTTTTCATTTAATCATTAACATGCATGGTTTAATTGTTCGAGAAGTGTCCAAGAGTGTCGGTATCTGACACGGACACGTGAACCAAAGTTTGTGCTTCATGGTAAATATATGTATGTGTGTGTGTGTGTGTGTGTGTGTGTGTGTATATATATATATATATATATATATATATATATTGCCAATATGCTTATAGGATGATCTTAATCAATTAATTTAGATGGAAAAACTACATATCTTTTAGGTTCCTCATTAAAAAAGAATTGCGAAAAAAATAGAAGACAAAACAATGAGGTAGAATTGTGGTCAACATTACAGTTTGACAAACTTCATTAGCATTCAATGGAAAAGATGGCATTTTAATAACATTGTTATTACAAACAGTAAAGTACAAAACAATTGGAATCAAATAAAATTCATGATATAATGATAAACAAAAAAACTAAAGAAGCATCACCTTTGGTATTACATTTGGATTTCCATCTCAGTCGCTCTTCATCCAAGATCCAAATTTATCAGTATGCACGCCAGTGGACATGGCTTTCTAGTATGCGGACAGAAAGAAATGCAGGATAAGCATAGAAGAATTAGAAAATCACATACTACAGTCCATTCACTTAATTATTAAACAAAAATTATAGTGCCTTTTGAAGAGCATAGTAAATTAGCAACCTAGATAGTGTCACGACTCATGACTTTACAAAAGGACCGAAGAAATTTGGGAGAAACGTAGAGAAAAAGAAAGCGGATTAAAGAGAAAAGTTTTTGTAAAATTAAAATTTCAGAAAGAGTCCTAAATTTGATTGGTTAATAATGTAAAATTTTAGAAAAATTGACTTCCGGTTGAACTCATCTAATAGTTTAAAGTTATTTAAATTTATTGAAAGTCTCTTGAGTGAACATACTCCTTAATTGAAGGGATTAATCAATGAAAAGGCGTTTGTGAGATAAGAAATTATCAACTGACCAATTTATTTTTTTAATCACTAAGTTATTGTCTCAATTAAGGAGACTAAAAACAAAATATTTTTTAAAAATTTAATTTTATATGGAACCCAATTATGTGTCGGGTATCTTCTTTTGATAATAATATGCTAAAATAAGTTACCATTTCAATTAAGGAGACTAAGTAAGAGGGTATTTTTGTCAACTTAAAAGTTACCATTTCAATTAAGGAGACCAAGTAAGAGGGTATTTTTGTCAACTTTAAAAAAGGTTAAAACAAAAACAACTCTTACTTTTATATATAGTATAGATAGAAAAGAATAAAAATACATATAATAAGCATTACTTTATGACAATTAACATATCATAGCAATGACGTGTGCTTATTTATGTGTATTCATAGGTAGATTTGTATTGGTATATGCTAAAAAGTATAGGCACATATAGGATACGACACGAGATAAATATGGATATGCGGACATGACATTTCTCAAAAAAGTAGGGTACAGATGCGTCGATAACATGTTGAATATATATATATATATATATATTTATATTTGTTATATGATTATATAATAAAAACCTAACATTATTTTAATAAATATTGGCATAAAAACGCACAAATTACAAACATATTATTAAGAGATTAAAATAACAAAGTTATTAAATAAAAATTTAAGAAAATTTTCATTTAATAATTAACATACATGATTCAAGTTTCAAAAAAAATTTACTAACTACTACATCAAACTTATAAATGTGCATATGTAACAAAAAAAAAAAAAAAATGAGAAGAGAAAAAGGAGGGAAAAAATCCAAAAAAAAAGAAAGAAAATAAAACCTGTCCAAAACGTGTACTAGCGTGGATTAACTTGTCCTAATGTGTTTGAAATTTAGAAAAAATAAAAAATTTGGATACTCTTTTTGCGTGTCCGACACTTGTCCGGAAAGTGTTTGACATGTGTCTATTATGGACATGCAAACAAAAATAGTGTCCATGCTTCATAGGGTATTGTGTGCTTGCTCATTTGAAGGAAACCTTCTTATATATTATTATACTATGATAATCATACCTATAAATTTCATAGAAAACTTTTAGTAGATTTTTCCTTTTACACATTTTTTTCTATACTAGAAGGTCATATCCTACGTTTAAGGTGTACAAGAATTATTTGTTGTGTTCTCGAAATTAAGAATTTTGTTTTCAAATTATGAACATGTCCACTGTGTGTCGGACACGTGTTTGGGAGTGTGCAAGAAGTTTTGGAATCTAAAATGAGCACAACTCCTTGAAAAAGTCCGTGCTTCTTAGAAGTTCGTTTTAGGATCACTCAAATTGTTACTTTATATATACAATGAAGCATGTGGCATATCATTACAGCTCTTCTATGTGCTCCAATTAAATTTTTTTTTTTTTTTTGTGCACCATGCATTCTTTTGATTTCCCTCCACTACTACTACTAAGGAACCAACTAGTTGTCTTCATTTGGTGCGATGGCAAGGTCTTGTTTGCCCAGCATAGTTATTACATAAGGAACCAACTAGTTGTCTTCATTTTACTACTACTACGCATCTGCAAAATGCAGCTAACGCTACCTACCATCCACCTCCCCCAGACGTTATTAAGTTTGGGAGCCTTGTGCATGGGTTCAGCCTTTATATGGAACCAACTCAACCTAACTAGGTAAAACTTTGTCCCAACTATTTAGTTTTGGTTACATGGATCCTGTTTTTATTATGCTTTATCTACAACAATATGTTTTATTAAATCATGGGCTAATGTCTATACTTTAGCAACCTGCGAAGGCAGTTTCTTATAATTGATTTAGTAAACAAGACATAGTAAAATCAATCACTGTTTCTACAGTTTGCCTTCTCCATTGTTGCACAACTGTCACTATTGTCCTTTGTTGGAAGGGTTGAAATCCCCCTCCCCCCCCCCCCCCCCCCCCAAAAAAAAAAAAAAAGAAAAGAAAAAGAAACACAAATAAATAGATTCCTAGCCACTCAGAGTAGTTATCACTGTTAAGACACATGGAAAGGGAAAAAAAAAAATCTTATTTATTTATTTATTTTTTAACTGTACTGAAAATTAAATAGCTAACATCCATGCATGTACTGAGTGGTGACTTGCACCATGCTTGCTCTCAACTGAGGAATGTTCTGCCACAGATGGCCTATATGAACTAACTGGAAGTTATGTTTTCATCTTTTATAGATAGCCTTTCTTGTCCTATTATGGATTACCTTTTGGTTTAACCAACAATATTATGTCATGATTCATGAATTATATGTACAACATTCTCTTGCATGCCCCCTTACTTTTTGCATGTGAGGTAATGATGATGGTTCCCAAGCAGGGTAATGAATCAGATGAGGTGTTGGTAAAGTCATCATTCCTTGCTGAGCTACAGCGGCGAGTTCTTAAGGCTGAAGCTGCTCTAAGAGAGAAAGAAGAGGAGAATGACATCCTCCACCAACGACTCCAGCAATATGAGAGCCGTTGGTCTGAGTATGAACTGAAAATGAAGTCCATGGAAGAAGTATGGCAGAAACAAATGCAATCACTACAATCTAGCCTCTCCATTGCAAAGAAGAGCCTGGCTGTTGATGATTCTGAGAGGAATTCTGATGCATCAGTCAACTTAAACGATGACAGGGACTACAGCTGGGATACGGGTAGTAATTTCAAAGGTCAGGACAGCAATGGGGCAAGACCAATGAGTGCAGGTCTGAGTGTTATAAGTCGATTGGCCGAAGAATTTGAGCAGAGGAGTCAAGTATTTGGTGATGATGCAAAGTTCTTGGTGGAGGTAAAGTCAGGTCAGGTTGAGGCGAGTTTGAACCCTGATCGTGAGCTTAGAAGGTTGAAACAGATGTTTGAAGCTTGGAAGAAGGATTATGGGGCAAGACTGCGGGAAACAAAACTAATTTTGCACAAGCTTGGAAGTGAGGAAGGGGCTGTTGACAAGCTGAAAAAGAAGTGGTGGGGGAGGAGAAACAGTTCAAGGATAAATTAAAGTATTATCCTTAAATGGCTTACATAGTCTCATTGTTTGGCTTTTAGCCCTTCTTGTTTATAAGTTGAAGAATTGTTTCATACCAAAATGAGTTTTGTCGTTACAAACAAGTCGGTGCATTGCAGAGCCTAGTAATTCAAGTATGTATATCACCTCTTTTTTTGTTTTTGTTTTTACCCCATAGAAGTGGGAGCTCTTTATGGGTGAGATCTGCGGTCTTTTCTGACACATTGGTGTAGCAATGTTATTGCAGTCTATGAACAATGATATGTATTTTTTCAGAAAATGAAGATATAGTTGATGAATGATATTTTTTGTTTTGCATTGTAAGCCATAAATCCATTCCATGACTTAGTAGCAAGAAAACTTGGAATTAGAGAGCTTGCAAATGAACTAGCACATTAAGATTATTGTGCTTAATAGAAGTTTTGCATCTCTATTGCAATACATATATGTATTTAATTATTAGTGTTCGTATCCAAATAGCTTTCTTGGAAAAGCCCATGAGTCTAGAAAATAAGAAGATGAGTAACTTAGGTGTTTCCATTCAAAAATCTTCCTTGGGGATTTGAGAAGTTCATATATAATTATGAAAAGAAAATGAATGGGGTTTGTGCTTGTATTTATAAAAGGGAACATAACGGAAAATATTGAATGTTTTGAAAAATAGACTTTGGAAGCACATTCTACGACCACGTCTGATGTCATTTAAATGGAGTTTGTAATTTCAGAGGTTTGATGTCTCCACCCATCCATAATATCATGAATAAGTTTTTCCGAAAACCAAAAAGGAGTTTCTAGATAAAATATTTTATGAAAATAACAAGAAACTTAAGAAAGTGTTTTTGAAAATAAGAGAGTTTCTTTGAAAACAAAAGAAACAATTTTTAGTAAGAAAACAAGTTTTGTGAAAAATAAGTGCTCCTAGATATTTAATTGTTAAAAAATCCGAAAACTTCAATTGAGCTATAAATCTCTCGTGTCTAGGAATTTTAAGTGCATCTCGATACCTTATTGTTAAATTTGAAGGTTAGACACACATTTTATAAGTTCATGTCTTTATGCTCATGCATTCATGCACATGTCACATACTTTGCCTTCAATAAATCTTACTTTTATTTGAAAATATTTTTCTAAAATTTGAAAGTTTGTTTTGAATATTTTTCAACATTTAAGATTGGTCTCATGACTTTTTGAAACAAGGTCAATCAAAATGAATTTTGAAAATAATTTCTAGAATGACCTATCTACATTATTTTGATCACAACTTAACAAATACTTTGAATTTTGAGGTGAGATCAAGTTCCTATGAAAGTAGACTTCAAGAGCTCAAGAATGATAGGTAGAACGTCCCAATCTGACTTTGTATGAGTGAGATATGTCTGCTTGTAGTTGGGGTATGTGCATCAATCCATTCCATCAAAGCAATACGTGTCCAAACAAAGAAACAAGCAAAGTCCAAATGCATGTCATGATTGTTTGAATGGTCTATATTTTGTTTTTATGTGTTTTTCTTGCATCCAAATTGTTTAGGGATCTGTCCGAATGTGTTGCCTACTATTTTGTGTGTGATTTCTAATGGGAAAGTTGATTTTTGACAGGAAACTCTATTCCAACTCAATTTAGGACTCTCCAAATTATAAATAAACCTATCTAGGGCTATGTTTTGAGTAAGAGAATATAAATAAAATTCTGAGACTCTTAGAGTCGTCATATACATCATATTATTGAGAGTTCTCTTGTATTTTATGAATTTTTTTCACATCATATGTTGAGTGCTTGAGTGTTTTGTTTATTTCATATACTTTGGAATCATCCTTAAAAGGCAGAAGAATACTGATATACCATAAAGAGCAGGCCAATCAGCACGTGACACGTATGACCATAATCCAACTCATACTTGGCCAACACGGTTGTTATGACATGAAATTTTTTTTTTATTATTATTCTTGGTTATTAAATTTTTATTTTATTATTATTATTATTATTATTATTATTAAAAATGGATGAATGTATGTATGTGATGTGCATAATATATACATGGATATATATATATATATATATATATACATTTGTTAAATTATTCAATTGTGTGTATATGTAACATGTAAATGTGTATGTGTATGTGGATATGCATAGGTATATATATATATATATATATATATATGTATATCAGATCTGGTTGGGATGTAACTGGATGAGTGTGTGTGGGTGCAACCGAACTGAGTGTGTGAAATTAGTGTGTGTGATGATGATATATATATGTGTAGGTATATAGGAGCAGCTTTGCATTTAATGCAAAGTTGCATTTGGGGGGAAGCAAAGTGGCTGAACAGAGGGGGAAGAAGTCAAGGACAGGGGCTAGAGAGAGAGAGACGTGTGAGACTTGATGTGTGTGTGTATATGTGGTCTCGGTTGGGAAGGAGAGAAAGGATAGAAAAAAAACTGAGAGCAAGGGAGAAAGAGAATTCTGGAAGGGAGAAGAACTCTGAGAGGCTCGATTTAAGCTTGGAACCAGAGGTGAAAGAGGGCACGGCTAGAGAGAGAAAACCCAACAGAAAACCCTGTAAGTAGCCATTCTGTTTTGATTTTTTTTAGAGCATGAAACTTGATTTAATGTATATAATCTGAGAGAGCATGTTGTAGGGTTTATAATGCAAAAAGAATGAGATGAAATGATTGAGAAACTAGGGAGAAAACCTAGGTTGCAGGTCACGGGTATAAGAGCTGAGTGTTGTCATTTTATGTGTAAAACTCATTTTAAATAATAGGGAATGAACCCTAGGAGGTGCAGAAACCATTTGGGAGGCAAAATGGAGATTGAACCATGAACAAACTGTCACAAAAATGAAGGGGAAAGGGTCGGCCGGAGGTTTGACCGAGGGATTGACCCTCTATTTCGTGAAGATTGAGTGGCTTGGACCCAAAACTAACCCTAGATATGGAATCCTTGGGAGAAAACGGAGAGAATCACATTTTGAAACTTTGAAAATCTTGCCGGAGACCAGTTGCCGGCGACGGAGAAGGCGCCGGAACCCTACCGGAGGCTCGCCGAGAAAACGGGGAAGAGGGGTGACTGTGCGGGTCGGGTTTCGGGTTCGGGTCGGGTCCGGTTCGGGTGGGGCTGAACCGCCCCTGCCACGTGTCGCTCCCATGTTTTAAATTAAAAACCAATTAGGTCTGTTTGGTTACGGACTTAAGAAATTAAAAATTTAAATTGAAATAAGAACAGGGATATCCTATCCCTGTTCTGGATAAGTCCCTGTTTGGGTAACCGGATTGAGAATAGTAAATTTGACTAATTACAAATTTGACCTTGAACCTTTTGGAAATTGAACCTTGACCCAGAACTTTCAGAAATTACAAATTGACCCCCCCCAACTGTTGGTTATTACACTTTGACCCACCTGATTAAATTATTAATAAATATTAATTAAATTAATTAATTAAATATTCTAAATTAATCCGGAGTCCAAATGGGACAAGTCATTAGTGTATTTTGACTATTCTCGACCATTCTATGACCAATGGTGAGGTCCGTTTTACGAGACGGGGTCCCAAAAAATAAAAGACCCGTAGTGACATATGAAATTACCAAAATGCCCCTGAATTGAAGTACAGTCAAACGAACTCCGAATTTAGTAAACGAATAGTGAAACTTTATTATCTCGAACATTCCGAACTCAACCGTGGGGCCCGATTTGTGAAAAAGAGGTCACAAAATGTAAAGACCCGTGAAAAGTGCAAAATGACTATTTTGCCCTTTTGAACCCAGATGTCCGAATTGAGTTCTACGAGAACCTAAACTTATTTTCTTCGACATCCTAGACTCAATGGCAGAGTTTAATTTAGCAAAATAGAAAACTATGAATTAAAAGACATAAAATTTGATGAATAGCATAAATTCAAATGACAATAGACTGAGTTGTAATTTATGCTTTTAGGGACACTGACAGGACAGGAGAGGGCAATCTGATCTCCTGCGTTTTCATTGACCAGTTCAGTTCCATATCGTGCACGATCATCTAGGGTTGAGACCAACCCATCAGGTATGGTGTTTTGCTAATGTTAGAAATGAAGTTAAGTTAGGAATGTTCTGTAAATGACTGGCATGACTTATGTGTTTATGTGGAATGTGTTTACTTGATGATTTAGAATTGGTTGTTCACATGCTTACATTTTACTTGTACTTTATGAATGTTTAATGAATGATGAACGTAAATCATGACATGTGTATATGTTGATTATATGAGATATGCTTGCATGTGGAATCAGCTGGTGATTTATGTATTTATTGTCTCGAGCATGCTATATTGTGGAAACCATGTTTCATTGACATTGCATTGGCATATTGGCATATGATGAATCCTTTGAGAACATGGCGTGGGTAAGCACGTGGTGCTTTGCATTATGAGGGTATAGATCCTGTGGTGAAAAACCCAAAATTGGCCATTGCATTGGTACTCTGTTCCCATCGGGGAGTACCCGTAAATGAGACATGGGTGTGGCATAGAGTTGTGCATGGGTGTGTCACGCATACCATTCATATATATTACTGCGATGTTTGAATGTCATTTAGAAATAAATGTACACTTTGCACATGCCACGCCTTAGCTTTATTTCTTGCATTAGCACTTCATCATACCAGCAGTTGAGCTGACCCATTCGTGGGCAACATTTTTCAGATGAGGACCCTCCAGCTACTTGAGACCCAGTGATATTTTGATAGGGTGAAGCACTTGGCATATTTTGGTCCATGGGACTTATATTTTGTAATGTAAGGGCTTAAGCCCGAATGACCTATGAACGATGTACTTTATGTTATTATATGTATTGATGGGAATGGAGGCTTGCTTAGTGGATTTATTTATAATTGTCCTTTTATTTATTTTATTTTCTGTCTCGTCAGTCGCGTCTCGGGTTCGTCGGGAATTCGGGGCGTGACAACGGTTCTCATTCAGCTAAAGACTAAAAGCTCAAGCATCCAGATCATCACAAAAGGTCAGAAGTGACCAAACATATGCCTTCAGAGCACATATGTTCAGGCAAGGGTCGCAGAACTTACCACAAGGTCCAGACCAACACTCCAGACCTCGTCACCGCCTTAGCGGATGCCGAGCAGGGAATAAGGAAGCAGTCTTCAACAAGGAAACAGTCTTCAACAAGGGAACTACCATCTATGGTTATCTCTAAGCAATACTCCACAAGGTAACTGCAATCCCCGATGATCAAATCCCTATACTCATGGCGTCGAATCCTAATCAAATTAAGAAGGCCACGGTCTATAAATTAAACCCTAAAGGTACGCTTTATTTTTCATGCTCATTCTTTGGCTTTCAATACAGTCTTTCAATTCCTTTTTACTTACTTAAGCATCGGAGTGGCTACCGCCGGAGCCAATCCGGTGGACCTCTGATCGTCTTTCTGAGTGTTCTACAGGTCACGGAGCCCTCACTTATTGCGAGCCGAAAAGTGCAGCATCAGTTTGGCGCCGTCTGTGGGAACGACTAATCTCCAAGTGCTCTATTCATAAACCCATCTCTTTAAAAACCATGGCACCAAATCTCCGACCACGACAGAATACTCAGAATTCGCAAAACTCTCAGCGTCAGCCGCTTGCTCCTCGTACAAAGGGACCAGCGGTTAACCCCATGCGACAAGAGATCGAATCGATCAAACGACACAATGAACTGGTGCAAGAACAGTTGCTTGCCATCACTAGAACGCTAGCAACACTCACACAAAACCAAGCAGCGGGTTCTCCTAACCCGCCGGTCAACCTCGCCGCAAGAACGCAACCTCCAGTTGCCACGGAGAATGAAAAACTCCATGAGCAGGCTCCAGCTAACCAGCCTGGGCACCCCCCGGGCGTTGCCCGCGTTGGCAGAGATCCACAACCGTCAGTTCCAGGCTGGGGAACATCGCCTTCGTTCCTGACGTCCATTATCCGGAGTACTACTCGGGCCCCAACTCCAAGGGCCTCGGGAGCACACCCGGCACTGCAGGAGCCTCATCCCCATGCAGCACCAATCCCTCCGGTTCGGAATCCCCCTCCGTCTGAAGGGCGTGCTCAACCCTACTACCCTGAAGTCGAGGCTGTCGGGCAGGGTTCGCAAGATGTCAGAATCAGGGACCCACGGAGGGTAGAGGAAATTGCCGAATCTATGGACCGAACAATCGCCCTTGAGAGGACCTCAGAACCCTCCAGAACAAGACGAGTTGGCCAGGCTGCTCGGAAGACTAGCCACTCCGTTCACTCACACCATCATGTCAGAAGAGAGGCCCAGAAAGTTCATGGTGCCCAAGTTCACCCTATATGATGGATCTGGAGATCCAGGGGATCATCTCTCGCACTATCAGCATACGATGGCCCTTCACGGAGCCTTTGATGCTTTCATGTGCCGAACCTTCATCACCAGCTTGAAGGGAACTACTCTGAAGTGGTTCCACAACCTCCCTCCAAACTCAATTACCAGCTTCTACGAGCTTGGTAGACAGTTCTTGGACAGGTTTATGACCAGCAGGAGGCTCAGAAGGGGTCCAGAGTTCCTATTAAACATCAAACAGACTAGGGAGGAATCCCTCAGAGCCTACATCGCGCGCTTCAATACCTAACTCATGGAGATCACTGACTGCAGCTCGAAATTCCTTGTAGCAGCCCTGACTGCTGAGCTTGCCCAAGGTGGATTCAGAGATTCCTTAACGAAGAGCCCTCCAATCGATATGGCGGCATTAATGGATCGGGCCAGAAAGTACATCAACCTGGAAGAAGCCAACCGCACGTCCCAGAAGGTCAAAGATCAGACCCAGAGGGACAATCCGAAGAAGGAGGATCACAGAAGAGACTCCAACAAAAAGAGGGCCAGGAGCCCAGAGAAGAGAACAGCACCCCGAGCTGTGTACAACTCCGGACCAAGGGAGTTCACCAATTTCACTCTTTTAAACACCACACCGAACCAGGTACTCCGGCAGATCCGAGATCGGGAGAACCTGAGGTGGCCGGAACCAATCAAAGGAGATCCCAGCCTGCGGGACCAAAGTAAGTATTGTAATTTCCATAAAGATCATGGACATACAACTAACACATGCAGGACCCTCCAGTATGAGATAGAGCAGCTCATAAAGAAGGGGTGTTTTCGGGAGTTCGTCAAGTTGGACGGAAGGCAGAACCCCCAAGATGACAAGCCTCAACAACGGCCAGATCAAATGCCCGAACAGAGGCAGGAGCAGACGGAAGGGCGAAACGAGCCTCAGAGGCAGAACAACCATGTTATCTATGTCCTCCATGCTGACTCCCCTATCACAGGAATGTCCAACAGGGCAAGAAAGAGATATGCTCGGAGGCCAGAGTTGCCCCGAACGTATTACAGATCTCCAACGTAGAAAAGAGGCTCAAGCTAGCACCGGAGATTCAATTCACTGAGCAAGATCTAGCAGAGGTACATTGCCCTCACAGTGATGCCCTTGTTATCACCCTCAGAATCGCCAACTTCGAGACCCGGAGAGTCCTGGTCGATACTGGCAGCTCCGTCAACATACTGTTCTATGAGCCACTTAAACAGATGGGGATAGACCATGACAACGTCAAGCCCACCATTGCCGTGATGGCAGCTTTTGATGGCAACCTCAGTACCCCTTTGGGGAGAGTCGACCTTCCTACCACCGTAGGAGAGGGTGAAGGGCAGAAGACCACCATCTCGGAGTACATGGTGTTAAACATGAAATCTCCCTACAACGTCATAATCGGGAGACCCTGGTTGCATCAGATAGGAGCAGTCACTTCGACCCTCTATCAGTGTCTGAAGTACGTCCACAACCAGAGCGTCCACTCGGTCAGAGGGTGTTAGCCAACCTCCCGAGAGTGCCACGCTATTGCCCTCAAGGAGAGAGCTCCTAAATAGCAATTACAGTACACTCGGGATTGTGCAGATCTGGTTCTCACTCACTCTCCCGAGGTGGAGGATTGCCCATCCAACATTGAAGAACCCTTGAGCCCAAGGGGACGCGACAGTCGAGCCAAACCTGTTGGCGAGCCCATTAAAGTATTGGTCAGTTCAGAAGCAGAGGGGCATTATTTGTACATCGGCCCAGACCTAACGCACACCGAGCAGGAAAAGATAGTCAGGTTCTTGAAAAACAACCTCTCTATCTTTGCTTGGGAGACCAAAGACAAGGAAGGAATAGATCCCACTCTTATAACTCACAAGCTGATGGTGGATCCGGATCACCCGCCAGTCAGACAGAAGAGAAGACCGATTGCTCCTGAACGGCATCGGATCATAAATGAAGAAGTTCAAAGGCTACTGGACACTAGGATGATACGGGAAGTATTCTATCTTGAGTGGCTAGCCAACACCATGCTTGTTAAGAAGAAAAACAGCAAGTGGAGAGTCTGCAGTTGATTATACAGACCTCAAAAAGGCATGCCCCAAGGACAGCTTTCCACTGCCAAGAATAGACCAACTGGTTCACGCCACTTACAGGGCATGAGCTTATGAGTTTCATGGATGCCTATTCTGGGTACAACCAGATCCAGATGTACCCTCCAGATCAAGAGAAGACAAGCCTTCATAACCGAACGAGGGCTCTACTGCTACAGAGTAATGCCTTTCGGGTTGAAGAATGCTGGAGCCACTTATCAGCGGTTGGTGAACAAGATGTTCAGCCCACTGCTCGGTAGCACCATGGAGGTATACATCGACGACATGCTGGTAAAGAGTCTTCAGAAAGGCAGTCACCTCCAGTATTTTGCCCAGACCTTCGATATCCTCAGACAGCACAAGATGAAGCTCAATCCCTCGAAATGTACCTTCGGAGTTACGAAGGGAAAATTCTTGGGATAAATTGTCTCCTAGAGGAGTATCGAAGCAGACCCCACGCAGATCCAAGCTCTAATTGGACTGACCTCACCAAGGACCAAAAAGGAAATTCAGGCACTGAATGGCAGAATTGCGGCACTGAGCAGATTTATATCCAAATCCACCGATCGTTGCCTGCCTTTCTTCAAGGCTCTAAAGGGCAGCAAAGCTCTACAGTGGATGGAAGAATGCGAGAAATCCTTTCAAGAACTAAAGGAGTATCTAGCCTCTCCAGAGCTCCTGTCAAAACCAGTACAAGGAAGAAAAGCTGCTCCTGTACCTTGCAGTTTCCTGAAAACGCGGTCAGTTCTGCATTGATCAGACAGGACAGAGGAGTACAAAGGCCTATATTCTACAGTCAGTAGGGCACTACTTGACAAGGAAAAGAGATACCCAGAAGTAGAGAAACTGGCCCATGCCTTGGTCATATCAGCTCGGAAGCTTCGACCTTATTTCCAAGCCCATCCAATCGAGATCCCAACTGCCTATCCTCTGAAGTCAATACTGAGGAAACCTGAGGTATCGGGAAGATTGGTGAAGTGGTCTGTGGAGCTAGGGGAATTCGACATATCATATGTACCCCGAAACTCCATCAAAGGGCAGGCCTTAGCTGATTTCGTTGCCGAGTTCACCCCAGCACTTCAGAACAAAGCGCAACTCACTGAAACTTCGGGAACCTGGCTGCTATACATTGATGGATCGTTAACCGATCAAGGTTCAGGGGTAGGCCTGGTACTACAGTCTCCTGATGGGCTCACGTCAGAAAAAACAGTCAGCCTGGGATTCAAAGCTTCCAATAATGAAGCCGAATATGAAGCCCTAATCTTAGGCATGAAGCTTGCCTTGGAATGTGAGGCTCAGAACCTCGATGTCTTCTCTGACTCCCAACTGGTGGTGAGCCAAGTCTTGGGAGAATTTGCCATTAAAGATGATAGGATGCTCCGGTACTCCGAACTGGTGAACCACTTGAAGCATTCCTTTCAGACATTTACTATCCAGAAAATTGAGAGAAGCCAGAATTGCAGAGCAGATGCTCTGGCTAACATGGCCTCCCGCCTCAAATCTGAAGCAAACTCCACAATTAAAATCTCCTTTCAGCCAGGATCCAGCATTGAGGAAGCCCAAATCGCTCAAATTGATGAATAAGCCCCAGAACTGGATGACCCCAATCCTCCAGTATCTGAGATCCGGGCTCCTTCCTAGAGGACAAAAACAAAGCCAGGAGACACTACAACAAAATGCACTATTAGCGACGCGCGCGAGCGTCACTAATAATGCAACTGTGCGTCGCTAAAGAATCTTTAGCGACGCACAAACGTGCGTCGCTAAGGCGTCACAAAAAGCGCCGTCGCAAATACTATTAGCGACGCACAAACCGTTGGCGTCGCTAAAAGTGACTATTAGCGACGCACACATAGCGTCGCTAATAATTGGACGGTCCGTCGCCAATAATTCCCAAGGGCCTAAAATTGAGTATTAGCGACGCACACTGTGCGTCGCTAAAAGTGGGTATTAGCGACGCCCATGTGTGCGTCGCCAATAAAGACTTTTAGCGACGCACACTGTGCGTCGCTAATACTGAATGTTTAAATCACTTTTAGCGACGCTATGGTGTGCGTCGCTAAAAGTGGTTTTTTTTTTTTTTTTTTTTCCAGCCAGATCTAGTTTGTTTTAATATTGTTTTGTTCCTGTTTAAACCTGTATCAATCATCCACCCTGATATACAATAAAATCCAAGCATTCTGAAATGAATATTTTAAAATAGAAAAATACATTCATATATATATATATTAAACTAATTATGTACAATTGTAACAGTACCATTCATCACTAAATAGAAAAATTAAAAATTGTCTCCAAAATGTTACTACAGATGTCCATGAAAATAAAAAATAAAAATAACAAGTTCCGATGCAAAACATAAAGATGGCGGCGCGACAATAATCCCCGATCAATCTGAAATAAATATCAAACGACATATATTAGAACAATTATTAAATATATATGAACATAGAATGTGAATAGTTATTTTTTTTTGCATGCATAAATAGTAAGAACGACATAAAGCATCATAAGTCTATTTTATCATTTTTGAGGTGTGTGAGGTGGTTCGGGTGCAGTTAGGCCGATATCCGGCATTTTGGTCTGGCAAAACCCAGGATGGGCCTTTTTAAGGCTGAAACTTGCATAAGTTTCAAACCAGGCATCGGAACCGAGTGTCGTAAGTTCGTGCAAGTCTATTTTATCATTTGTTAGGTGTGTGAGGTGGTTTCGGTGCAGTTAGGCCGATATCTGGCATTTTGGTCTGTCAAAACCCCAAAATGGGCCTTTTTGGAGCTGAAACTTGCATAAGTTTCAAACCGGGCATCGGAACCGAGTGTCGTAAGTTCGTGCAAGTCTATTTTATCATTTGTGAGGTGTGTGAGGTGGTTTCAGTGCAGTTAGGCCGATATCCGGCATTTTGGTCTGTCAAAACCCCAAAATGGGCCTTTTTGAAGCTGAAACTTGCATAAGTTTCAAACCGGGCATCGGAACCGAGTGTCGTAAGTTTGTGCAAGTATATTTTATCATTTGTGAGGTTTCTGAGGTGGTTTCGGTGCAGTTAGGCCGATATCCGGCATTTTGGTCTGTCAAAACCCCAAAATGGGCCTTTTTGGAGCTGAAACTTGCATAAGTTTCAAACCGGGCATCGGAACCGAGTGTCGTAAGTTCGTGCAAGTCTATTTTATCATTTTTGAGGTGTGTGAGGTGGTTTCGGTGCAGTTAGGCCGATATCCGGCATTTTGGTCTGTCAAAACCCCAAAATGGGCCTTTTTAGAGCTGAAACTTGCATAAGTTTCAAACCGAGCATCGGAACCGAGTGTCGTAAGTTCGTGCAAGTCTATTTTATCATTTGTGAGGTGTGTGAGGTGGTTTCGGTGCAGTTAGGCCGATATCCGGCATTTTGGTCTGTCAAAACCCCAAAATGGGCCTTTTTGGAGCTGAAACTTGCATAAGTTTCAAACCGGGCATCAGAACCCAGTGTCGTAAGATTGTGCAAGTCTATTTTATCATTTGTGAGGTGTGTGAGGTGGTTTCGGTGCAGTTAGGCCGATATCCGGCATTTTGGTCTGTCAAAACCCCAAAATGGGCCTTTTTGGAGCTGAAACTTGCATAAGTTTCAAACCTGGGCATCGGAACCGAGTGTCGTAAGTTCGTGCAAGTCTATTTTATCATTTGTGAGGTGTGTGAGGTGGTTTCGGTGCAGTTAGGCCGATATCCGGCATTTTGGTCTGTCAAAACCCCAAAATGGGCCTTTTTGGAGCTGAAACTTGCATAAGTTTCAAACCGGGCATCGGAACCGAGTGTCGTAAGTTCGTGCAAGTCTATTTTATCATTTGTGAGGTGTGTGAGGTGGTTTCGGTGCAGTTAGGCCGATATCCGGCATTTTGGTCTGTCAAAACCCCAAAATGGGCCTTTTTGGAGCTGAAACTTGCATAAGTTTCAAACCGGGCATCGGAACCGAGTGTCGTAAGTTTGTGCAAGTCTATTTTATCATTTTTGAGGTGTGTGAGGTGGTTTCGGTGCAGTTAGGCCAATATCTGGCATTTTGGTCTATCAAAACCCCAAAATGGGCCTTTTTGGAGCTGAAACTTGCATAAGTTTCAAACCGGGCATCGGAACCGAGTGTCGTAAGTTCGTGCAAGTCTATTTTATCATTTGTGAGGTGTGTGAGGTGGTTTCGGTGCAGTTAGGCCGATATCCAGCATTTTGGTCTGTCAAAACCCCAAAATGGGCCTTTGTGGAGCTGAAACTTGCATAAGTTTCAAACCGGGCATCGGAACCGAGGGTCGTAAGTTCGTGCAAGTCTATTTTATCATTTGTGAGGTGTGTGATATGGTTTCGGTGCAGTTAGGCCGATATCCGGCATTTTGGTCTGTCAAAACCCCAAAATGGGCCTTTTTGGAGCTGAAACTTGCATAAGTTTCAAACCGGGCATTGGAACCGAGTGTCGTAAGTTCGTGCAAGTCTATTTTATCATTTGTGAGGTGTGTGATGTGGTTTCGGTGCATTTTCTATAAATAATAAATCTACGAAAGTATATAATTTTAAAAACTTACCAAGGTTGTGAAGAGTCACGCTGTTGGCTGATCATCGTCTGCAAAAGAGTCTGTATCTCGGCATATCGCTCCTCGAGGCTATCTAGTCTCTGGCGCAGCACTACATTCTCTTGTTGAACTACCTCCGTAGCTGAATGTGCCTTAGCATCACTCTCAAAGGACGATGTTGTCGGCGCCATCCCAGTCCCTAAGCCACGCACATAGCCACGCCTCTTGCCCAAAACAGTCTCCCGTATCTGGTCATCGGTCAACGGATCCTGACCCTCAGGTGTCGGCTGATCACGCAGCCGGACCATCTCCTCCTATAAAAACATAAATACATGTTACTACTTTTATAACTTTAGATTAATATTAAATTAGTAATACTGTAGCAAGTTACATAAAAACTTACATAAAGCCGTTGTGCTTCAGGCCCAGCCCAACCCTTATTGGGGTTGTAGTGCGTCCTGTGCCACAAATCAATGGGGCTGGGTGGTGCACCGGTGTCCTGGTCTTGCTGGAGCAAATAAATAGTAGCTTATGAAGAGTGATTTCATGAATAGATTATACAATAAGAACTTCATACATTTATTAACTTACCATATCATGCCTATACTGTACAAAAGAACGTGATCCACCACAGTGGGTCACCTTCTGCTTGCTTCTACTCTCGCTATTCTTCCTACTTAGTTCCTACACTTGGCCAAAAGAAAGAAGGTTAGTATAAATGATACTGATTTAAACCAGACAACAAAAGTAATTTGAACAATTTTTACCTGGAATGTATCACTTGCGAACCGGTCGCACAGTAACATCCAATCCTCTACCGTCACCCCCCTGTAGGGTCTGTCACGGGGCTCTCTATCGGCTGCCACCTCCGCCTCGTAGTGCATGTGCAGACGGTGTCGATAGTCCCTGAAACGGACTCCCAGGTAACGATCCACAGCCCTCGCTACGTGAGGTAGGTGGAGATCGACGTCAAACTTCTCCTGTAAAGCATGTCATTGTCAAAACATTACGGCATTATAAATGTTAAAATTTAGTTCAACACAATAATAAAAGACATACCAGGATCTGCGCATGAATAGCGTGTAGATCCTCCTGAGTGACCTGACTCCAGTCAGTAATATGGAGTGGGGCGCGTAGTCGAGAAATGATGCCGACCTCTGTAATGAACTGCTGTGCCCACCCACCAATGGGCTTCAGCAAGCCCTCAGGTATCTCAATCCGGAGTCGCGCACCCCCTGCTGCCTCTATCTGTGTTTGCAAACTCTGATTCTTCGACCTACCACGCCCTCGTCTAGCACTGGTGGTGGCCGAAGCTTTAGAAACAATAAAATAGAAACAATTAGTACCATATTTATATAAGCATTAATACAAAATGGAACTATCCATACCATCAATGTCAGGATCAGTCGATCCTCCAGTGGAAGGGGAAGGGGTCGATGGGTCCACCGGGGCTGCGCGTCTACGTGATCCTGGTCCAACCATATCTAAAATAAAAGGTTAAAAGTAAATTTCATTACATCATAAAAATTAAAATCCATTACAGCATAAAATTGAATATCCATTACACTTGATCTTACCACATGTAACACCTATTACAATTACTCATCTGAGTTTGTATCATCATCTGAACTTGAATTTTCTTCAGTCTCGGTACAATACTCTAACAATGTATCATCATCAAAATCACTTTCCTCGTCATCATCATCATTAATGAACGTTGCATCCCTCGAATCTAATTGTGTGGTATTGGTGACGTCGGAAGCTACGACATGAATTGGTTCTACATCAGTTCTATTCAACCGATACGAACTAACATCTTCCTGATCATGCCGCACAACACCATCGTGTGCAGTTTGAGACTCTTCTTGTAGTGCCTCCTCAATCCTCTCCAACTCTTCATCTTCCTCGCCAACTTCTAGGACATCATAAACATTTCTAGTTTTTATTTTTTGGACAACATGCCAATCACCTCTTATTTTTGTGTCCTTCAAATAGAAAACTTGTTTTGCAACTGATGCCAAAACATACGGATCATCTTTAAATGCCGTACGTGACGTATTAACACTTATGAAGTGCTTATCAATCTGCATTCCAGTCTTCTTATTAGTTACATCCCACCAATCACATTTAAAAATATATACAGAATGACCGTAACAATAATGCAACTGTATGATGTCTTTTAAAACACCATAGTACTCTACAGTTTGTCCTCCGTCACCATCTCCTTCAACAAGGACCCCGCTATTCTGTGTTCGTCGGATGACCTCACGTTCCCTCGTGTGAAATCGAACACCATCAACAATTAAACCGGTGTAGCGGGATATTCTTTGATCAGGACCACATGCCAAGGAATATAATTGATCGTACGCCTCAGGAGATTGTTGGTGGCGTAATAGTTTCATCTATTAATTCAGTACAAGTATAAAATTATCACTATACAAATGCATTAACTAATACAATTACAATTAATTGAAACATATTCTTACGTGATCTCCGAACCACTTTGGAAACAAGTTTTTCTGTCTTTGCTCCAGATCAGAACTTGATACATGTTCTCTCTGAAGCTCGAGCGTATGCTCACTGCATAAGATGAAATATGTTATATTTAACTTACATTTGTATATTAACGTAGTATTGCAATGATTTCGATAAACTTACTTAAAATATGGCAATGTCTCCTCGCAGTTGTTGAGCACGGTGTAGTGGGCTCTTTCCAAGTCTTGAGGATGACACCATTCATATATACGGGCACCTATTGGCCGCACAGTCTGATTAAACACCGCAAGGCCAGTTCGTTGTTGCCCTGGACATCTATCAGCATTTCGCTCTTGACGATTAAACCTTGTCTCAATATCTTCAAGATGCATAGAGCAGAAGGTGAGACATTCAGCATCAATGTAAGCCTCAGCAATTGACCCTTCCGGTCGTGCTCTGTTACGCACATATTGCTTCAATGTGTGCAAATATCTATTTTGATAATTAATCAGTTATAGATTAAAATAGTTAGGATGGATAGATAACACAATTGACAAAATTAAATGTACCTTTCTATTGGATACATCCAACGGTATTGGACAGGTCCGCCAATTTTTGTCTCATGAGGCAAATGCACTGCTAAGTGGACCATGATATCGAAGAAAGCTGGAGGGAAAATCTGTTCCAACTTGCAGAGGATCACGACAACATCCCTTTCGAGCTTGTCAAGTACTTGCACATTCAACGTCTTCGCACATAATTCTCGAAAGAAGCAACCCAACTCAGTTATTGTAGTCGATATGTGTTCGGTGAGATACCCACGTAGTGCAACCGGAAGAAGTCGTTGTAAAAGGACATGGCAGTCATGACTCTTCAATCCGGATATTTTCCCATCTATAACATTTACACACCGAGATATATTCGATGCGTATCCATCTGGGAACTTCACCGATTTAAACCACTCGCAAATCCTCATTCTCTCCTGGGATGATAACGTATACTGTGCAGGAGGCACGATATATTTATCACCGCTACGTATTAAGTGCAGCTCTTTCCTTATTCCCAGCTCCTGCAAGTCCAACCGGGCTTTAACACTATCTTTTGTCTTCCCTTCAATGTTCATTACAGTTCCCAGCACATTATCACATATGTTTTTCTCAATATGCATCACATCCAAATTGTGCTTCAACTTAAGAGTCTCCCAGTACGGCAAATCAAAAAATATGCTCTTCTTCGTCCAATTTAAGTCCACATCAGTACGCTTCCTCTTCTTACTACCCGGTATCTTCCCAAACCTCACTGGTTGGATGACTGCCAATTGCGCTAACACGTCTTTGCCAGACAATAATGGAGGTGGCAATCTGCGCTCAATTTGTCCATCAAATAGATGCTTCTGCCGATTTCGCCAGCCATGCGATGGCGGTAGAAAACGACGATGGCCCATGTAACATATTTTCCTCCCATTTGACAAATGTACGGAACATGCATCCTTATTGCAAACTGGACATGCCAGATACCCCTTAGTGCTCCACCCAGACAAGTTCCCGTATGCTGGAAAGTCATTTATGGTCCAAAGTAACGCGGCATGCAATTGAAATGTCTCATTCTTAGAGACGTCGTATGCCTCCACTCCCACCTCCCACAATTCCTTCAACTCGTCCACTAAAGGACGCAAGTACACATCAATTTCATTACCAGGAGACTTCGGCCCTGGAATAAGCAACGACATGTAGATAAATGGTTCTTTCATGCATTTCCACGGTGGCAAGTTATACTGCACAAGCAACACCAACCACATGCTGTAGGCATTACTCATGTCACCGAACGGGTTGAAACCGTCGCTAGCCAAACCAAGTCGTACATTACGCAGGCTCATTTGCAAACCATTCGTGATTTGTATCAAACTCAGCCCAAGCTTGTGAATCTGCCGGATGCCTACATACATTTTCCTCAGCAACACGCTTCTCCTTATGCCACCGCATATCTTCTGCCGTCTTCTGAGACATGTACAACCTTTGTAGCCGCGGTTTTAAGGGAAAATATCTAAGCACCTTGTGCGGAATTGTCTTCTTCTTTCCTTCATTCAGCTTGTACCTGGGTTCGTGGCACACCGTACACTCCTTCAAATGTTCAGTCTCCTTCCAAAATAACATGCAATCATTTTTGCAAGCATGTATGGGAATATACCCGAGGCCCAAATCTCTTAATATTCTTTTCGCCTCGTAATATGAGTTCGGAAGGGTCTCCCCAGTAGGAAGCACTGCTTTAATCAATTCAATGGCCATAGTAACTGATTTGTTACTCCAACGGTTGATGGTCTTAAGATGAAGGAGTTTCACGAGAAAGTCCAGTTTGGAAAACTTATCACAACCCGGGTATAACGGCTGCCTTGCTTCCCTCAACAACGACTCAAACGCGGTCGATGGTCCCGTGTCACTCCTGTGACTACTCGCCCCAGTTGTAGCCCCCTGCAAGTCTGCCAGCATTTGTGGCAAGCCTTCGTAACCAACCCCAACATTATCACCAAAGTCAACATCGTCGTCTTCTTCTTCATCATCAAATACCACTCGTACGTCACGGCGTTCCCCGTGAAATTCCCAACACGTATACCGCTTGTCCATCCCGTGTTCCAGTAGGTGCTCTTTGACCTCATCTATGTGCATATAATCCCTATTATTGCACCTCCTACATGGACATCTTATCCTATTTCTCCCATCTGCAGATACACGAGCAAACTCAATAAAATCTTTGATCCCCTTCACATACCCTGGCAAATGCCTACCCCTCAAGTCCATCCAACTCTTATCCATTTTCATCTACCTAATACAAGTCAAAAATGATACTCGTTATAAATATGAAACATGAATCCTATCACCTCCAACTTCTCTCTAAAGGGTAAGGTGGTCCTATCCCATTCGTGAATGCACAATCTACATTGCAATCAGTAGCAATCAAATGCTTGATTCCACTCGGACAAAATTTCGGCAGCATCTCCCCAGGGTTCTCCAAGTATACGAGATAGACGTTAACACGCCTAAATATATACCCAGAGAACAATAGGAGACCGTGCTGAAATTTTATCATAGTGAAATATTCAAGCATATGCGCTATTGATTGCAATGCAGATTTATGCATTCTCGAACTGTCCTCTCTGGACAATTCAAGAATCGATTTTCATACACACGAGCCCAATCGCGAATAAATTTCGCGACGAGATTCACATGTGATGAAAATGACTCCCGAACGGGGCTAGGCTTACATGAATGCAATAAAAAAATTCATTAGTGTAAGGGCAAACTCTGATTGTCAGACAGAGTTTTGCTTTAAAAAACCATTAACAATAGCATTGAAAATGCCAATACAAAACATATTGATCTTGTTTGATAACAAGTAAAAGCACCTATCATTAATTTTTTATCTATTAATTAAGGTCATTCATCAAGAATTATTTGCTTGGCACCTGACAACAACAACTTAACCAACAAAAGCAAATCAATTGCTACCTAAAACCACTAACTGTCTTAATAGGTCAGGTGTATCTAGTTGATCTCTCAATCTATAGGACTCAAGAACTCTTTTTAATTCTTGAATGGATAAAATCCTTGATGCTAGTTCATGACTTAGTTCATGAAGTGATCAAAGCAGAACTGAAACAAACACCATACATGTGCATTTAGCATTTTTAATAGTTATTCACATACTAGTGTTCGTACTAAATTAAATGTTCCTTTTTGTCTCTTGATACACATGAAATGTAGCATCAAGTTTAATTATCTTATTTCAACATTTTTTTTAACAAATGTTTTAAATTTTTTCTTTTTTTTTGGGTAGTCGATGGAGATTAAATACTAAACTCATAAAAATGGAAATGATTATTTCTTCTTTCCAAACAAAAAAAAAAAAAAAAATTTCTTTAACCTCACAAGCACATATTTTTTCAGGGGAAATAACATTTTGTCATGGTCACGCCTTTACAATCTTTAATATTTGTTTTTGTTTTTGGTTTTGTATTATGTTCGGTTTGACAGATGGATCATGTTAAGGCTAATGTTTGGCATTAACCAATTAATCCAATTAAATATGTGTGCAAGTATTTTGGATAATACTTAAAAACTTTCCAAAAGTAAATTTATAAAATAATACTTATTCTCTTATACGCATGAAAAACACATAATTATTATGTGAGATTTTTCTTAAATTTTTTTAACTAAAAATAAAAATAAATAAATGTGCCTTTATGTGATAAATTTAGCACATCACTAGGTATAAAGATGTTTCTCTTACTTGTTTTAGAGTCGAGCATTGTTTAATTTTAAAACAATTTTAGTTGAATAATATTTAGTTCCAACTCATGTTGTTAAACAAATCAAAATATTCTAGCTCATCTTATGATTGACTCAGTTAAAAACTTATTTAAAATTTATGGATAAATATATCAAACTTAAATATATTTTAAAACTCAATTAATTTCAACTACATACAAAATGAACTATTCGAAGTTGGCTCACCACCAATTTGATTAGAAGCTTAGTTCAAGACTTAAACAAGCAATTTGACTTGATAAATTAATAAATAATTTTATAATATATATATATATATATAAAAAAAAATTAATTACTCGAACTTGACTCGCAACAGATTTAATTAGAAGCTAAATTCAAGACATATACAAGCAAATTTTGATTGTAAATGAAAACTCGTCAATTTTAATAAACTAAGTTTAAATAATTTGCTACTTAACTCGAGAATCTTAAACTAAAATGCATAAGATTATCATGTGACCTATTATTTTCAACTACAAATAAAAATTAAATAAATATAAAAATACATATGCATTATATATATGATAAGTTGTTCTACATACACTCACTAGGTAAAAAGAGATTATTTTGACTTAATTTGGAGCCAAGTATTATTTTTATATTCTATTTTTTTTAGATTATTTTTACAACAATTTACTCATGTTGTTTGCCTAATCTAGGAGTCAATTATCAATGATTCATTCAAATGAACTTTAATTTTTGTCCCATATTAAGACATGTTTTTTTTTTTTTTTCAATTCATCCAAATGATTACTAAGTTATTAACATATTTTTCTGTATTTTGGGCTATCATAAAAGTAAAAAAAATATTTTCAAAGAACTACTTTTTTTTTTTAAAGAAAAAAGTTGTGAAGAAAAAAAATTAAAATTTGAAAATTAACTTTTTATATTATACAAATGAACAAGATCTTAAGGAATAATTTACTTAAATTACTCATTAGGTGAAAATTTGAAAAATAAATAAATAAAATTGGGTCTAGGGTTTCAACATAATAGAACAAAACTCTAAACAAGGTAATTTACTTAATTTACTTATATATATATATATATATTACATATATATGTTAATTATTTATTGTTATATTTTTAAAATTAGTTTTTAAAGAATTAATATTTATGTATTTAAGTGGTAGTAGAACCTTTTATTTATTTAGAATTACTCTTAATTAGTCTAAAATAGTTTTTTTAAGTGTTAGAGCCAGAGGACTTTGTAACTTTTAATCAAGTATTTGATGCATTGTAATTATTATTTCTAACTTTTTACCCCCATCAAATAAGAAAAAAATTAAACAAATATATTTTATCATATTTTCATATAACAAGAATTTGAAACATACAATTGAATTTTATTATCTAATCAATTTTACATCTTTTGAACTTCTATTATCTAATAAAACTATCACACAAGTTCAAGTTCATGTGATCAAGTTTTTGGACTGATCCAAACAACTTATTGAAACAGCTTCTGGAACTCTTATTCTACATGTTAGAATTATTTGATCCCATTTTGTTTAATTTCTAACTACTTTCCAAAAATATTTCTGTTCAATTTTTTTTTTTTTTTTTATAATATAATCACTATGTTGCACAAATGATGGCATATGAAACAAGTATAATCTTCCATCTCCTCTGAAAAGAGATTGCAACATCTTAAGGATTCTTCAACTAATGAAATTAGGTTAAATTTCTGCTCAATTAGAACGGTGATGACTCCAACTCTTATAGCGGTTTTTTTTTTATTTATTTTTGCTAGTGACGTATTTTTCTTTTGAATTGTAGAAGAGATTAAATATATTCACTCTTTTAGGAAACCAAGATGCCACTGAAAATCTTACAATCTAAATTACAATTCATAGGTTTTACATAACAACCAAAGTTCAATGACATGGTACAGTATATAATCAGTAAATTAATATAATCAGTCAAAGGAAACGGATGTGTTTACCTGATGGGTTTCGTGAACTCAGTGATGTGTTTTCCCCTTCACTTTCAAGCTTCAATCCCTTTGGAAACAATGGAAATGGATGGAAACGGCGCTGTGAGAGAGAAAGAGGGTTTGTGAGAGAAAGAGGGTTTGGAAACGGCGCAGATCGAGAATATATATATGGGGTTATTAGCGACGCACACCTTGCGTCGCTAATAACCCCAATGCGCGTCGCTAATACTCCATCCGTCAAATTTGCGACGCGAGGTCCTCGAAATTGACTATTTACGACGCACCGGTGCGTCGCTAAATGCCACCAGGGCGTCGCCAATACTTAGGCGCCAATTTTTGGCGGCAAACCTTTTTTTTTATTAATTTTTTTCAGCTTTATTAGTGACGCACAATGTGCGTCGCTAAAAGTGACACTGTGCGTCGCAAAATGTCACTTTTAGCGACGCACAGTGTGCGTCGCTAAAACTGTTATTTTTTGTAGTGAGAATCCGAATCAGAGCAGCTCGGTACCTAATCCTAAACAACAAACTTTATAGAAGGTCGTATTCTTAACCTCTGTTAAAATGCTTAGCTCCAGACGAGTCACAATATGTCTTGGCTGAAATACATGAAGGAATTTGCGGGAATCATAATGGGGGCAGAACTATAGCCCACCGAGCTCTATCGCAGTGCTATTACTGGCCTGGCATGTTGAAACAGGGCTAAGGAATATGTTTGAAAGTGCGACAAATGCCAGAGATTTGCCCCGTACCAACATCAGCCTCATCATGAGCTTATCCCGATTCCTAGTCCTTGGCCCTTTGCTCAGTGGGGGATGGACATTGTGGGTCCATTACCAAGGGCACCTCCAAACAGGAAATATCTCTTGGTGGCCATCGACTACTTCTCTAAATGGGCCGAAGCCGAACCTCTGACACATATCACAGAAAAGGAAGTTGAGAGCTTCACCTGGAAGAACATTGTGTGCAGGTTCGGCATACCACATGTAATTATCTCTGACAATGGGACACAATTCACTGGTAAGGGCTTCAAGGCATTCTGCGAAAAATCTCAACATTAGGCAGCACTTCGCCTCTCTAGGCCATCCACAAGCAAATGGGCAAGCGGAGGTTACCAACAGAACAATCTTTGACGGGTTAAAGAAAAGGTTGGAGCAGGCCAAAGGAAAGTGGGCAGAAGAACTCCCCAGAGTCCTTTGGGCCTACAGAACGACCAGAAGAACTCCCACCTCTGAGACTCCCTTCTCACTAGCCTATGGGACAGAAGCAATAATTCTGGTTGAGATCGGTATGCCAAGCCTGAGAACAGAAGCCTTTGAGCAAGAATCCAATGATCAACAGTTGATGGAAAACTTGGATTTGCTCGAAGAGAGAAGGGATCAAGCCAGCATCAGGATGGAAGCCTATCAACAGAGAATGGTCGACAAATCCAAGGTAGGACTCAAGACAGTCAGCTTTCAAGTCGGAGACTTCATCTTAAGAAGAGTCTTTCAAAACACCAAGGATCCCTACCATGGGAAAGTTGTCACCAAACTAGGAAGGCCCCTACAAAGTAACAAAGGTTGTTCGGCCTACCACCTACTGGCTAGAAGACATGACTGGGAAGTATGTTCCTAGGCCATGGAACGTAGAACACTTACGGAAGTATTATCAATAGATATGTTTCTTTTACTTCCATAGAATGATCATCTATTAATGCACAAGCCTCCAGAGCCTGGTCCATAAATGTACAAGTCTCAGTACTTGGTCCATCTATTAATGCACAGGTCTCCAGAGCCTGGTCCATAAATGTACAAGTCTTCGTACTTGGTCCATCTATTAATGCACAGGCCTCCAGAGCCTGGTCCATAAATGTACAAGTCTCAGTACTTGGTCCATCTATTAATGCACAGGCCTCCAGAGCCTGGTCCATAAATGTACAAGTCTTCGTACTTGGTCCATCTATTAATGCACAGGCCTCCAGAGCCTGGTCCATAAATGTACAAGTCTTCGTACTTGGTCCATCTATTAATGCACAGGCCTCCAGAGCCTGGTCTATAAATGTACAAGTCTCAGTACTTGGTCCATCTATTAATGCACAGGCCTCCAGAGCCTGGTCCATAAATGTACAAGTCTTCGTACTTGGTCCATCTATTAATGCACAGGCCTCCAGAGCCTGGTCCATAAAAGTACAAGTCTTAGCACTTGGTTCATCTATTAATGCACAGGCCTCCAGAGACTAGTCCGTAATATGCAGGTCTTAAATACTTGGTCCATTTTTCTAAATACGCAGGCCTCCAGAGCCTGGACCACCCTAATGCACAGGCCTTTCTGAGCCTGGTCCGTCCTCAATTAGCAGATTCTATGATCCAGTCCACCCAAAGACAAAAGTTCTGGGCATCTACAAACTAAAGTTTCCTAGATCGGAACACCTCAAATCTGATATTTATATTATCTGGCTTATCTGTCAAACAAGCAACAAGTACTATGGTACCGATCAGACGTAAAGTATTTTGATTCAAGCATTTTTCTAAGTTTCTTTGATCTATTCTCGAGACATACGGAGGAGTTATTGATCAGAAGTGCACAAAAGGGTAATCTAACTCAAAAGGGCACACTCAAACAGAAAAGAACATCAGATTTGAGAAAAAGGAGCTCAATTTTATTGATGAATCAGAAGATTTACATCAGTACAAAGACTAGAAATAAAACAGAAGCTATTACAGAAGCTATTACAGAAGCTACTACAGAAGCTACACTTGGCAACATCACGGCTTTTCTTCATGGATGATAAAAGGGCACAGGATCCAAAACTTCCATTACCGCCGTCGCCGGCTCCGTTTGAAAGGAAGGAATCTTGAACCCCAATCCGCATCAAGGAGCACCCAGGCCATTTCATCATCACTATCATTGATCTCACGACCAACGGAGGATGAGGGCTCTGGGTCTCAAGGGATCGCCTATTCGTCTTCCACATGTCAGTTGTTACACACCAGCCGATTGGAGCAGGGGTCTCTGACGAAACATGAAGAAGAGGAGGCACCCCACTTGCGTCTTCATCACCGGCGCTCCTAAGCCTCGGTTGAATCAGGGAGGGAACACCACCAATCGGAGGAATCCCGACTGAATGCCAGAGGAGACAAGAAGACTTGTGCCTCCTTTAATCCTTCCTTGGAGACTGAAAAAGGGGGAAGGTTAAATCTCGGCCATAGTTTAATCATTCCTAACTCAGACAGAGAATCATCCATCATCTCCGGGCGAGTGACAAAATTCCGGCAGCATCTAAAGTCTCTCCTACAAGGAAACAGTTTGGGAATAAAAGGGTTGAATGCAACCGAATGCCCTCGTTCCCATATATATGGACCCTTGAAGTCCAAAAGCCACCCAACTGAACCATCGCAACGGTGAAAAAGAGATTGGCCTCGAAATCCCAAACGGCAATCGAATAAATAAACAGTGCATTAAATGTGCCTCTTCGATATACCAAGAGACAGGGTACAGAGCTCTATGAACGAAAATCACAGTCCAGCACTGGAGCTTCTGAATTGATAAAGAGAGGGGGACAACGTCTAAATGTACAGGCCTCCTATCCAAGATTCAGAACTTACAGTCTTAACTATTTTATGACAGGCCAGTCACATAACAAAGGCCAAAACAGCTCGGACATATCCTGATCCTGAGTACTCGAAAACAGCATGCCGAGCATCATAATGACAAGCACAAGCTCCCTGATTATCTTCACGAGCTCTTGATTCAGAGCAGTCTATCTCAGAGATCTACGAAAATTTACGCCCACTCTATTGGGCTCTATCTATCTGATTATGCTTGCTTTCTTATCTCATTATGATGAGACAGTTGAAGTTAATCTACATTTATTATTCAATTGCAAGTATCGAAGCTCGGAAGGTAACTATCGACTACTGGACGGTTGATCTAACATGCAAGAGGCTTAGAACAGCTACACTTAACGACAAAATTGCACAGGAGGAAAGAACACAAGAAGAATCTGAAGGAAAGTCAATTTTACTGATCAGAAGTATACATCCATTACATCAAAAAAAAAAAAAAATATCATCAAAAAGCCCATAAAGCCTCAAGCCTTGTCAGAAGGGCCTGGATCCTCTTCCAAGTTAAGAGCAGTAGCCCCAGCCGTCTTGTACGGGTCAAGACCAGATGAGGCAGGCTCAGGAGGAACGATTGACGACACATCAAAACCTGGGAACTGAACCTGAAATCTAGTTCGGAAGCTTTCAAAGCCAAATCAGATCAGGTCATCACCCATCTGTTCAACTTCACCTTTCAATTCCATCTCAGCCTCAACCTTCGCTTGATCAGCTGCCTCCTGAACCTTCTGATTAAAGGAACCCCGGAGCTCAACCAACTCCGCCTTGAAGCCCCTCAACCTGCTGAGCATATGTGTCCCTCTCAGACTCTGCCATGGTAAGGTTGGTGGTAGCTTCCTTCAAACCCTCCTCAGCGGTCTGAACCTTGGATCGGGCTGTCCCAAGCTCCAGCCTCATCTCTTCCACTTCGGCCTTCAGCTTCTCAGCCTCCTCAAGGCCCATAGGGGTCACCATCAGAGCAGCCAAACTATACATGCTCTGCACAAGGCAAGACAGACAATTTAGATTGAACAAATAAACAAACAGAAAAGTCAAGAAAAGCTTCAGAAGTTACCCTCATCTGGAGATTCATCATCTCAGTCATCAACTTTGAGGGGTCGTCCCCTCTGTATCGGTGAGGGCCCCGAGCCCATATCTGGTCAAATGCCTTCTTGACAATTTGATAGTCCGGCTCATCAAACGGCTCGGACGGTACGGCAGGTGATTTCCCCTTCCTAGTCCTTCTGCTCGGACCGGAAGGGGCAGGAGGAACAGCCAAAACAGGAACGGCAGGTTCGGCCTCCTTCTCAGCCTCGGCAAGGGCTGGCTCGGGAGAGCCAGAAATCAACCTCCTCCTTTTTACTTCAAGGGGGCATCAGGCTCAGCTCGGGAGGAAGCCTCCCCCACCACTTGGGCCTCCGGCACAGCCCACTTCGATGTCAGCCTCTTCTTAAGCTCTGCAGCACGGGCAGCCATCAAGTTCTCCGGAGTTACAATGACAGAATGAGCCCGGTTAGAAGTCGAAAGCAGCACTCGGTACTGATCTCGCAGTGCTTTAGTAAAATCGGGCCTCTTCCAAGCACTCTTGACTACACAGAAGTAAGGAATGATATATCAGTTTATCAGTTCTGAAGGCATACACAAAGCTAAAGCAAACCTAAGGGAATAAGCCTCACCCTTATGACCCGTAGCACTGAGGGAATGGCGAGGCCTCTCCTTTCTGGAAGTCTTCATGCTCCCATCCTCCTCCGACGAAGAAGTACCACTTCTTCCACGTTTTGTTGGAAGTAGGAACGGAGGACAGGGGTCGGAACCCCTTCTCGAAGGACATATAGAAAAGGCCTTCTGCCTGTTTGAACTTCAGATCCATATTGCTACGGATCAAGTCTAGGGACACATCCACCTTGTTTTGGTGTCCCAATACTATGAACCCTAGAAGCTGCCGCCAGCTATTGAGATTCAGGTCGGCAGGGCAGAGCTTGTACCAACAAAAGAATTGCCTGACTAAATCCGGCAATGGGAGTCTCAAGCCTATTTCGAACCAGGCAAGGTAAACACAAATCTCCCCGGCTTCAACATTTTGGGGGCGATCCATGGGGCCTGGAACTCTGCAGGTCACATTTGGGGGAAAATGGTATTTTACCCTCCACTCGTCCAGAAGGCTTTGAGTAACAGCACTCTCACCCTCTTCTCTATGGGAAGACCTACCAGAGGTCTCCCCAGCCCTGTCTCGGGGCTCGTCAAAGGTATCAACTATCCTAACCCCAGGACTACGGGGAGGTTCAACAGGCCTCTCCCCAATATCTTCGGGAGCAAGGTCACCTACATCTTCCATAGGAGACGGTACAGCCATCTCAGAAGAATTTCCTATTCCCTCACTTGCATTTGAGGGTTCAAAAGGAGCAGACATTATTCCCGGACTTAAGACGAAAAAAGCAAGAGAAGAGAAGAAATCAGTCGAACCTGCTCTAAACTCAGGAAATCGGTGTTCTTCAAGGTCGCACAAACCAACAATGGCGGATGAAATCTTCTAGCACAGTGAAAATGACAGGGAAAAGGTCATTTCAAAATCTCACCCCGTATTTATAAGCACAGTATTGGAAGGGACCCACCAAGTCCAAACGCCATGACGGTTCGGAACAATGATGATTTCGGGAAACCCAACTATCGGCCAGTACAAATAATGACCTTGAAAAGACCTAATCTCCGGCTACGCAATAAATGGTGCCCCAACAGTTGCCTTGGAAGGCGAACAGGCAGGACACATGACTTTCTGAAAAAGGCTTAGCCCTAGTTGCTTGCTAGCATCAAACTAGGACTTGGGGAGGGAGTAACTGATATACCATAAAGAGCAGGCCAATCAGCACGTGACACGTATGACCATAATCCAACTCATACTCGGCCAATACGGTTCTCATTCAGCTAAAGACTAAAAGCTCAAGCATCCAGATCATCACAAAAGGTCAGAAGTGACCAAACATATGCCTTCAGAGCACATATGTCCGGGCAAGGGTCGCAGAACTTACCACAAGGTCCAGACCAACACTCCAGACCTCGTCACCGCCTTAGCGGATGCCGAGCAGGGAATAAGGAAGCAGTCTTCAACAAGGAAACAGTCTTCAACAAGGAAATAATCTTCAACAAGGGAACTACCATTTATGGTTATCTCTAAGCAATACTCCACAAGGTAACTGCAATCCCCGATGATCAAATCCCTATACTCATGGCATCGAATCCTAATCAAATTAGGAAGGCCACGGTCTATAAATTAAACCCTAAAGGTACGCTTTATTTTTCATGCTCATTCTTTGGCTTTCAATACAGTCTTTCAATTCCTTTTTACTTACTTAAGCATCAGAGCGGCTACCGCCGGAGCCAATCCGGTGGACCTCTGATCGTCTTTCTGAGTGTTCTACAGGTCACGGAGCCCTCACTTATTGCGAGCCAAAAAGTGCAGCATCAAATACTTATTTAATTTCTTATGATTTTAAATCACATGAGATTTCCTACGTTGGTGTGTAACCAACGAAATAACGTACACTTCTAGACCACTGTATGGTTTGTATGGATCTACGGACAGTTAGATCATGGCTGGAATGAAATAGTTGTTGTGTAAAGGAACATCAAAAAAGCGCAGTCGGCTGATAAGAGAAAAATGTAAAGGATTATGGGTAGCATTAACTATCAGTAAACTACCAGGAAGTGCAGCTGGTTAGTGATCAGTGGTCTGTTGTGTCTTGTACGGATTTGTTTGATTAGTAGAACATTATCTAGGAGTAGTGAATTTTCTTTCCTACGAGGGTTTCCTACATAAGATCTTGTATCTTATGTGATAGGATTATGCTTTGATTTTTGTGAATAGATGCTCGAGTAAAATTGAACCTAAAAAAGGTTATTTGAGTTAAGATTAATATTCCATGAACATTATACTATCAATATAAACAAATAAATCTCTTCTACATGTTTTTCCTCACAAAATGGAGTGGCTAGGATCTCTATTAGAAAAATTAGACAATTTATATTGACAATTCTTATCCAAAAGGTTGTATTTATTTAGATAGTATTAATTGAGTCAGTGTTGAGTTATGTGGTTTACTACAAGACATGAAGAGAACACTTGAGACATCTCACATATACAATAATGTTTGAAGAAGTGCGCAAATTTAAGGTATGTGTTTATGCATAACATGAATTTCCATTAGGCACACACACCTTAGAATTATTCTTAAGTTTAGACAGATATTTAACTGTGGTTAATTTAATCTTAAGTGAGTTAGTTTTGACTATAGGTTAATAAACTTATGGAAATAAGTTTTTAGAAAATTCTAAACTTGTTTTGTTATCTTAAATAGCTTTATTTTGAAAAATCACATTTATTCTTGTCAAAATTTAGAAGTGTGATTTCAGTAGCCTCCTCGTCCAAATAAATGAATAATTCCCTTCCGAACATAGTTCCATTTGAATGGAGGGTATATTCTCGTTCGAACATGCGTAAGTTTTTTAGCGCCAATTCGTTCTAGACTTGTCAGTTTATGTACAAAGTTGTTTCCAAAATAGTTTAGGTTTAATACATGAATTATTTAATATAAATAGGGTACTATGGTATACATAAAGAAAACCCTAGCTTCTTAAAGCACAAAGAATCTAGAGCAATCTTTTGCTTCCTTTTTTTATTTATTTATATAGTCAGCATATTTCAAGGTTTTGATCCTTGTGACTTGAGATTCTATATACCTAATGTCATGTTAGCACACGTATGGGCATATAGAAAGGATAAAGCACGGACTTTCATTGCATGGAGCATGCACACTGCAGGAAAGAGATGGATCATCTGATTGTGTATGATGCTAGAGTTGGCAAAAGATATTCAAAGTTGAATAATACAACGAGAATTTGCAAATGGACTAGCAGGTTAGTTGTTTGTGGGATAAGAGCTTTGTGGATTTGTACATCGTTTTTTTTTACTAGTGAATTTTGCAGCTTGTAGTGGGTTTTATTCTTTAGGAGGGTTTTTCACGTAGATCTTCCTGTCTCATAATTTTTGTGATTGCATGTTCTTATTATTATCAATGATATCATGATGATTCCATGAACTTAAGATCTTAGATATTTAACAAAAGAATATTTTTGATACTAATTTGTCTTGATTAATCATATAGTTTAAAATATGTGTTCCTTATTAATTAAATAATGATTTAATTAATTAAAAAAGTGATATAAAAATTCATTCACTTTTGGTAGACACTTACTATTACTAGTTTTTATATTACACCAGGAATTGAAACGATTTAGTACGCGCCATATTCGTTTTCAAAATTGGTATCAGAGCACGTTCTCCTTTATATTTTCCTGTTGCTATATCTGTTTAGGACTGATTTAAATATCTTATTTTATGTCAAATATAGATTCCTTGAATTCATTTTCTAGTACAAAAAATAGTGATATTAATCAATTTGTTGATATGGACGATGATGAGGTTTATAAGACTATGATTTCTCATTTTATTAAACAGAAAATATTAAATAAAAAATTACTTGTTAAAATGAATGACTTAGAGAAAGTTAAGTACTCCCTTGAATCCACAATAGAAAAGCTTAGGAATCAGGTGAATAAGTTTCTTAGTGAAAATTCTAATCTATAAGACAAATATAAAACTTTAGAGAGCAAGCTTCTAGAAGCTATAAATGATAAGAAATCAATAGAGGATAAGTTAAAAACTACTCAAATTGATCTACAAAAAACTCAAGAAATTATTCAAAAATTTAATAAGGGAACAATGAAGCTAGATAATATACTTGAAAATTTTAGGACTACTAGTGACAAAACAAGTTTAGGGTATGTTGAAAACGGAAGAACATTGAAACAAAATAACCTTATTAAACCTAAGTCTATTAAAAAAATTAGTAGTTGTAAGAATATTGAGTCTAGTTCAAAGATGCCTAGTAATCCTGTTAAAGATAAAAATAAATTATTTATAATTGTCATCATTGTGGTATTAAAGGTCATATAAGACCTTATTGTCTTCAATGGTGGAAACCACAAAGAAAATTTATTCGTATTTGTAATCATTGTAGAATAGAAGGACATATTAGACCAAATTATCATAAACTAAGAAGTCCTAAATTCTAAAATAATAATAAGAATTTAAATATCCAAAAAAATATTTTTTTAAATAATTTAATGATCAAAGTGACAAAATCAAAATCCTAGGTCTTGATAGGAATGATACTAGACAAGGGAGCATAATGAATGCGTGTTTTTTGAACTTATTTTGAGGAAAGCTAAGATAGAGCAAGAAGAGAGTGATATCAAAGATGGTGTGGGTTGGGAAATCAGACACTAGTAGTGAGAGAAATTCCATGGTTGGAGATTCCAAGATTAGTGCTCAAGTAGTGATATACTTAAGCTGTGTTCAATATGCTATTGTTAAGCACTTAGAGCAACTCCAACAGTGGGTGTAATTGGGGAGCCATTCACTCTAACTATCAATTTGGCTCCAAATGTTGCACTACTCACCCCCAGGAGAGGATCCATCATTGTTTCCATTTTATATCTAGCCATGAACAATAACCAAGTGGATGTAGATATGGATACCATGGGAAGAGAGAGAAAGGGGATCCAAAAACTAGTTGGAAGAGAGAGAAAAAGATAGATTGGTAGGAAGAGAGAGAAAAGAGATACAAAAATATATTAACATATCAAATGGATACTCCTTTTAGATAGCATTGTTGGAGTGATGTATAATGCTAGGAGCCATTGGTGCATGCATAAACACTGTAGTAGCACCCAAATGAGTTTTTTGGGTCCAAAAATAGATCCCCTTCTTGGAGTTGCTCTTACGCCAACGTAGTAGCGTGAAGAGATCTCATATTATTATAATAAATACAAGCACATTTGCACCTTACCACAGTTCATTTTTGAGAAATGACCTTTGAATTTTTTTTTCAATAAATATGAATCATAACACTTTAATTAAACATGCTTTGAATATAGATAAAAGACATTTTATCAACGATAAAACATGCTTTTGAAAGCAGATAAGAATCATCATTTCAAACAATAGTGATAAACATGATTTCATACTGTAAATAGAAATTTAAAAAGTAATAAATGTTTATCAAATCATATTTGTAAAAACAGGAATACAAATATCTCCACTTCAAAAGGTTAGATTAGTCACCTATGGTCCTCAGTTCTACTTTTCATTGTTCTATTAGAATCACTTGTCGCCTTTTGTCACGTCCCAAACCCCACTCTATGATAATTAGGGATAATGATCGGCCAGTTAGGCATCTCGCCAATATGCTATACCTTTTGTAGCATATTGATGACGTGTCTAACCAAATTCCTCTTTACATATCCAAGTAGATATCATTCAGTCATATAAAATCATGTAGTGGAATCTATGTTAGTAATTTCTTTTTTTAAAATGCAGTTACACTTGATGGAGCAAAACTAAACTTTACATCAGAGTTACAATCATATGATCCCATCGTTACATTACACATGAATATATCAACTATTACATCAATAATAGACATCATTCACATTATTATCTTACTCTAAGTTGTCACATAAATATGGTCTTTGTACCTCAGGTTGATACCTCAAGGACTGAGATATTAATTCTCTTCTAGTTAGAGCCTTTACTTCTCATAACTTATTAGCATCTGAATATGAAGGGATTCTAATCATTTCTAAAAATATATAAGATAAAATCCTGTGAGTTTCGTGAAAAGCTCGTGAGTAATACAAGTCCCCTGTCATGGATTTCTGGAAACCCCTTTCATAAACTTTCATGGATAATAGTTAAAAGAGGCGTACTAAAAGCTATTGGAATTCTTAAAACATATACATATAACTAAGAGCTGTAAGATATACTATAGAATCAAGCAAGAGTTCATGCCAGTCTAGTTTTGCAAGATAAACCATGATATCATAAAATCTATAACTATAAAAGTGAGTGAAAAGTAATACATGACAAACATCTTAATAAATTTTGTCCCTTAGGACCATAGGTTGTCACATAGTGACTTTTAAGTAATTTATAGCTCTTGGCTTACTATGCCTTCTAGATTCTAGACTCCCGATGAAGTCCTGCTATAAATGACCTACTAATGGTCTACTAGCTCTTATCTCTCGGTAGGGTTTGTAAGGCAAGTAAAACTTCATACTAAAACATGCTTGCAAAACATTCTTTAAGCTATCCATATCATATAAAATATTTACAGAAATGCTAATAAAGACATGTAGTTAAAACATTTAGTATAGTGGTATGAAAAATGTTAGAAAACTGTAAATAACTGCATTTAATGAAAATAATCTCCATTTTATTATTTAGAGTTACTCAAATTGGATTTTTAGCATTGCATTTCTATTTGGGTTCTGTTGTAGCTATCCAATAGCCACTATCACATTCCTCGTGTTTTGATGATTATATTTTTGATAGATTATCACCTATATTATCATGATTCCCAAATTCCTCTTGGATAACTTCTTATTCTCTCTTCCTGCCTCTAATGACAGTAGGTGTCTTGATTATGAAGTGGTTCCATATAATCACCTTAACCTTTTAGCCATTATTTGTTTCCTCTTTTCTAGAAATCTAAAATTGATCGATGAAAGTGTAGTCCTCGACGCGTAGATCACACTAACCGTAATGAAATATGTGAATGGTGAATACTGGGATTAATATCAAGCAAGAAATGTGAGGAATTTGAGAGAAAACTAGAGAAATCTGTAAGAAAATGGTTCAAAAGGGCGGTTACTCGCGTGTTTAAGTTGACCAGTCACTTATTTGAACAAACAAGTCACCTTCGTTCAAATGAGCAATAGTAAATGCTATTCTCTTAGAAAAATAGAATGTCCTGTTTTGTTCAAAATTCCTCTACTCAATTCAACTGGGCAAATATAGGGAATTTTTTTTTCTTCAAAAAACATCAGTTTTTACTAAGAAAATTCTAATAAGAAATCAATTATCTACAAAGCTAAAAACAATCTTGTTTCAAGCAATATCAACATTGGGTTATGACCAAACTATTTGATCTATACCGATGGGCATTTTTATAATTTGAATATGTATAATTAGAAAGCTTGCAAGCATCTTTTGTTAATATAATAGAATGTTTTGGAAAAAATGTTTAAATGATAAGCCAGGTCAAATGAATTACTTTGTGATTACTCTGCTACATTTGAACAAACCTTAAATTGTGGTTGATTTTGATATTAGAAAGGCCTTGGTGGCCAATCACATACCTGAAATCTGCACAGGGTGGGTTCAGGGATGTTACACACACACACACACACACACACACACATATATATATATATATATATATATTACAAAAGTGTATGTGTGTATACTATATGTGTGAGGGTTCGGGAGTCTATGAGAGATGAGTGAGAGCAAGTGTGATTGTGTGTGTTGTTTAGTGTGTATATGTACTGTTGTATGTGTGTTATGTGTTGTGTATACAAATGTGTATGTATGTGTGTATACCTACAGTGAGAGTTTAAGTGTGTGTGTGGTGACCTTGGGCATCCATACATGGTGACAACTAGAGGAAGAAGAAGAGTGAAAGAGGATGGATGAAATGTGTTGGAAGCTGTGGGTAGTAACCATCGAAACTCAAGATTGAGTATTCTCTCTAGGTGTTTTTCCTCTACAAAGCCATTAATTTAGGTAGGGAATTTTTCTAAAATTATTAGGGTGTGTATGCATGTATGAGTGTGTGTGTGTGTTATATAGGGAGACCCACAATTAGGAACACGTAAAATCGATTCCTCACTTAGCTAAGACCAAAGTGATAAGTCTTTGGGTGATAACATGACTAATGGGAACTGTTTTGCGACGGTGTGTGAGTGTGCTCTACAGTAAGGCCCGAATCCCTTGAGCATAGATCATATATTTAAAAGAGCAAACAATCATGTTTCAAGCAATATCAACTGGGAAAATCTTATAATTTTTTATATTTAGTTTATATTTTTCCCTTACTTTTCATAATTATTAAATGCTTATTTTTATTAAATATTTTATAACATTTGATGTATGATTTTTCCTCTTTCAGGTTAGTAAAGTATTGATCACTTAACCCTATAAATCTCATTAACCTAGGTTAGGTTTACCTATGGCTAGGTTGGATATTTAATCCTACATTGGGTTATGGCCTAACTAGGGTAATGGCCTACTGTTAGGTTATGTTAGTTTTTAACCCTAGTTAATGCCACGACATTTGCATAGTGCCCAAGGAATTTTGTAGAGGCTCTTTCTTGATGTAGTTTTCAATAGATTGCCCTAAATTTTCCAATTCACTAGATGTGGGTGTTACATATACAATATGGTTACGCTATTCAGAGCCGCCTTTATTATCTACTAATACAATTGTATAGATATAATGAAATCAATAAGAGGGTATATGCATCATTGTATAAATGAGGATCAATACGGTCTAAACTCATCTTCTGCTCGAGATCAATCTTGCAACTGTCATTTACAAGTCTAGTACTTGCCATTCCCATGAACAGTAGGGGTGAGCCATAACATATAGTATGGTTTCCCAAAATACACAAGCATACAACGTGCAAAAACTAATGCAGGTCCTATGTAGGCAAGCCCTGAAGTCCAACATGCAATACAAGTATCCAAATGACATCACATATTAATCCACATGTATTGATACACTAATCAACATGCTAAGATGTAATTTAATGTTTCATAACAATAGCAAAATAAACAATATATGTCACGACTCGAAATCCACCCTGTGCGGATCCCCGGATCGCGACCCGCCACCCTCAGGCCCGGGGGCCATTGGGCAGAACGGTCCTGTGAGTAGCGGCATTGGACGGCGGTGCAACCTGTGTTTTGCGAAAGCATGAAAACTTTTTCTTTTCTCATTTAAAATTTAAGCATTCTGCCCGGTACTGCCGTTCTACTCTTATACATACACATGGTTATACAATCAAAGCATAACTAAAATATTGCAGACTTATATTACATAACCATCTACATCAGTTACCCCATAGGGTTATACACATTACATTATATGGTTTTAGTAGAAAACATTATTAAAGCTTGTAGAGTCTTCTAACAGAAACTATCTAAGTGCTGGTCTCCAAAACTAGTCAAGGCACCATCTTCCATCTCAACCATCATCAGTCACCTGAAAGGGGGATCCGAACAAAGTCCGGGTAAGCTAATCTAAGCTTGTGAGAAATTCCAACATTCGTCATGGGGTTTCAATCAACAGTAGTTTTAGCTCATAAAGGTTTGTAAATCAATCACTGTCAATTGTTCGTATCTTTTGAACACAGAATATATGCATTCATAAAACTCATAGCTTTGAAACATTTAAAATATTCAAGCTAACATATGCTTTTTCATATAAAACTTGTAACTCTGAATACATAATATATGCATTCCATAAAACTCATAGCTCTAAAACATGTAAAATGCTCAAGCTAAAAATGTGTTCTTCTTTAAATAGAGTATATATAAACTCAAACATGTAAATATGAAAATGAGGATTTAAAATCTGCTTTCATTTTCAAATATCTCTTCTTCTCACTTTAACTCTTGGAATCTGTTTCGAACCAGACTCCCATTTTACTCTCGTCGAGATATCTCTTTGCCTGTGGGATTAGATCCTGCTACCAGGCATTTGACAATCCATTGAATTCCGTAGAACCCAAAAGCTTGTCGGCTCCACAGGATAATGGAGTCCCTTGCGAACCCCAATACCCTGCCTCGTGCTTATGCACAATTATCTTGTATTTCAAGAAACTACTTTTATCTCATAACTTCTTCTCATAAATACTATTTAAGAGTATTCAAACACAAAGTATATAACTTTATAATAGAACTTTCAATTCTCAGAATATACGAATTCAGAATATATCTCAGAGATTTTGCAATTTAAAAAAAAAAACTCAAACATGCTAAGGCATATTTAAAGGAAACTGTAAGTAAATCTATTATCTGAACAGAGTAATTTAAAATAGAAGGCGTATGAAAACTGACTTCGATATTCAAATACTTTTCATGACTTGAACTCAAAACTTCTTTGAAATCCGTGGAATTAAATTTCCACTTCGAATGCAGGGTTACTCACCTTGGTCCTTTAGGGTTAGTGCTAATAATGCGCTTTCCCACTTTCCTTGTAGTTCCTAAGAACAATTCATAAATATCTCATCAACTTCACATTCATTGTAAATCATCTCAATGTTCCTTAACTTATGCTTAAATCGTATTAGATCCTAAAACGATTTCATAAATTCATATGTACCTAACTTAACTCGTAACTCGTACTCTTAACCTATGACACAATTTAATGTGTTAGAAATTTAATTAATTTCAGTTTATACTCTTCTGGTAGCTCCATTAATTTTAAATTAAAGTTATTTAATTCATATGTTTATGTGTCGTGTCTTTTTGTAATTCATTTCTTCGTATACGCCGTAGATTAGTACTTTGGCATTACTTTAATTTATAGTCATCTGACAGATGCTATTCAACAAATTTTATGTCTCTTTATTTTTGACATCTCTTTTGGTTAAATAGACTCTACCATTGAGTCCGGAGCGTCGAAGAAAGTCGGTTTAGGCTTCTCTAACATTTAATTTGGACTGTTATATGTAAAAGGACAAAATGGTCATTTACTGTTTTACGTGTCTCATTTTTCTGTACTTCGTTTCATAATTTGGACTCTATTATTGAGTTCGGGATGTCAAAGGAAGTCAATTTAGACCTTCCCTGGTTTTAATTTGGCTTTTGAGGTAATAGGGGTAAATTTGGTCATTTTATCCCCTTACGTGTCTTTATATTCGGGACCTCATCTCAGAGTCGTGGATCTCACCATTGGACTCAGAAGGTCCGAGATAGTAAGAATACACTAATAACTTGTTAATTTTGGACAAGGGGTATTTTGGTCATTTACCCCTTTACGTGTCTTTATTTTTTGAGATTCTGCCTCGCAAAACGGACCCTACCATTAGTCTCAGAATATCCAAAATAGTTAAAATTCACTATTCATATGTTCAATTTGGATTTCATTTGCTCTATTTATGACCCAAGGGTAAAATAGTAATTTAACTTTATTTATTAAATAATTAAATTAATTATTTAATTATTTTCCAGGGGTGTAATTGCATAATTTTTCTCCCAGTTGGGCCACAGTACAAATTTTCAGAAGTTCTGGGGTCAAAATATAATTTTTGCAAACTTCCGGACTAAACTAGTGGGTTCAGTTACATTTCAAGTGAACCGGTCCAGTTTTAACTGAACCAATCCTGGTCTGGTTGGGTTTATTGCGTGATAGCTGACGTCATGATGACGTCAGCCCTAACGATTTAAAAATTTAAAACATAAGGCAAAACGACACCATCCCACTTAACCGTTTTATGCGATGGGTCGGTTTCCGACCCGAGCTCAATTTGACCCGTTTTGACCCAAACCTGAATCGTCACTGTTCATCTTCTCCCCCATTTCTTCCCCAGTGTTGCCCTAGTTGCAGGTTTTCATGCTTTTCATTTTCGTGCATTTTTGCTCAATGGAACCCTACTGTTTTTACTCCAAATCGTTCCTAAAACATCATGGATTGTTTTGGCATTTATTTAAGGGATCAAAAAGGTCTCATTAGCTCGTTTGAAGGTTTGATAATCCGAACTGCAGGTTGGTCGCAAATGCTCATTTCTGAGCCAAAATCCTTGGGATTTGTTTCATTGTGATCCCCTCTTCATGGGGTTTTATTTCCCATTCAAAAAAATGGATTTAAAGGTAGATTTGTGAGGTTGGGTTTTGAAACCTGTACCTGCAAGTCAATGTTTGAAGGCTATTTCTTGTGATTTTTGGTCACGGATTTATGTTTTTGGGATGCTTATAATGTCTACTTGAAGTCCCTATACACCAAAAACAGTTTGGTGATGATGAAATCAGACCTGTTTCAAGCAAGGTCTTCAATGGTGACCTCTGTTGGGTTACATGTTTTTGTTTGTTTTCATAGCCTGATTTCATGCTAAATCAACTCTAAAACACATATCTAACATTATACATGCATAACTAAGCTTCAAACAGTTTCCATTCATGCATATTTCTAGAGAGAGAAATTTAAGAGTTTTCATGGGTTCACCTTTTTGAGTCGGTTTCTCCCCTCTTTTCTTCTGGTTTCCTTCCCTTCTTCTCCTCTTCAGCTTTCTTCTTCCTCTTTCCAAAACTCTCTCTCTCTCTCTCTCTCTCTCTTTCTCTCTCTCTCTCCCTCTTTTTTTTTTATTCATGTGGCATGGGGTTGTATACAACATATGTATATGTGTATATAAGAGATTTGTTGGCCATCACTTCACTCCCTTACCTCATCAAATCAACAGCCATACCTCCCATACTTTCTGATTTGGGGCCATTCTTTCTTCCATAATCCTTCACCTACTTGCATATATAATATACATATATGGTACATCATCCCCATATTTCACCTTAATTCAATGTCTCCCCCACATCTTTATATAATACAAGTATCACACACAGCCGTCCCATATATATATATATATATATACACATATATTATATTTATTTTATTTTATTTCTCCTATATCCAAGTATTACATGTATATAATTATACATATATAAATACTTACACATGCTTGGTCACATGACACACTTTTATGTGTGTATTTTCTATTTATTTTAATTAATAATCAATTTCATAAACTTAATTAATTAATTATTTTCCTTAAGTGCAGGTATCTTTACACTAATTTTTCATAACCTCGTAATGCGTTCCATATGACCTGATATTTTTGGGTCAGGGTATTACAATATATCTAGGTATACCTATCCCATTACGAATGCAATTTCCTATTTCAAGCAATATCAACAGTGATATATGTGTATCTCTAATGAGTGCAATCTACAAGACAACCCATATAATCAATATACATATCATCCATCAATACAATCAATGCAATGCACCTATGCTTCATGTAACACCCCAACCTTGTATAATTAATGATTAATTATCTAATTATTAATTAGTCTTACAGAATAGTAAAGGGAATTAATCATAATCCCGGCGGTCATGATAGGCCGATGAAATAATTAAATATGTCTGGAGAAAGAGGGTACAATACCCGAACCCAAATTGCTGGTTAAATCGGTAAAATAATGCCATTTTAACACTAACGGAACCCGAATTAGTTAACCCCGAAAATCCCGAATGATTAATAAATGACATGGAACCTCTGACACTGAAGCGAACTGAATTATGAAGCTCTCGGAAGAAACCGCATCGAAAAAGGAGCTACGGAATGAAAGTTATGTAGCAAACATTGAAAATTGAATTACTGTGCAACCAAACGTGGCCTTAACCGAAAATATGGAAAAAATGGCCAAATGGGAGGCCAAGGAAATTGAACCCTTGACCTTTGAGTAGAAAGAAACCTCATCCAAAAATTACCAACTGGGCTACTACTGTCTTTGTGTATAAATATACAATGAAAGGTATATAAACCAGAATTCTGGTGGGGCCACCTCCCAAACTGACCAATGAGGTTACATGCAAAACCTCCATCATGACCTAAACCCCTACACTTCAGCCTCATCATCACATCTCAAGTGCCTACAATTAGACCTAGACCCTACATGTATGATTATGTATGTGTATGAGTGTACACTAATATACACATGAACTGGGGATCTCTACAACAACAAGTGTGTGAACTAAATATTCAGAAATCAAAAACTGTTGGGAGGACTGATCTGTTGAGGGAGAGAGAACCCATGTGAGAAACCATTGTGAGGGTGATGTGTATATCCATGGTCTATGCATGAGGGTGTTCCATGAAGAAGCAAAAGAAGGGAATAGAGGACTGAGATGCATGACTGAACTGAGGCACCATCGAGGACCCCATACTGAGCCATGAATGAGGGAGCCGTGGTCGACCAAGGTAAATGCCATGAAAACCTAGAAAATTTCCTCTTCTTTTTCTTACTGTTTTCAGTCATTTGAGGCCATATAAACTGTATGTACGAACTACTGTGAGGTCTAGGAACTAATATAAGTTAACTGGGAGGTTCGGATAGGCCTAGAAACCCAAACCGTGACCAAACCGCCATGGATGACACCTCCAAAATCGGGTCTGATTCGACCTCCCAAAAACCAAGTTTTGATGGTCCAGAAATGATCTAGACACTGAGAGGGTCCCAAATACACTAAACCGCGATCCAAAATCGCATGAGAAGACCCTCAAAACCGAACCTATTGTCTCGGCCATTGGAACCCAAACTTTAAAATAGGCTTCCAAACTGAAATGTGAGAATGGGAAAATGAAGCCCCTGTTACTACGGTCATAAAGAGACAAGAAGCATGAAGTTTGGTGGAGAAATGAGGATTTAATAGCCGAAATATCTTTTCTGTTATTCCTCCATATATCAAGCTACTGAGCTTGATTCGACTCATGAAATCGATGCCAAAGAGTTGGCATGACCATCAGGAACCATTTGGGGCCAAATCAGATTGAAAACAGCCCTTAAAACATCACGAAATAGAAGAAGAAAATCTGCAGAAGTAGGGCTACAGTACGTGGAAGGATTGGGGAAGATGGAGTCAACTCGCGATTCCAACCGAGTTGGCGAGTCGACTCGGACGCGTGTCGGCCTGTGAGGCTGCCACCGAAATAATAAAACTGCGCCGTTTTAGGTGTAGATTGATTTGTTTAAAATCAAATCCGGCCTGTTTGGGTACGGTGATAACAAATTAAAATTTGAAACTGGACAAATCCTGAACACGGATAAGGGGGATAAGTTATCCCGATTTTCTGAGGGTCACCAACCGTTTGGTTCACAGTGATTTGGACCGGTTCACTTGGTGAACCCTTGAACCCTTGGGTTGAACCCCTAAATTATGAAATTATATTTTGAACCCCAAATGTTTCTAAAAATTACAGATTTGCCCCAACAGTTCTGAATATTGCACAGTGGCCCAGATTTTGGGAAAATTATACATTTAAGCCCCTGCCAAATTAATTAAATAATAAAATAATTATTTTATTATTTTATTAATTAGATAAAATTACGATTTTACCCCTGGACATTAATCATGTCAAACGGAGTCCAAATAAAGCAAATAAATAGTGTATTTTCACTATTCCAAGCATTCTGGACTCAATGGTACAGTCCCAATTGGGAAATTATGTACCGAAAAATACAGACACGTAGGTGTAAATTACTGTACTGCCCCTGATGGCACCAGACCCAAATAAAAATAAAAGACAGTCTATTTTGACTATGTCGGGCGTTCTGAACTCAACGGTGAGGTCCGTTTAACGAACTGAAGTCCCGAAAAATACAGACACATAAAGTGTAAATGACCATACTGCCCCTGATGCTTCCCAGGGTCAATTGAACATAACAGCTAGTCCAACTTAATTATGTCGAACACTCTGGACCCAATGGTGAGGTCCATTTTATGAACTGACGTGCCGAAAAATATGACACGTGAAATTACCAAATTACCCCTAATACTGTACGAAGCCCAAATGAAGTCCGATTGGGACGAAATTGATAGCGATAGAAGCCCAGATACTGGCGAGACTGTAAACATGATTAAATAATGATTCGGAGTCAGAATCTTACAAAAACGTAAAATGACCAAATACCCCTGAGCATAGTAAGTGCAAAGTAGAGGTCAAATAAAGGTCAAACTGATCTGATAAATTATCATAGGGATAATTATGAACACTGAAGGGCTAAATAAGACTCCGGGACAGTAATGCGTAAAATGAGAAATGACCGATGTGTCCCGATGATCAAAAGTAGATACCAAACGAAGTCCAAAGGACTTAAGAATTTACATATAAGATATATGGGACATTCTGAGGACCACGACAGGGTCCGGGGTAAGAATGACAAATTACCATTTTGCCCCTATGGTTAAAATAAGAACCTAACTGATACCGATTGGAGTCTAAAAGAGGTAGAACTTTATATTTAAGATATAAAGACTATTCGGAGGGCCTTGACAGGGCCCGGGGCAAGAGTGATAAAATGACCGTTTTGCCCCTAAGGCTGAAGAAGTAACTGACTGATAACGATTGAAGTCTAAATGACTTAGGTTATAATCCTGATGACTGCTGAGCCTAATTTAAGAATAAAATAGCCCCGGATGAAACCCGATGAGAGGGCGATAGGCTACTAGGCTATCTTAGGTAAACCGATAGATACCTCAGATGACAAATGAGACCTGAATGGATGAGTTCTGATCTGTATATGATTGATGATTATTGTTCAGGATATACATGGAGATGCCTGACGTATCTGGAGGTTATCGGATTGTTTGCGCAAGGAGATAACTGTAACAGTTTGTGAGTAACCTGGAACTTCTGACTTGGTGTATAAGTACACCGTCTAGTTACTGTATTTTGATTTACTGTACTGTTTTGTATACTGTACTGTCTGAATGCATACTTTTTTATATTGCATTACACGTAACATGATTTTGTACTGTCCTGCTCTCCTGTTCAGTTCGGGTCTGTCTTGTTCTGTTGTATGGTCTGTCCTGGTTTTATTCTGTACTGTTGCGTCTTGTGAGTAAACCTGACTCCTGAATTGGTGTATAAGTTCTGTCTAGATACTGTATTTTGAAGCACTGTACTGTTTTGAACGTTATACTGTTTAAAAAAAAAAAAAAAGCATATATTTAAAGTAGCATATGCCTTGTCCTGATTGATATTGTACCAGTTTGTTCCGTCCTGTTCAATTCCGATATGTCTTGTTCTGATAGATGTATGGTTCCGTTTTGTTCCGACATGTTCAGTTTCGATGTGTCTTGATCTGATTGACGTATTGTTTCGTTTTGTTCCGTCATGTTCAGTTCCGATATGACTTGTCCTGATTGATATCGTTTCGTTTTGTTCCGTCATGTTCAGTTCCGATATGACTCGTCCTGATTGATATTGTTTCATTTTGTTCCGTCATGTTCAGTTCCGATATGACTTTTCCTGATTGATATTGTTTCGTTTTGTTCCGTCATGTCCAGTTCCGATATGACTTGTCTTGATTGATATTGTTTCGATTTGTTCCGTCATGTCCAGTTCCGATATGACTTGTCCTGATTGATATTGTTTCGTTTTGTTCCGATATGTTCAGTTCCGATATGTCTTGATCCGATTGATATATTGTTTCGTTTTGTTCCGTCATGTTCAGTTCCGATATGACTTTTCCTGATTGATATTGTTTCGTTTGTTTCCGTCATGTTCAGTTCCGATATGACTTATCCTGATTGATATTATTTCGTTTTGTTCCGTCATGTTCAGTTCCGATATGACTCGTCCTGATTGATAGTGTTTCGTTTTGTTCCGTCATGTTCAGTTCCGATATGACTTGACCTGATTGATATTGTACCGTTTTGATCTGCCATGTTCAGTTCTGATATGTCTTGTTCTGATTGATGTATTGCTCTGTTTTGTCCCGTTATGATCCGTCCTGTTATGCCTCTGTCCTTGATTATGCCTGTGACTTGAACTGGTGTTTTGTTCCGTCTGATCCCGTTATGTACCGTCCGTCAATAATCTGTCTGTCTTGATTGATATATGGTCCAGTTCCGTTATGATCTGTCCGAATTCTTGACTTGGTATATAAGTTATTGCATAGATACTGTATTTTGATGCACTGTACGGTTTTAAAAGTTAAACTGTCTGAATGCATGTTTTAAATGCAAACTTTTATACTGTATTGTACGCGGCATGATTTTGTCCCGTCCTACTATTATTTTGTTCGGTCTGTCTTGTTCCATTTTATGGTCTATCTGATTTTGTTCTGCTATGATGTGTCTGACTCTGGGTACCATTCTGATTATGAGCGGTCTGGCATAAGTAGGCTTGATTACGCGCCTAACTGATATACTATTGTTATGCCCTGTTATGTTCTATCCAGTACTGATCTGTTCTGATATTTGAATTAATTGCCTATACTCTCATTGATATTGGCATCATGCACTGTTCCGTCTATTCTGATTTGTTGTTCCGTTTAGTTCAGTCCTGCTTTATTCTACTAAAACTGCATTTAAAGTAGATTTATAAAACTGCTATTTCAGAAACAACTGAACTACCCTTGTGCTTTGTAAACAAGAAATGGTTTTGAAACCCTTGACAGGGAACCTGTGTTACTCATTGGGCTTTTCGAAGCTCACCCCGTTCCCTAACATTTTTCAGGAATGATATCTGTTGGATCTGATGGCACTGATCTGTGGAGACTGGATTATTGAGGATTGAATCTGTTTAATCAGGTGAGTGATGTAATACGACTGACTTGACTGATATGTACTAGATATAGACATGGCTCATGGATTTAAACGGTACTCTAGAGATTATAGTTCTGCTCTGTTGTTATATGTCGGATTATAGATATGCTCTGAGGTTAGAATTGTTAGCTGTTGGATTTTAGACTGGCTCTGTGGTACATAACCTTACAATGAATACATGAGTTGCATTCCCTTGACAAAAAAAAAAAGTTTTAAATTCCGCTGCATCTGACCCTACAGTCGGAGTGCAATTCACTGAAAAGTTCAGAAATTGCCTTCGGTTGGTCGCGTGGCGGCTGACTGGCATCACGTCCTCGACATCCGCGTAGGGTGGGGTTCGGGATGTGACACTTCATGTGTGCATGTTAAGACCAAGGGGTCCGATATTGTAATTGGCTAATCCGGTTTGACGAAACGTGCTTTAATTGTAATTATTACATTAGTCCTAGGCTTAGAGTATCTCAATGTGTCGTTCTACTCTAAGATGGTCTAAGCTTCATTGTCGTGCACATTTACTGTCCAAATTCGTTCATTAGGGGTAATTTGGGTATTTTAGGATTTTGTTTTGATTTGAATCACACATATTCACACTGATGCCCCAAGCTTACTGGCCTAACAACCTGAAAAGAGCCCATAACATTATGGCTCAAAAGTTTAAGCCCAAGTTGTTAGTAGTAAGACTCATGGTGTCATATATTCTAATCATACTACTCTCACCCAACCGATGTGGGATAGGTGTAACACCCCGACTCTGTATAATTAATAATTAAATAATTAATTATTAATTAGTACCGGCTTAGGGAATAATTAAGGAAATTAACCTTAATCTCCCGGTGGTCACACTAGACCAATAGAATGACAAAACATGTTCGAGAATAGGGTACAATACCCGAACCTAATTACCAATTAATTAGGTGAAATAATGTCAATTTAATACTGATGGAATTCGAATTAATTAACCACGAAAATTCCGAATGACTAATAAATGACACGGAACCTCTGACACTGTAGATAACTGAAATAGAAACTGACCGGAAGAAACTGCACCGAAAAAGGAGTTACGGAATGAAAGTTATGAGGCAAACATCAGAAACTGAATTAATGCGCAGCCAAACAGGGCCTTAGCCCAAAATGTGGAAAAATGACCAAATTGGTGGTCAAGGGGAATTGAACCCTTGACCTATGGTGAGCATGAATTCCATCCAAAAAATTTACCAGTTAGGCTACCCATTACTTTGTGCATATATATGCAACTTATTTATATATAACACTGAATTGCCCCAACTTGCCACCCAATTGGACCAATGAGATTACATGCAAACCCCATATGATTGGTTTGCATCAGCCCACCTCAGCCACTGATTCTCTGATGTATACATTTAGAGATGTATATGTATAGGTATGTGTGATATTATATATATATAGATATATATGTATATATTACATACAAAAGACTGATCTTTGCTAGTTAAAGAGGAGAAAACAGATCTGTTGAGTGTGAGTCAGACCTGCCATTGAGAGAAATAGAAAGAAATTTGGAGGCTGCCTGCATGTGTATACATAAGCTTGTGCGCATGATTTGTGTGTGTATCCATGGAATGTGACGCACAAAGAGGAGGACTGAGGGCACGGCTGCACTGGGGCAACCTGGATCAAGCCATGAACAGGCCTGAACCGAGCCATGGATGGCAAGGAAAGCTACTGTTTGAAAGAGGTATAACCCTTTTTAAACTGAAAAATTTTCTGTTTGAAGTTAAAACTGTTTGGGTGACTTTGGACCTATATAAACTGTATATATGTATTACTGAGAGGCCTAGGATTGATCTAGAACAACTGAGAAGGGTCGGAATAGCCTAGAACCCCAACCCGTGAGTGAAACCGCCATGGATAGAGCTTCCCTGTAGCAGGTCTGATTCGAACTCCCTAAAACCGAGTTCTGATGGTCTAGAACTAATCTAGACACTGAGAGGGTCCCAATTCCACCGACCCGCGACCCTAAAACCCCATGCAACCCCTCTAACACGTCGGTTGCAGGTTCGGTCTTCAAATGCCATTTTTGGTTAGAGTGTTTTAAACTGATTTTCGTGATTGGGACTTGAAACCACATGACTCAAGGATCATTTTAAAACAAATCTCACAACATTTGGTTGAGAAATAAGGATTTGCAACCGAGTTGCAGGTCCGGTTATTCCCCACCTAGATCAAGCACTTTGGCTTGATTCGAAGCTTAAAAAGAATGCCAAATTGTTGGATTCATTTCTGGTAATCGATTGGGATCAAATCAGTTGAAAAAATGTACCTGAAACTCCACGAATTTGAAGAAGAAAATCTGCGAGAATTAGGGCAAACTGAGGGGAAAGAGATGAAGAAGACAGAGTTGACTCGGTTGAGTGACCGAGTCATACCGAGTTGGCCCAGTCGACACAACACGTGTCTGTCCACGAGCATGCCACCGCATTAGTGAAGCTACGCCGTTTTGGTTAAAGGTTTTAAATTAAAACCTGAATTCGGCCTGTTTGGTAACATGGTTAACAAATTGAAATTGATTTGGGGCTAAACCTGTATACGGATAAGGACCAATTTGGGATATGAGGGATATGTTATCCCGGTTCTCTGGGGGACCTGAACCGGCTGATTCAGTTGATAAAGGGACCGGTTTAGGGTTTTGAATTGAAAACCCAATGGTCCACTGTTTGAAATTAAAAAACTGAACCAGAACTTTTGTAAATTGGTTTTTGACCCCAACAATTTTGGGGAATTTCACAGTGGCCCAGATTTTGGAAAACTCTTTCATTTAAGCCCTGAATAAATTAATTAAATAATAAAATTATTATTTTATTATTTTATTAAATAGGTAAAATTACAATTTTACCCCTGGACATTAAATATGTCAAACGAAGTCCAAATTAAGTAAATAAATAGTGTATTTTCACTATTTCAAGCATTCTAGACTCAATGGTACAGTCCGATTTTGGAAATACAGTCCCGAAAAATACAGACACGTAGGTGTAAATTACTGTATTGCCCCTGATGGCACCCAGACTCAAATAAAAATATCAGATAGCCTATTTTGACTATCTCGTGCATTCTGGACTCAACGGTGAGGTCCGTTTAATGAACTGAGGTCCCGAAAAATACAGACACATAAAGTGTAAATGACTGAATTGCCCTTAATGATACTCAGGGCCGATTAAACATAACAGACAGTCCAATTTCACTATGTTGGACGCTCTGGACCCAATGGTGAGGTCCATTTTATGAACTGACGTGCCGAAAAATACGACACATGAAATTACCAAATTACCCCTGATACCGTACGAGACCTAAACAAAGTCCGATTGGGACGAAACTGATACCGGTAGGAGCCCAGACACTGGTAAGACTGTGTACTTGATTAGATGACGAATCGGGGTCAGAATTACACAAAACGTAAAATGACCAAAATACCCCTGAGCACTGTAAGTGCAAAGTAGAGGTCGAATAAAGGTCAAACTGATCTGATAAATTATCATAGGGATAATTATGAACACTGAAGGGCTAAATAAGACTCCGAGACAGTCAACGCATAAAACGAGAAATGACCGATGTGTCCCGACGATCTAAACCAGATACCAAATGAAGTCCAAGGGACTTACAAATTTATACATGAGATATATGGGACGTTCTGAGGACCATGATAGGGTCCCGGGCGAAAATGACAAAATTACCATTTTTGCCCCTAAGACTAAATAAGTACCCAACTGATACCGATTAAAGTCTAAAAGACTTAAAACTTCGTATATACGATATATGGGATATTCTGAGGACCATAACAGGGTCCGAGATAAGAATGGCAAAATTACCATTTTGCCCCTATGGTTAAAATGAGAACCTAACTGATACCGATTGGAGTCCAAAGGACGTAGAACTTTGTACTTAAGATATAAAGACTATTCCGAAGACCACGACAGGGTCCGGGACAAGAATGGTAAAATTACCATTTTGCCCCTAAGGTGGAATGAGTGCCTGACTGATAACAATTGAAGTCTAAATGACTTAGGATATAATCCTAATAACTGCTAAGCCTAATTAAAGAATGAAATAGCCTCGAGTGAGACCCAATGGAAGGGAGATAGGCTACTAGGCTATCTTAGGTAATCCGATAGATACCTAAGATGACGAATGAGACCTGAATGGATGAGTTCTGATTTGTCTGTGATTGATGACTATTATTCAGGATATATATGGAGATGCCTGACGTACCTGGAGGTTATCGGATTATTTATGCAAGGAAATAAGCGTAAAGTTTGTGAGTAACTTCTGACACTGTTTTGATACTGTCCCTTGATTTACTGATCTGTTTTGAATGCAATTATTTAAGTGCAATTATTTAAATGCATGTTTTCCGTACTATATCACTTATGACATGGTTTTAGTCTTTTTAAATAATTGACTATATTCCTGATCCCTGTGCTAGCATTCCGTACTGTTCTGCCCGTTTTGAACTGTTGAGATAAAATGGATATATTGAACCACTATTTCTGAAACGATTAAATAAACCATGTGATATAGGCAAAGAACAACATTTTGTTGTATCGTACCGCTTTGTATAGTATACTGTCTGAATGCTATATTGTTTAAATGTATGTACTTAATGTACGCCCTTTGTACCACATTCCACGTAATGTGCTTGTGTCCTTCGAACTAGGAATTCCGTTCAGTTCGGTTATGTGCTGTCCGTTAATGATATGTCTGCCTCGATTGATATGTTCCGTCCGGTTCTGACATGTTCCGTCCGTTAATGATGTTAAGTCCGCCTTGATTGATATATGGTCCAGTTCCGTTATGATCTATCCGTTAATGATATGTCTTTGTTTGGACTGATGTATTGTTTCCGTTCGATTCCGTTATGTTCCGTCCGTTGATGATCTGTCTGTCTTGATTGATATATGGTCCAGTTCCGTTGTGTATTGTCCGTTGATGATACGTCTGTCTTGATTGAAACATTGTTCAGTCCAGTTATGATTAGTTCCGACAGTGATGTGTCCCTGACTTGATTGTTATATTGTTTCTACCCAGTTCTGTTATGTTGTGTCCTGTTCATGATTGCCTGTGTCTTGATTAGTGTATTGTTTCCGTTTAGTTCCGTTATAATTTTATCCGTTCGCGATATGCCTTTGCTTGACTGATGTATTGTTTCCGTTCGATTCCGTTATGTTCCGTCCGTTGATGATATGTCTGTCTTGATTGATATATGGTCCAGTTCCGTTGTGTATTGTCCGTTGATGATACGTCTGTCTTGATTGAAACATTGTTCAGTCCAGTTATGATTAGTTCCGACAGTGATGTGTCCCTGACTTGATTGTTATATTGTTTCTACCCAGTTCTGTTATGTTGTGTCCTGTTCATGATTGCCTGTGTCTTGATTAGTGTATTGTTTCCGTTTAGTTCCGTTATAATTTTATCCGTTCGCGATATGCCTTTGCTTGACTGATGTATTGTTACCGTCCGATTCCGTTATACTCCGTCCGTTAATGTTATGTCTGCCTCGATTGATATGTTCCATCCGGTTCCGACATGTTCCGTCCGTTGATGATCTGTCTGTCTTGATTGATATATGGTCCAGTTCCGTTATGATTCGTTCCGTTAATAAAGAGTCTGTGTCTTGACCGATATATTAGCAATAGTTATTGTTCTGACCGATTGGTTATGTCATGTTCCGATCCGTTGGTATTGTCTGTTCGATTCTGTTTTATTGTACTAGACTGCTTATGAAATGGACTTATAAAAATAGTTATTTTTGAAATGACTAAATTATCCATGTGCCTTGGAAGCACAAAACTGGTTTTGAAACCCATGATAGGGAATCTGTGTTACTCACTGGGCTTATTTAAGCTCACCCCATTATTCTGACATTTTTCAGGATTTACCTCCATTGGATTAGATGGTACTGTGACATGACGTGAATAGGCTAAGTGGCATCGCAAGTAAGGATCTGACGGCACTGAATTGTAGAGACTGGTTTATTGTGGATTGAACCTGGTTATTCCGATGAGTGGTATGTTATGACTGACTTGACTGATATATACTGGACAAACATGGCTCATGGAACTAATGGTACTCTAGAGATATTAGATCTGCTCTGTTGTTATATGCTTGATTTTAGATATGCTCTGAAATTAGAATTGTTGACTGACTGGATTTAGTCTTGCTCTGTGATACATATACTTATGATGGATAAGTGAGTTGCATTCCCGTGACACAAAGAAAAAGTTTTAAATTCCGCTGCATCTGACCCTACAGTTGGAGTGCAATTTGTCGGAAAGTTCAGAATTTGCCTTTGGTTGGTCGCGTCGCGACCAACTGGCAGTCACGTCCTCGACATCCGCGTAGGGTGGGGTTCGGGATGTGACAATAGGAGTATCACATTCTCCCCCCTTAGGACCACACGTCCTTATGGGGTGGATCTTTGTCACGACCCGAAACCCACCCTGCGCGGATCTCGAGTCGCGACTGCCGCCCCAAGACCTGAAGGCCTCGAGACAAGGCTCGCATAGGCAGCGGTATCGAATAGATGTGCTTCATGTGGTTGCAGAAGCGTGAAAAACTTTTTCTTTTCTTTTCTCATTTTAAAATTTGCACATTCGTCCGATACTGCCGCTATTCACGATGGTACACATAATCATACATTCAGAGCATAACTAAAAACTTAAGGACTTATAAACAATACATGCTTAGTTGCCCCGTGGGGCTTATACATAACAGAGTACCACTTTACTAATACAAGATTTCATACTTATGTTCGTAGTGCTAGAAAAAATAACTACTTGATCCAATCTTCCAAAAATGGCAGACTTCATCATCATCGTCCTCAAAATCAATACTACCGTAAATCACCTGAAAGGGGGATCCGAACAAAGTCCGGGTAAGCTAATCTAAGCTTGTGAGCAATTCCAGTATTTGTCATGGGGTTTTCAATTAGCAGTGGTTTTAGTACATAAGATTTTGTAAACACTCACTGCCAATTGCTCGTATACTTGAACATAGAACATATGCATTTCTTAAAACAAATAGCTTCGAAACATTTAAAGTATTCAAGCTAAACTTGTACTTCTTCAAATAGAGTATATAACTCAAAACATATGCATTTCATAAAACAGATAGCTTTGAAACAATTAAAGTATTCAAGCTAAACTCGTACTTCGTCATATAGAGTATATAACTCAAACATATGCATTTCATAAAACAGATAGCTTTGAAACATTTAAAAGTATTCAAGCTAACATATACATCTTCATATAAACTTCAAAACATATGACATAGCATGCATTTCTTAAATAGAGTATATAAAACTCAAACATATTCATATTGAAAATGAGGGTAAAACCTGCTTCCATTTTCAAATATCTTTTCTTCTCACTTTAACTCTTGGAATCTGTTTCGAACCAGACTCCCATTTTACATATACGTGGAGATATCTCATTTGCCTGGGGGATTAGATCCTGCTACTGGGCATTTCACATGATAGATCCGCGCGGTTCCGTACAACCCTACTCACTACCTATGTGATGATGCACATGATAGGTCCGCGGGGTTCCGTACAACCCTACTCACTACCTATGTGCTTATTATTTATCTTGCAAAACATTTGTCATATGATGTAACACCCCGACTTTGCGTAATTAATAATTAGTTGTCAATTATTAATCAATACCGGCTTATAGAATGATTTAGGGAATTAATTATGATCCCGACGGTCGGCATAGACCGATTAAATAATTAAAAAATGTCTGAAGGAAAGGGCACTCTACCCGAACCTAATTACTGGTTAAATCGGTAAAATAATGTCGTTTTAACACTAACGGAACCCGAATTAGCTAACCCAAAAAATCCCGGATGATTAATAAATGACACGGAACCTCTGACACTGAAGAATACTAAAATACGGAACTCTCGGAACAAACCGCGCCAAAAAATGAGTTACGAAATGAAAGTTACGAACGAAACACTGAAACTGAATTACTGCGCAACCAAGCGTGGCCTTAACCGAAAATATGAAAAAAATGGCCAAATGGGAGGCCAAGGGAATTGAACCCTTGACCTTTGAGTGGAAGGAAACCTCATCCAAAAAAATACCAACTAGGCTAGTGGTATCTTTGTGTACAAATATACAAAGATATATATATATATATAACTATAAATCTGATTTGGCCACCCCCCAAGTGGCCAATAACCAAACATGCAATACCTCACCCATGCATCACCCTATGCCCCTAGGCCATCATGCCTATGCACCCTAGGTCATCATCTCTCTACAAACACCTTATCACCAATCCACCAACCATATCACATGCAACCAAAATAATCTGCCATATACAAGATTATATGTGCATGTATGGAGGGGGAAATCAGAGGTGGTGCTCGGGTAGGGAGAGAGAGAGAAATGGTGAGTGTGCATGTCATCCTTTGGAGATGCACCAAGGAAGGGGGAGCTGAGGCACGACTGGATCTAAGCAAGCACCCCACCAAATCAGGACCGAGCCATGGGTAGCAAGGGGACTTACTGTTTCAAAGGTAACCTCAAAATTGCCAAACTGCTTAATTTTTTTTCTGTTGAGATTATTGGTATTGCTCTGATGATTTTAAATCATATGGACCATGTAGACTGTGTAAATCAGTTACTGTGAGATCCTAGGGTTATTCTGAATCAGTTAAGAGGTTCGGATAGGCCTAGAAACCCAAACCGTGACCAAACCGCCATGGATGACACCTCCAAAACTGGGCCTGATTCGACCTCCCTAAAACCAAGTTTTGATGGTTTAGAAATGATCTAGACACTGAGAGGGTCTCAAATACACCAACCCGCGACCCTAAAACACTGATTTGGACCCTCAAAACCGAACCTGTGAGTCTCGGCCATGGAACCCAAAACCTGAAACGAACACTTAAACTGAAATTTGTAAACGGGGACTTGAAGCCCATGAGATGTGGGTCACAGCAAGCCAAGTCTCACCAGATTTGGTTGAGAAACGGCCATGCTAGAGCAAACGATAATCTGATCGGAAAATCGAAATGGGTCACTGAAAACTATAGATTTTGAGGTTTAAAAACAGTCCTAAAATGATCCCTAATGTCCTAGGATCTGTTTGGTATAAAAATCTTGAAAAACGGACGAGAAAACCAAGAGAAACAGTGAGGGATACCTCACCGTCCGTACGCCGGTGCCGGGAACGTTGCCGGAGAAGACCACCGAAAAAACGCGCGGTAGAATGGGTTTTTTTTTAGCCGGGCCGGATCTTGAATCGGGTCGGGTGGGACCCGACCGAATACCCCTTGGGTCATTAAGCTACGTCGTTTTGGAGTTAGGGATTTTAAATTTAAAAGCTAAATTCTGACTGTTTGGTTCCATGGTTAACGAATTAAAATTGGGAACTAGATAACCTAACCGTGGATAGGGGCCAAATTGGGGATAACTGGATTATTATATTCCGGTTTTCTGAAGGGAATTAAACCGGTTGGTTTTTGGAGGTTTTGGACTGGTTCAATTTCTGAACCCTTGAACCGTTGAACCCTTGGGCTTGAACCCCTAAAGTATGAAATTAGTTTTTAACCCCTAGAGTTTTCTGATATTACGGATTAACCCCCACTAATTGGGAAATTGTACTGTGGCCCAGAACATTGAGAAATTATTCATTTAAGTCCCTGGAAAATTAATTAAATAATTAAATAATTATTTAATTATTTTATTAAATAGGTAAAATTACGATTTTACCCCTGGACATTAAATATGTCAAACGGAGTCCAAATAAATTAAATAAATAGTGTATTTTCACTATTTCAAATATTCTAGACTCAATGGTACAGTCTAAATTGGGAAATTATGTACCGAAAAATGCAGACCTGTAAGTGACAAATGACTGAATTACCCCTAAAGATACCCAGGCCCAATTAAACATAAAAGATGGTCCAAGTTAACTATGTCGGACACTCTGGACCCAATGGTGAGGTCCATTTTATGAACTGAGGTGCCAAAAAATATGACGCATGAAATTACCAAAATACCCCTGATACTGTACGAAGCCCAAATGAAGTCCGATTGGGACGAAATTAATACCGATAGAAGCCCAAATACTGGTGAAACTGTAAACATGATTAAACGATGATTCGGAGTCAGAATCTTACAAAACGTAAAATGACCAAAATACCCCTGAGCACAGTAAGTGCAAAGTAGAGGTCAAATAAAGGTCAAACTGATCTGATAAATTATCATAGGGATAATTATGAACACTGAAGGGCTAAATAAGACTCCGAGACAGTCAATGCGTAAAATGAGAAATGACCGATGTGTCCCAATGATCAAAAGCAGATACCAAACGAAGTCCAAAGGACTTAAGAATTTACATATGAGATATATGGGACATTCTGAGGACCACGACAAGGTCCGGGGTAAGAATGGCAAAATTACCATTTTGCCCCTAAGGCTAAGTAAGCCCTTAACTGATAACGATTTAAGTCTAAAAGACTCAAGCCTTATACATACGATATATGGGATATTCTAAGAACCACGACTGGGTCCGGGACAAGAATGGTAAAATTACCATTTTGCCCCTATGGTTAAAATAAGAACCTAACCGAAACCGATTGGAGTCTAAAAGACGTAGAACTTTATATTAAGATATAAAGACTATTCCGAGGACCTTGACAGGGTCCGAGGCAAGAGTGATAAAATGACCGTTTTGCCCCTAAGGTTGAATAAGTGATTGACTGATAACGATTGAAGTCTAAATGACTTGGGTTATAATCTTGATGCTGCTAAGCCTAATTTGAGAATAAAATAGCCCCGGATGAAACCCGATAAGAGGGCGATAGGCTACTAGGCTATCTTAGGTAATCCGATAGACACCTAAGATGACGAATAAGACCTAAATGGATAAATTCTGATCTGTCTGTGATTGATGATGATTGTTCAGGATATACATGGTGATGCCTGACGTACTTGGAGGTTATCAGATTGTTTATGCAAGGAGATAACCGTAACAGTTGTGAGTAACTTGGAACTTCTGGCTTGGTGTATAAGTACACCGTCTAGTTACTGTATTTTGATTCACTGTACTATTTTATCTTCCATACTGTTTAAATGCATGTTTTTAAATGCATACTCTTTTATAATGTATTACACGTGACATGATTTTGTACTATCCTGCTCTTCTGTTCAGTTCAGGTCTGTCCTGTTCTATTGTATGGTCTGTCCTGGTTTTGTTCTATACTGTTGCGTCTAGTGAGTAACCCTGACTCCTGAATTGGTGTATAAGTACACTGTCTCGTTACTGTATTTTAAAATACTGTACTGTACTGTTTTATCTGATACACTGATTTCATGCTCTTACTCAAATGCATGATTTTTACTCTGTCTGGCTTCTTGGTTCTGTACTGAAATAAACCTATCGCTGTTTTTAACTGGTTCTAAAAAGAACAACTGATTCTTGGTACCACCTCAGTCTTGAGCACTATATGAGCATACTGCACTGTTTAATCTGTGCATACTGTACTGTTTATTCTGTTATACTATTCTGCTCTACTCATTACTAACCTGTTCTGTTACTCTGATGTTTTAACTGATCTGTTCTGTTACTCTGATGTTTTAACTGTACTCCTGTTTTAATACTGTTTCAAATGAACAGAAATAAACCTATCGCTGTTTTTAACTGGTTCTGAAAGAACAACTGACTCTTGGTACCATCTCAGTCTTGAGCACTATATGAGCATACTGCACTGTTTAGTCTGTGCATACTGTACTGTTTATACTGTTATACTGTTCTGCTCTGCTCATTACTGATCTATTCTGTTACTCTAATGTTTTAACTGATCTGTTCTGTTACTCTGATGTTTTAACTGATCTGTTCTGTTACTCTGATGTTTTAACTGATCTGTTCTGTTACTCTGATGTTTTAACTGATCTGTTCTGTTTGATCTGTCCTGACCTGTTCTGTTTGATCTGTCTGACCCGTTCTGTTTGATCTGTCCTGACCCGTTTTGTTTGATCTGTCCTGACCTGTTCTGTTTGATCTGTCTGACCCATTCTGTTTGATCTGTTCAGTTTTGATCTGTCCTGACCTGCTTTGTCTGATCTGCCTGATCCGTTCAGTCCTGATCCGTCCTGATTTGTTATGTTTCGATCTATTCCGTTCTGTTCTGTCCCGTCCTGTTCTGCTCAATACTGATCTATCATGTCCTTTGATGATGTACCTGTATCTCTGACTGACGTACTATTTTCGCTCAGTTCTGTCTTGTTCCATTCTGTTGATGATATACTTGTATCTCTGGTTGACATATTGTTTCCACTCCGTTCTGTTATGTTCTGTTCTGTTTTGTTATGTCCTGCTCTGCCCGGTTCTACTCCGTCCTGACCTGTTGTGTTCTGTTCTGTACGGTTATTCTTGATATGGTCTGTTATGTTCTGTCTATTCTGATCTGTGGTTTTATTTTGTGCAGTCCTGCTTTATTCTACTGAAACTGCATTTAAAGTAGATTTATAAAACTGCTATTTCAGAAACAACTGAACTACCCTTATGCTTTGTAAACAAGAAATGGTTTTGAAACCCTTGACAGGGAACCTGTGTTACTCATTGGGCTTTTTGAAGCTCACCCCATTCCCTAACATTTTTCAGGAATGATATCTGTTGGATCTGATGGCACTGATCTGTGGAGACTGGATTACTGAGGATTGAATCTGTTTAATCAGGTGAGTGATGTAATACGACTGACTTGACTGATATTTACTAGATATAGACATGGCTCATGGATTTAAACGGTACTCTAGAGATTATAGTTCTCCTCTATTGTTATATGTCGGATTATAGATATGCTCTGAGGTTAGAATTGTTAGCTGTTGGATTTTAGATTGGCTCTGTGGTACATAACCTTACGGTGAATACATGAGTTGCATTCCCTTGACAAAAAAAAAAGTTTTAAATTTCGCTACATCTGACCCTACAGTCGGAGTGCAATTCACTGGAAAGTTCAGAAATTGCCTTCGGTTGGTTGCGTGGCGGCTGACTGGCATCACGTCCTCGACATCCGCGTAGGGTGGGGTTCGGGATGTGACATATGACTTTTATATAAAAGCCTTTTATGAGTATTTAAAACTTGTAACGTATAACTTTTGCAATGACGCTTCAATACTTGCAATAATCAAATTCAGAATATTTGAGGAAATCAGACATGCTAACCATTTTGAAAAGGAAACATTTACAGATACAAATACGTAAATAATCATGGAGCATGTCATATAGATATTTATCGTGAGTACTTTAAAACATAACATTCATAACTTCGTAATAAACATTCGTATACTTGAAATTGGCAAACTTAGAATATTTAACAAGATTTGTATTTTAACTTAGACATGCTGGAAACACATTTTTGAGAAAACTGTACGAAAAACATTTACTAAGCATGTCACAATAGGGTTTGTAAGAACGAAAATAATTTAAAACTGAGATCATGTAATATACTGAATTTGGAATTTAAATACTTTGTATCTTTTGAACTTAAAACCTTTTCAAATCCATGGAGTTAAATCTCCACTTCAAATACAGGGTTACTCACCTTGGTCCTTTAGGGTTAGTGTTAAAATTGCGCTTTCCCACTTCCCTTGTAGTTCCTAAGAACAATTCATAAACATCTCATCAACTTCACATTCATTGTAATATCATTTCAATATTCCTTAACTTATTCTTAAATCGTATTAGATCCTAAAATGATCTCATAACTCATATGTACTTAACTTAACTCGTACTCTTAACCTATGACACAATTTAATGTGTTAGAAATTAAATTCATTTGAATTTATACTCTTCTGGTAGCTCCATTAACTTTAATTTAAATTTATTTACTTCACATATTTACGTGTCATGTCTTTTCGTAATTCATTTCCTCGTATACGCCTTAGATTAGTACTTTGGCATTATTTTAATTTATAGTCATCTGACAGATGCTATTCAACAAATTTTATGTCTTTTTATTTAGACATTTCTTTTGGTCAAATAGACTCTACCATTGAGTCCAGAGCGTCGAAGAAAGTCGGTTTAGGCTTTCCAAGAATTTAATTCGGACTTTCATATGAAAAGGGAAAAATGGTCATTTATTGTTTTACGTGTCACATTTTTTCGTACTTCGTTTCATAATTTGGACTCCATTATTGAGTCCGGAAGGTCGAAGAAAGTCAATTTAGACCTTCTCTGGTTTCATTTTGGCTTTAGGGGTACCAGGGGTAATTTGGTCATTTTAGCATTTTTACGGGTCTCCAATTTTTTGGGACCTCATCTCATGTCGTGGACCTCACCATTGGACTCAGAAGGTCCGAGATAGTAAGAATACACTAATAATTTGTTAATTTTAGACAAGGGGTATTTTGGTCATTTACCCCTTTACGTGTCTTTATTTTTTGGGACCCCATCTCGTAAAACGGACCCTACCCTTAGTCTCAGAATATCCAAAATAGTAAGGATACACTATTCATATGTTTAATTTGGACTTCATTTGCTTAATATTTGAATTAGGGGCAAAATAGAAATTTTGCTTTATTTATTAATAATTATTTAATTATTTTCTAGGGGTGTAATTGCATAATTTTTCCCCCAGTTGGGCCACAGTACAAATTTTTAGAAGTTCTGGGGTCAAAATAGAATTTTTAAAACTTTCGGACTGAACTAGTGGGTTCAGTTCTATCTCAAATGAACCGATCCAGTTTCAACTGAACCAATCTGGTCTGGTTGGGTTTATTGCGTGATGCTGACGTCATGATGACGTCAGCCCTAATAGTTTAAAATTTAAACATAAGCCAAAACGACGCCGTCCCACTTAACCGTTTTATACGACGGGTCGGGTTCCGACCCAAACCCGATTTGACCCGAACCGTCACTGTTCATCTTCTTTCCCATTTCTTCCCCAGTGTTGCCCTAGTTGCAGGTTTTCATTTTTTCCAATTTCATGGATTTTGGCCAACCCAAGCCCTACTGTTTTTACTCCAAAACGTTTCTAAAACATCATGGATTGTTTTGGTATTTATTTGAGGGATCAAAAAGGTCTCATTAGCTCGTTTGAAGGTTGGATAATCCAAACTGTAAACCCACGATTCATGCTCATTTCTGAGCCAAATTCAATTAAACTTGGTTTGTTGTGATCCTCTCTTCATGAGGTTTCGTATTTCATTCGTAAAAGTAGATTTAATCTCATATTTTTGAGATTTATTTTTGGAACCCGAACCTATAACTTGATATTTGGGCTTCAATTCTTTTGAGTTTTGATCGCGGTTATAGGTTTTTGGCATGCTTGTGAGATATAGTTAAGGTCCCCATGAACCAAATATGGTTTAATTGCCATGGTTTCGGACCTGCTTCAAGCAAGGTCTGCCATGGCCGTAGCTTCTGGGTCTTATGTTTTTGCTTGTTTTCATAGCCTGATTTCATGCTTGACAACCTCATAAACATATATCTATCATCATATGTGTATGCATAATTCAAAAACAGTTCCTAATACATCAAAATTCTAGAGAGAGAAACACTAAAATTTTGGATATTTCTTACCTCTTCTTACTGTTTTCTCCCTTCCTCTTGCCCTGATTCTCCTTTCCTTCTTCTCCTCTTCAGTTTTCTTCTTTCTTTCTTTCTCTCTCTCTCTCTCTCTCTCTCTGTCCGTGTGTCATGGGTGTGTATATGTCACATATGTATATATGTATATATGTATATTTCTCTCACTCCCATACCCCATCACAATCAATAGCCATGCCTCCCTTACTTTTCTGATTTTAGGCCATACCTTCTCCCATTCCTCTACACCTACTTGCATATATAATATACATATATGGTACATCATCCCCATACTTCACCTTAATTCAATGTCTCCCATGTGTATATATATATATATTTATAATATATATCACACACTCACACACTTATATATATATTTAATTAATTTCTTAGGTTTAATTAATTAACAAATTAGTTATTCAATTAATTATATTTCATAAATTAATCATCACATTTTATATTAATTATAACTAATACTTAATTTCTCATATTAAAAAATTAATTACATTAAATTAATTTATCATATTCTTAAGGGCATAATATTTACACTCATTTTTCATAACCTTGTAAAACGTGCCTCATTACCCGGGATTCTCGGGTCGGGGTATTACAATCTTGATCTCCCAACTGCTTATTAAGCGGACACCCTAGGGGCTTCTATCCTCTAGGAATCGTTTTCGATACCATAACTGTAATGCCCCAAGCCCATTAGCCCAACAACTTGAAAAGATCCTACAACATTATAGCTCAAAAGCTTAAGCCCAAGTTGTTAGCAGTAAGACTTGTGGTGTCTTATCTTCTAATCATACTACTCCTAACCAATCGATACGGGACAGGAGTATCACACACACATTGCATGCATAACATATAGTTGACATCATATTATCATATGTGTGTAGTTGACTTGTGTTGTGAAATAATTTTTTCAAAAAAACATATCCGAAAATACTTAGGAAAATTGAGTTTAAAAGGAAAGCAAAGAACGAGCAATTCTCTGTTGCTTGTTCAAACAAACCATTGGCTCGTTCAAAGGAACAACTGAGGTGCTCTTTCTTATTTGTTCGATCTCGTTTGAAAAGACTACATCAAACGAAGAGCTGCAACCTCTATATTTTACTCGTTTGATATTTGTTCTATGCTCGTTCGAATGAAGGGTACTCGTTCGAACGAACTACTGATTTGTTCGAATGAACTCTATACGAAAATAGAAACATTTTCTATTTTCAAGCCTCTTTTGAGATCCGATATCTATGATATAAATTCATGAAAATTCAATTTGAGATCAAGGAAAACATATTTAGAGAGAGTTCAATTTGTGAGATCCAGACACTTGAGAGAATTTGGGGCTTTATGAGTAAACATTCATACATGTAATTCATATACATCTCTACTTTTATCATTCATTGATTTTGATCACACCACATGATAAAAGTCAATCACAGAGCCTTAATTCCATTTCAATTCCCATTGAAGAGTTTGTGAGTTCAACCTCAAGGATTCAATTGTTGAGAGATCAGAGGAGTACGAGGTTACGAGGAGTTGTAATTGTGAAGAGCGCCGATAAGAGGATTTTGAGACTGTGAGGAGCTTGCAGTTATATGAAGATTCTAGCTGTGGAGGAAGCTTGTGGATTCATGGGTGATTGAAGACGGTTGAGTAGAACGGAGTTTGGGGTACTAAGTTTGGTTTTTCGTCATGTTGTAATTCAATCTCACTCATAGTGGACTCTTCCATGAGCATGGCCAGCTCCGGAGTTTTATACCATGGATAGTATTTCGTGGTGGTTTCTCCATCATCACTTCGATTTGTAACTCTCTTACTCTTAATGCTTTACAATTTCCAATTTGCTAGAATTGAATGTTTTCACTTAATAAAGATTTAGGTTTTCATGAATTATGAAATTTAAAAATCAATTTAATAATTAAAAATCTTAATTGTGCAAATGGATTTGTAAATTGAATTGTGGAATTGAAAATTGATCACATAATCTGATTTCTACTTGAATTGTGAATTTGGCATTTGGATTGGATTAGTGGATTAATTAGGCTTGTGTTGAATGGTTTATATGTTGAACACTACATGATTACTAGATTGGGTGGACTGAGCTTATAGTTGTATTGATCACAAATATTGAATATTGATTGAATTTACAATTCATATATTGTGCCATCCTTTTAGTTGTTAGTGTTATGGTTAAAGAATTGAAAATTTTAGTACAAACCTATTCAATCCCACCTTCTAGGTTAGTTTCACACCAAAGGACCAACCAACAATGCATACTATCATGAATGCATTATGCCATGCTTTATGATTTTTATGTTCATGCTTTAATACACACACGACTCCCATTAAGCCTATCCTAAACCTACAGGTCTACATACTTGATTACGCCCAAAGAATAACGCGGTAGTTGTAGTGCAGTTTTGGGGTGTCGATTTCATAGGGAGACAAATTAAAAGGATAACAGACAAAATAAAGAAGCTGAAGAAAATATTAAATGATTAACGAGAAAATAAAAAGTGATTTAAGTTGAAAATTAAAATTAAACAGAGTGATTAACGAAAAAAGTACTCAAATTAACGAACAGTAGAGCGTCGGGAATCCCTTGCACATATCCGGTATTTTAATTATTTTTAATTCATTGATAACTCAATTGAGAATTTACTTCCAAAAATTTCAATCGGAAGATATAGAATTAAAAACCAAAATTAAACCAAATGTAACCTTTTGAAAAATCATTCATCACTTTTAAATCACGCAAATTGTTATCCACATTAAGAAAACCCAACGATGACAATATAACCAGGGAGCAATATTGTAGCAAAGAATTAAATCAATATAAATAATCAATTGATCCAAACATAATCAAAGAACTAATCCATTCAATAGAAAAAGCATGATTGAATCTATAAACGGAATAAAATCTATGATTATTCGGAGAAGAAAATACCAACAATAAATTGAGAATGATAAAACCAAAAAATTTTAATAAATGATAATCCGGTACATGAATCAAAAATAAATTAAAAATACCATTTAGTGTGCAAGTTCATCCCTAACCTTACTTGAGAATTTCGTTACCCATGCAAATGAACAACATAAATCTCAAGGAAAAGTATTGTGCCATGAAGTAGCTGAGGCTTTTTATTTATTTATTTATTTTTTTTGTTTTGATTTAGCCCTTGCGCAGCACTGCCTCTGTTTCCTCTTCTCCCCTTTTTATTCTCTTTTTTTTTCACCCGCCTGGACCACTTCTTTAAAACAACGCCTAGACCCATGCCTTTTAATTCAACCCTTACGCCCAAGCCCATTCCAACAGCCGCATGCCTCCAAGCCCAGTCGTTTCCTCATTTTCTTTCCCAGCCCTTAAGCTTTGTTTTTCTTTTCTTTTTTTCTATTCAGTCGGGCCTACCTTGTTTGAATTTTCTTTACCTTTCTTTCTTTTCTATTTTTTTCTATTATGCTTCTTGGCCTTGCGCCCTGCTCCTTTTTCCAATATAGCTGCACCCCTTGCTCTTGATTCAGCCGCCTGGACCCCACGCTTCTGCTTCCAATTCTTTTTTTTTTTTTCCTTTCCTAGCAGCCGCAACCTTTAGGTTCCTTTTTCTATCAGATAACAATTGAATCTTAATTTGGACTCTTGATGAAAGTTGTAGCACTGGATGTGTAGATAAATTTAAGCTTTTGAATCACCTGATTTGGACTTCAAAAACTCAAGTTATAACCCACTAAATTTTACTGGTTCGTACAGGAATACAACTCTAATCAGGATTCGGATCAGCTTTCCAGGCTTGACTTTGCAACAATATTTGGGGGCCCAAATGAATTCGGAGTTTTGTAAATCAGACCTTTCTGAAAAGCTTAAGATGTCCTCTAAAGACTTTATGAAGACCACTTTCTCATTCCGAAACTCTAACGCCATCCAAACCTCAATTGAAGCTCTATAGATCGAGTTTTCCTAAAAGTTAAAATTTGCACAATATACTCCATATCTCTTCTTTTACCTTCAATGCTTCCCTAATTCAATAAATATATTAATCAGCTCACTTAAACAGAAAATATGTTATAAAACTAAATATAAATGAATTAAAAGTATTAAATATTATGCTCTAATAATAGGGTCACATTTTAGCATTTTAATCTAATAATAGGGTATTTAGAGTGCACTTTCACACACTCATCACACCCTCCAACTTGCTCATTGCTAGTCCTTAGCAATTTCATGCAAAAATGTCAAAAGAGACCAAAGAAGATCACACACAGAAGGCATCTAATCACACTTTTCAGATTCGCATATCAAAGCAATTTCAGGAATTCAATAGCCCTATAACAATCAATCCACTTATAGCAATTCGCAGAGTGTGTGTGTGCTCCAAACCATATCTATCTAAGCACAAACCATAACACATGAAACATTAAGAACATCTCAAGCAAAAGGTTCAACTCCATATCTCACGGGTATAAAAGTGTTTCATGTAGGGGTTGTCTCTATGGAGTTGACGAGGGGTGTACATGCTCAATGAAGAATTAGGCAATTATGTACAAGGAATAAGAAAACATTGATCTTATGATAGGCACACTAACAAATGAGACTTCCATCACTCTTTCCATAGGCTTACTTAGGATCAGAACGATCAACATAAAAAAAAGGTTGTAACGTGGCTCGGGTTAGCGGCTATATGAAGAAAAGGATAAAAAAGATTTAAAAACTTCCAAGTACATATTAAGAGAATTTCATTAAAAATCATAGCAAACCAAACTTCTCACTTGATGTACTCTTCAACTTTTCAAATCACTGAATAACAAAACTTCTCCTTTTTCTTTCTTTTTTTTTTCTTTTTGATACAATGACTTTGATGCTCACTCAATTTAACACTTTGCACTTGTACTCTTTCCTTTTTCTTTTTCTTCTTTCTTTCAATTCAACACGAAAGACAAGAAATGCAAATTCCACACCTAGTACACACTTGGAAGCAAAAAGGGTAGGAAAATCAGGGTATAGGCTATACTCCAATGTAGAGTGGTATGGATGATGTGGGCACAAGAAAAAAAACTATATATGTTTGTTGGCTTAAAGTTGGCTACTAAGGGTCTATGATGAGAAGGGTTAGCTTGAAAGGCTCAAACGTTAATCCTAAGTTGACCTTCGTCATATCCCAAGTATATCTGTCATCATATCACCAACCATGTAATGATACTCTCAAAAGAAGTGCCTAATTTAATAGATCAATGAACGCTTATCACAATTTCTTGCATTTGTAGACTCTCAATTCTCTCCAAAACTCACATGAATACTTAAGCAAAAGAGCTCTCTAGCTACATATGTCAAACCACCATCTTACTACAAAGTTTGGATAACTGCATTAAAAGTTCTGTGAATGCCTTAACAGAATGATTATGATGGATTCAGTGAATTCATGAAAATGGCTATGAATGAGAATGAGTACTCATGTGAAAAAGATGCACGTGTGATGCAAATATTTTTTTAAAATTTTTTTATGTGTCACAGAGTTCCAACATGCATTTTAAATGCTGAATTTGCACCACCACCCCCTAACTTAAATGAAACATTGTCCTCAATGTTTAACAATCAAAATTGAAAAGAAGGTATTGAAAAGGGTAGAATACACCTGATGTGTGACGTGGGTAGCTCACTTAGCACCAAAAATGGCAACCTGAATTGATAAAATGAAATTAACCTGCTAATAAAAATAAAGAAAACAGTAGCAAACAAAAAGGAAACAAATGAAAATAAAAGAGAACAAAAACAAAATAAAACCAATAAAATAAAGAAAAAAAATACCTACATGGCGCGGTCAAGGTTGATAGACCGGGTCCATAAGTGGAATGTCTTCCACTTCCGGAACGTGCCTATCAATTAAAGGCACTGACCATTTACTTTAAAAATCGGACCATCCTTAGGATCCTCTATTTCTACTACCCCATTTTCAAAAAACATTTTTCACTATAAAGGGTCCTGTCTACCTAGACCTAAGTTTTCCTATGTGTTTATGGAGTTTAGAATCATATAACAACACTCAATCATTAGGCTTAAACATTTTTCTCAAAATATTTTTATCATGAACGCTTTCCTTTTAGCCTTATAGATTCTAGAGCTCTCATAAGCATCATTTCTCAATTCTTCTAACTCGGTCAATTGCAATTTTCTTAGCTTACATGCTTCTCCCATGTCAAAATTGAAATGCTTGATGGCTCAATAGGCTCAATGCTCGAGCTCCACAGGTAAGTGGCAAGGCTTTCAAAAAACAAGCCTATAAGGTGACATACCTAAGGGAGTTTTGAAAGTTGTACGGTAGGCCCAAAGTGCATCAACTAGTCTCAAAGACCAATCTTTGCGATCCGGGTTGACCGTTTTTTCTAAAATTTGCTTAATTTCACTGTTTGCAAGTTCTACCTGTCCACTTGTCTGAGGGTGATAGGCAGTAGTGATTTTATGTACCACCCCATATTTTTTCATCAAAGCCTCAAAAAACAATTGCAAAAATGTGTGCCTCAGTCACTAATGATAGCACGTGGTGTACCAAATCGAGATAACACATTCTCTTTGAGAAATTTAATCACTGTGTTATTACCATTACTCCTGCAAGTTGCTGCCTCTATCCATTTTGATACATAATCTATTGCCACAATAATATATAGATATCCAAAGGAAGGAGGAAATGGTCCTATGAAATCAATGCCCCAACAATAAAAAAATTCAATCACTAAAATTGGGTTTAAGGGCATCATATTACGACGTAAATAACTCCTAACTTTTGACACTATTCACATGAGCGACAATAGATGTTCACATCCTTAAACAAGGTAGGCCAATAAAAGCCACATTGTAAAATTTTTGCAGCGGTTTTCTTGATTGAAAAGTGGCCCCCACAAGCTTGTGAGTGACAAAATTCTAAGACACTAGTAATTTCTTCATCAGGGATGCAACGCCTTAAAATTTGGTCAAGGCAGTATTTGAAAAGAAAAGGGTCATCCCAATAGAAATTACGTACCTCAGTCATGAACTTCCTCTTATCCTAAGCGCTCCAATCCATCAGTATCTCACCTGCAACCAAATAATTCACAATATGAGCAAACCATGGTAGAGAAGTGATAGAAAGTAAATGCTCATTGGGAAAATCATCCTTGATTGGCAAGTGGTTAGAGGTGTCCTCAAATGTGAGCCTCGAGAAATGGTTAGCCACTATGTTCTCTACTCCTTTCTTGGCTTTGATGGCGATGTCAAGTTCCTTAACAGGGCTTTTTGTCACCTCTGGTTCCTTAGGCAGCTCGGTATTACTACCATCTTGATCCTTTTCCACATCCCCCGATTTTCCCATTGTTGGGTTATGTAATGACTTACCACTTCGAGTCACAATGGCGTTCACCTTCTTCAAATTCTCTTGCGCCATGTGTTGACCATGGGGTGTGGATTGAGCTTGGGAAGGGAATCTACCTCGCTCATTCACACTCAAAGAGCTCATCAATTTGGACACTTGGCTCTTTATCTCCTTGTTTTCTTCCACAACCTGCTTAATCAAAGATTCAAACTTTTGATTAGTCTTACCTTGTGCTTCAATAAAAGTGTGCAAAGTGTCTTCTAAAGAATTCCTAGAAGATGAAGGTGTATGATATGGTCTAAAGGGCTGTACAGGTGGCGGTGCAGGTGGCTGGTTTTCAAACTTCCAGCTAAAATTGGGGTGATTGTGCCACCCTGAATTGTAAGTCTTAGAGAAGGGTGTGAAAGGCTTCTTGTACATACTTAAGGGATTACATTATTCATCATACATCCCTCTCATCTCAGCAAATGTGGGACATTCTTGGGTGAGGTGATCTACCCTGCCACACACCGAAGATGGTCTAAAAGATTCTGCATGATTAGCCAAGTGTGTTGGCTTTAAGTCCCTAGCCTTTAACACCTCTAACTCCCTAGTGAGTATCTCTACTTTAACTTTCAAGTTGTCCTCCTCCTTGAGATGGTAAATTCCACCACCATTTTGGTTCCCTGTAGGTCGTGACCTATTTGTGCTCTCAAGAGCACTAGGTCTTGTCCAAGTATGAGCTTTTTTAGCAAGCTTATTGAGGTACTCTATGGCCTCATCAAGATATTTCTGCAAAAGCTCACCATTACACATCATCTCTACAAATTGGCGCTCTCTAGGTGTAAGTCCCTCATAGAAGTAACTCACTAGACGCCAACTCTCATATCCATGGTGAGGGCACATACTCAATAATTCCTTAAATCTCTCCCAAGACTGATAGAAAGTCTTACTGTCTTTTTGTGTAAAGGTGGAAATTTGTCTTTTTAAAGCATTAGTCTTACATTGGGGAAAGTATTTAGTAAAGAAAACTTGAGTCATCTCATTCCACGATCCAATCGATTGTGGTCTTAGTAAGTATAGCCAACTCTTAGCTCTATCCTTCAAAGAGAAAGGAAAGAACTTAAGTCTCGCAATGCCATTTGTTGCATTTTGACTATGGAAAGTCGCAACTACCTCTTCAAACTCCCTAATGTGCACATATGGATTTTCATTTTCCAAACCATGAAATGTAGGGAGTAATTGTGTCACCCCGATTTTAACATCAAGTTGACAAGTATTAGGTGGAAACATGATGCATGATGGTGTGGTTGTGCGTGTAGGGTGGAGCTAATCCTGAAGGGTCCTAGTGGGTTGATCCTCGTGTTCACTCATATTTTCAGAATTTGAAGATGTCACGACCCGAAACCCACCTTGTGCGGATCTCGCATCGCGATTGCCACCCTCAGGCCCGGAGACCTTAGGGCGAAGGCTCGCAAAAGCTGCGGTATCGAATAGATGTGCGACATGTGATTGCGGAAGCGTGAAAAACTTTTTCTTTTTTGTTATTTTTTATTTTTAAATTACGCACATCCGTTCGGTACTGCCACTCTTTACATAGCATACATGATTTAACATTCAGAGTATAACTAAAATATTACAGACTTATATTACATAACCATCTACATCAGTTACCCTGTAGGGTTGTACACATTACATCATATTATTTTAGTACAAAACACTATTAAAGCTGGTAGAGTCTTCTAACAGAAACTATCTAAGTGCTTGTCTCCAAAAGCTAGTCAAGGCACCATTTTCCATCTCAACCATCATCAGTCACCTGAAAAGGGGATCCGAACAAAGTCCGGGTAAGCTAATCTAAGCTTGTGAGCAATTCCAGTATTCGTCATGGGGTTTTCAATTAGCAGTGGTTTTTAGTACATAAGAGTTTGTAAAACGGTCACTGCCAATTGCTCGTATACTTGAACATAGAATATATTCATTGCTTGAAACAGATAGCTTTGAAACATTGAAAGTATTCAAGCTAAACTCGTACTTCGTCAAATAGAGTATATAACTTGAAACATATGCATTTCATAAAACAGATAGCTTTAAAACATTTAAAGTATTCAAGCTAAACTCGTACTTCATCAGATAAAGTATATAAACTTTAAAACACATAAATATGTATTGTGAAAATGAGGGTAAAACCTGCTTTCATTTTCAAAATCACTTTGTCATCGTTTCTCTTTATTTAGGTGGAATCTGTTTCGAACCAGACTCCCATTTTACTGCCAATACTGTCGATCTCATTTGCCTGGGGGATTAGATCCTGCTACTGGGCATTTACTGTTGAATCCCAAAGGATTTCAACCATCATAGGGGGTGGTACTTAGTACCGTTTATCTTGTAAAACATTTATCACATGACTTCTTCGATAGATACTTTCATGAGTATTTAAAACATGAAATGTATAATTTCTAGAATAGAACTTCAAATACTTGTAACAATCAAATTCAGAATATTTGACAAGATTTGTATTTTAACTTAGACATACTGAAAATGCATTTTTAAGAAAACTGTAAAGAAAACATTTACTGAGCATGTCACAATAGGTTTCATAAAGATAGAACAATTTAAAACTGAATCATGTAAATACTGAATTTGAAACTTTAAATACTTCATATCTTTGAACTTAAAACCTTTTCAAATCCATGGAGTTAAATCTCTACTTCAAATACAGGGTTATTCACCTTGGTCCTTTAGGGTTAGTGCTAATAATGCGCTTTCCCAGTTTCTCACTTTCCTTGTAGTTCCTAAGAACAATTTATAAACATCTCATCAACTTCACATTCATTGTAATATCATCTCGATATTCCTTAACTTATGCTTAAATCGTATTAGATCCTAAAACAATTTCATAAATTCATATGTACTTATCTTAACTCGTACTCTTAACCTATGACACAATTTAATGTGATAGGAATTTAATTTATTTCAATTTATACTCTTCTGGTAGCTCCATTAACTTTAAATTAAGGTTATTTACTTCACATATTTACGTGTCGTGTCTTTTCCTAATTCATTTTCTTGTATACGTCTTAGATTAGTACTTTGGCATTACTTTAATTTATAGTCATCTGACAGATGCTATTCAATAAATTTTATGTCTTTTTATTTTAGACATTTCTTTTGATAGAATAGACTCTACCATTGAGTCCGGAACATCGAAGAAAGTCAGTTTAGGCTTTTCTAAAATTTAATTCAGACTTCTGTATGTAAAAGGGTAAAATGGTCATTTATTGTTTTACGTGTCATATTTTTTTCGTACTATGTTTCGTAATTTGGACCTCACCATTGGACTCAGAAGGTCCGAGATAGTAAGAATACACTAAAAATCTGTTTATTTTGAACAAGGGGTATTTTGGTCATTTATCCCTTTACGTGTCTTTATTTTTTGGGGCCCCGTCTCGTAAAACGGATCCTACCATTAGTCTCAGAATATCCAAAATAGTAAGGATACACTATTCATATGTTTAATTTGGACTTTATTTGGTCAAGTTTTGAATTAGGGGCATAATAGTCATTTTACTTTATTTATTAAATAATTAAATTAATTATTTAATTATTTTTCAAGGGTCAAATTGAATAAATTTTCCCCCAGTTGGGCCACCGTAGGATTTCCCAGAATTTCTGGGGTCAATCAGCAAATATAAGAAGTTTTGGTTTATTTAGTTTTAAATAATTTAGAAAACCATTGGGTTCGGTTGGGTTTTAAGTGAACCGGTCCGGTCTGATTGCAAACCAACCGGTTTAGCTGGTTTGCCATGTGTTGCTAACGTCATGATGACGTCAGCCCTAATGTTTTAAATTTGAAAATAAAACGTTGCCGTTTATATAACCCGTGACCCGTTGGATCCGGATTTAACCCAGACCCATAACCGACCCATGGTCCGACCCGAACAGTGTCATCTTCCTCACGAAGTCGACACTGTTGACTGCAAAACCCTAATTTTTTTAGTTTGAATTTCGTGCCATTTTACAACTCCATTTTCTCTGTTTTCTTTTCTAATAAACTCCTAAAGTCGTAAGGCATTGTTTTGCATTGATTTAGAGGCTCAAATTAGGCTCAGTTTCTCGGTCCAAGTTTCGATAACCAGAATTGCAACTCAACGGTTCACACTCATTTCTCAATTAATTTTCATAGGGTTGGTCTTGTTTTGATCCCCTCTTCATGGGGTTTCACATTTTGACCTTTAAAACAAGTTTTGAGGTGAACTTGAGGTGTTGGGTTTAAAACCTGAAACCTGCAACTCACCATGGGAGGTCCATTTCTTGTGATTTTGTGTCGCGGATATAGGTTTTTGTGATGCTTACAAGGTCTACTTTAAGTCTCTATATACCAAACATAGTTTGGTGATGGTAAAAACAGACCTGCTATAAACAAGGTCTTCAATGGCGATTTTTGTTGGGTTTGATGTTTTGAGTCGTTTTCATGGCCTAAAATTATGCTTGATGAGCTTTTAAACATATATCTAACACCATATGCATATAACAACTCAAAAACAGTTTATATTCATGCTTAACTTTTAGAGAGAGAAAGTGAAACGTTTTCATGGGTTTACCTTTTTGAGTTGGTTTTCCCTTTTCTTCTACCTCTGTATCCCTTCCTTAGCTCTTTATTTCCTTCTCCCTTTCTGAATTTTCTTTCGTACCAAGCAAGCATGCATTGCATGTCTTGCTTTAAAGAGAGATCCACCGACCTCTCTCTCTCTCTCTCTCTCTCTCTCCTTATCTCTCTCTTTCTGATTTCGTAGCCCTCCTTATCTCTCTCTTTTTGATTTCGTATCCCTACACTAGCCTTCACATCTCATCAATTTTGTTCTTCCCAATTTTTGCTTTACATTAAATTTTGATGATATTTGTATATATGTATATTAGATATATATTCACACACCAATACACATGGAGACACACACAGCCGACACACACACACACTGCACTGTTCACACACTAAGATATTTTATATCATTCATTTATATATATATATAATTATTTTAATCATCTTTATATACATGTACATACATATATATATATACATACATGCATACATATTTTACTTCATATACAAACGCATAATATTTAATTTATAATTAATATAAACTTTTCTTATACTTTAATTAATTAATTATTAAATAAATTAATTATTTTGTTAATCTCGTAATATGTGCCATATGACCCGGTATCTCGGGTCGGGATATTACAGAAGAATTATCAAACAAAAAATTAGAAAAAATAGAAAAATTAGATTATGAATCTGACTCTAACACAGGCCTACAAGAAAATCAACCTAATGCATCCCTATACCTATTATGCATGCAAGATAACAATAAAAAAAATACAAAAAGAAAAATAAAATAAAATAATAATGCAGCAAGTAAAAAGAAAAGGGAATGAAGTTACCGCCTTTACAAACTGCTGAAAAGAAAAACTATCTAATGATTCTTCTACAGTCTCCCCGGCAACGACGCCAAAATTTGATTACGCCCAAAGAATAACGCGGTAGTTGTAATGCAGCTTTGGGGTGTCGATTCCATAGGGAGACAAATTAAAAGAATAACAAACAGAATAAAGAAGCTGAAGAAAATATTAAATGATTAATGAGAAAATAAAAAGTGATTTAAAATGAAAATTAAAATTAAACAGAGTGATTAACAGAAAAAGTATTCAAATTAACGAACAATAGAGTTCGAAAATCCCTTGCATATATCCAGTATTTTAATTATTTTTAATTCACTGATAACTCAATTGAGAATTTACTTCCAAAAATCCCAATCGGAAGGTATAAAATTAAAAACCAAAGTTAAACCAAATGTAACCTTTTGAAAAATCATTCATCATTTTTAAATCACGCAAATTGTTATCCACATTGAGAAAACCCAACGACGACAATATACCCAGGGAGCAATATTGCAGCAAAGAATTAAATCAATATAAATAATCAATTGATCCAAACATAATCAAAGAACTAATCCATTCAATAGAAAAAGCATGACTAAATCTATAAACGGAATAAACTCTGTGATTATTCGGAGAAGAAAATACCAACAATAAATTGAGAATGATAAAACCAAAAAATTTTAATAAATGATAATCTGGTATATGAATCAAAAATAAATTAAAAATATCATCTAGTGTGCAAGTTCATCCCTAACTCTACTTGAAAATTTTGTTACCCATGCAAATAATGAACAACATAAATCTCAAGGAAAATTATTGTGCCATGAAGTAGCTGTGGCTTCTTTTTTTTTTTCTGTTCTGATTCAGTGCCTGCACCCTACTGCCTCTATTTCCTGTTCTCCCCTTTTCATTCTCTCTCTTCTTTTTTTTTTTTTTTTTTTCCAGTCGTTTGGACCACTTCTTTAAAACAACGCTTGGACCCATCCCTTTTAATTCAGCCTCACGCCCAAGCCCATTCCAGCAGCCGCATGCCTCCAAGCCTAGCCGTTTCCTCATTTTCTTTCCCAGCCCTTAAGCCTTCTTTTTCTTTTCTTTTTTTTCTTTCTATTCAGCCGGGCCCACCTTGTTTGACTTTTCTTTACCTTTCTTTCTTTTCTCTCTCTCTTTTTTTTTTTTTTTCTATTCTGCTTGTTGGCCTTGTGCCCTGCTTCTTTTTCCAATACACCACACCCCTCGCTCTTGATTTAGCTGCCTGGACCCCACGCTTCTGCTTCCAATTCTTTTTTTTTTTTTCTTTCCTTGTAGTTGCAACCTTTAGGTTTCTTTTTCTATCAGATAACGATTGAATCTTAACTTGGGCTCTTAATGAAAGTTGTAGCCCTGGATGTGTAAATAAATTTAGGCTTTTGAATCACCTGATTTGGACTTCGAAAACTCAAATTATGACCCACTGAAGTTTACTGGTTTGGATAGGAATCCAACTCCAATTAGGATTCGGATCAGCTTTCCAGGCCTGACTTTGAAACAATGTTTGGGAGCCCAAACGAACTCAGATGTTTGTAAACCAGCCCTTTCTGAAAATCTTTAAAACGTCCTCTAAAGACTTCATGAAGACCACTTTCTCATTCTGAAACTCTAACGCCATTCAAACCTCAATTGAAGCTCCATGGATCGAATCTGCCTAAAAGTTGAAAATTGCACAATATACTTCATATCTCTTCTTTTACCTTCAATGCTTCCCTAATTCAATAAATATATTAATCAGCTCACTTAAATAGAAAATATGTTATAAAACTAAATATAAAGGAATTAAAATATTAAATATTATGCTCTAATAATATGGTCATATTTTAACATTTTAATCTAATAATAGGGTATTTAGAGTGCACTTTCGCACACTCATCAATACTTAATACCCGAGGTGCCGTTCATGGGCTACTAACCCGTTAGGACTAAGGCAACCTCCTGAACGAGTTTATGGCTCGCAGCGAAAGAAAAACTCTGTCCTAAACACAAAAATCTAGGTAATAAGGATGAACACAATTCATCTATGAATATTTCATTTGACCTCATTATAGCTCGTATGGTCCTCTTAAGGTACCATATTATTCCATACTATATCAATATATCTCTTTGTGCACCATGCAATGGATCAAGTCCATATGCATAATCAGAAGATTCATTTAACATTTCAAGGAATAGAATAGTAGAGCCTTGTTATAATCGCATCTATAGTACACATGTAATAGGCATAACAAGACATCAACAAGAGTTAAGTTACAAGGATCCCATAATAAGAATACGGTAATAGTTGATCAATGTGTAACTGTAAGAAAATACTACTTAAGTTCTATGTATATAAGTATCGGTTATCTTATGAATTCATATTTTAACTCCTGGGGCCACCCTCAATACTTAAGTTTCATGTTAATTACATAAGTTCTCTAGATTTAATCACACTAGAGGCTATACATAGGATATCTTGCCCAAATGGATGTTTAAAATGAGTTATTGGACCTCAAAAATTAGAAGGAGGTCCTATCTCGAAGGTCCCTAAAGGGTGTTTTGTAATTTTACAAACACTAGTTTCACGTCTATCAAGACACCATCTCACAAAATGGACCTTGGAAGTAGATCTAATAGGTTTAAAAACCTTAAGGTAGAACTATAAGGTGACAATTTACAATCCTTAGGGATTGAGCTTATGAGATATTTAACACATATCATGTAACATCCTGACCCAATAAATTGGGTAATTTAATGCAATGTACCGAAGGCAACCTTAATGGCAAACCTTTTAAGGCTAGTTGTGTAGAATTATGAACTAAGATTAGACAACCTAATCTTAATTACACGTAAAACTAACCTAACCTGGGTTAGTAAAGGGAGGTGACCAAATGCACCGCTAACCTAAAAAGGGGAAAACTATACATCAAATACTAAATAATTACTAAATATAATAAGAAGAATGCAAGAAAATATATGCCAATTCATATATATATGCGGCCGAAACATCACGGGCACGACGGATGTAGTACATAGACATATATAAAAATGAATGAAAGTATATATAAATGTATAAATATATATATGTATATAAGTGAGAAATCAGTACACGTGTGAGTGTGTATGGGGTTAGGTGTAACAATGTGAGTGAGTAAGTAGTGCGTATGTGTATGTGTGAGTGGTAGAAGTGGGCTGCCATTGTGGCTGAATGGCGTGAAAGGGAAAGAAAGCAAGGCACTGCAGCAGTTGCGATTGCCCTCCATGGAAAATGGATGCCATTGGATGGGATTAAGGTAGAGAGAGAAAGAGAGAGAAGGTGAGAGAGAGGTGGTGCAAAAAGTGTTGTCACGCCCCAAATTTTCACAAACCCGGGGAGTGAGTGAAATAAACAAAAAGGGAATAATAAAGGACAATTACATACATTTCAACACTAGCCCTATTCATGTTCTGATACTAATCCATAAAGCCTTGCCCGTTGTTTCATAACATACAAATAAACATGTATATTTTAGGGCTTATGTTCTGGTACAACATCAAAATATGCCCCAAGGGCCAAAATCTTCCATGATCCACATCTTTTCTACTCTCCAAGACTTCCTCAAGTCTCAAGTATCAGGAGCATCATTTGTAATATGATATCTCATGAATGGGTCAGCTCAACTGCTGGTATGACATAATGCTAATGCAAGAAGCAAGATTAAGGCATGGCATGTGCAAAGTGTACATTTATAATCTAGATGCTTTCTAGTTCATTAATACGATGCAATGAAAATATGCATGACACACCCATGCACTCCATGCCACATCCATGTCTCGTTTACGGACCGTATCTGATGGATCTAAGTACCAACACCCGTCACGGGCCTCCCCCCGTTGGATCTGGGTACTAATGCAATGACCAATTTTGAGTTTTTCACCACAGGATCTACACCTTCATAATGCATAGCACCAAGTGCTCAACCCACACTACCCTTAGTAATCAAGGAAGAAATAGTAAAAATCGAAATCGCAATCGGGGTTGCAACTATAACCTACCTAATCCACGCAGTTTTGGCTCACATCTAGGTTCTACTAGTCCTGTTTGTCAACTTTGCCATGGTTTGGTTATCTTGCTCTTTAGTGTCCTCGTTGGTGAGCTCGGCCGAATGTTGATTCCTTGCATACTGCTTTTGTTGGTCTTCAATTGGCTCAACAACCTCCTTCATCACCCTATCCTTCTCAGGCGTCTCAGTAGCATCTCTCCCCACCATCCATTTTTCTGCCTCCTTTCCATTTTCAACCGGCCTCTACTCATGATCCTAATTGGTATCTCGACATTGGTGCCACCCATCACATGACTGGCAATTCCCGTCCCTTGCAAAATTATATCCCGTATTCTGGCGCTAACTTGGTATTTCTTGATAATGGTGATCATTTCCCTATCACTCATACTCGTAACGTATCTCTTTTTTTTGGTTCCTCATCTTTTCAACATGCTTAAGAACAATATATATATAATTCTATTTTTTTATAGGAAAAATTATTTTGTATATTAAATGATGTGGCAATAATTTATTAATTGTGTATCAAGTCATGTAATTGTTTTATTATTTGAAATTTATAATATGAATTTTTATTACGATAATGCTATATAGATTTTTTTTTTGAAAGGAAATAAGCCACTTATATATTAAAATGAGCAGCATTTTAATGCTTATAAAAATATGTTCACTTTGTACAAGTGAGTTTCATAAATATAGGTCCCATGCCATTTACAAAAGATCGGTACAAGATGGACATATTTTGAAAAAAATAAAAAAAATTATTATATTAAAATCAGCAAAATGGAGTCAAAATGGGATGAATAAAATAACAAAATTCAAAGGATAAAGGAGATGAAAAGGTAGAAATGGACAAAACAACACATGTGGACTAAAGTCTCACTACAATTCATCAATACCTAATTAATATGATGAAGTATTCTAAAGGGATAACGTTAAACGGCCAAATGGCAAAGTTGTAAGAGAGAAGTCATTCATATGATGTGATATTGATGAGGTTGAGTTTTATTGTGACTCATTCATTATATGATTTAATATATTGTTAATATTATTATAAATTTTGTTATATTTTATTAATTATATAATTTAAAGTGTTGTTAATATTACTGTGACACATTATTTAAAGTGAAAAATTTAAGATACATATTTGAGAAGTATAATATTTTTTTTCAATTTAATCAAAATAATTTTTTTATTTTTTTAGACTAAATTATATTAATTTCTCTTAAAATTTATGATAATTGTTATTATTTTTCATAAGATTTTTGAAATTACACTCACTTTTTTTATTTTATAAGAGTAGTTGATAGGCATTGGACAATAATTTTCTTCATCAAATTGTGTGGGAATAGTTGAGCGAAGGGTAATGGTGAAGTAAATCGATGGTTGAGTAATTTTTGAGTGCGATGGCTAATTATCATTCACAAATTTAATCACAATATTTTAGAAGAGATATTTATAAATTATCAAATAAAATAAAAAAAATTTGTATAATTTAAAAAAAAATTAATTTAATTTAATTGTCAAAAACTTATGAATTAAGGACAATTTACTTAAAAATAAAGAAAAAGAGAGAGTGACTTTTGTCCAAATAAGATGGGGGAGGCGGGAAGCATTTGCCCATAACATAACTTGTTTAATTTGCCTTCAAATTCGAATATTCATTCAGGATATTCTACAAACTACTTTCTTTCTCCATAGAATTACAAGAAGTTATGGGATGGGACCCAGTGTCTGATGCAGCCCACGCCTCAATTTTTTTTTATCTAATTAAAAACTCCAAAATGTTATCATAAGTAGAAAGACAAATTTGCCCATCTACTTCTTCTTATATATATAAATCTTAACCTCAAAGGGAAATAATTGTTGTTTAAACAGAGCCCTGAAACGATACTGGAATTACTCTCACTGTCGCAATTTAAAAATTTCTTGTTTCAAAATTTAAATCTAAGAATTTCTAGGTTTTTTATTAATTTATATTAATTTGATGTGTTATAGTAATTAGTGTGAAAGAATAGCATTGTAAAATTATATCAACTATTCAAAGTGTGAAAATAACAAATACATGTCTTTTTAAAAAATTGATTTTTCAACCAAAAACAAATTTTTAATATAGGAGGGAAGGAGTAACATTTTTCTAATCATTTTTTTCTTTCTTTTATATATATATATATATAATTTTGGCACCATATAAATATAGGAAAAAAATTCCAAAGGTTGCAGAAAAAGTACGCGAGATTTGAGGAAACCAAGAAAAGAGAGAGAGAGAGAGAGAAAACAAACATCCGGAGAAGAAGAAGAGCGAGAAAGAAAACAACCCAAGTTCATCTCCGAAAAGGGAGGACATTTTTTCACACCTCTATCAACACCACACCTTCTCCTTCCCTTCCAGTCTCCTTGCGTCTCTGGTGAGTCCTTGTTCTATCTCTATCTCTATCTCTTCTTCACCATCATCATCTATTTCTTTGTTCATCTGGCATTTCATTATGCAGGAGATTGGGTTTTATCAATGGCAACATTAATTTTTTTTCCTTTTTTAATCTAAAAAAATTGAAATTTTGTGTTCTTGATTTAAAAGTGCTTAACCTATATGTATTATCAATCGATGCAAATATTTGTAATTGTAGGGTTTTTTGGTTTCGTTTTAGGGTTCTCATTGCGTGCCTCTCTCTCTCTCTCTCTCTTGTGTATTGATGATATTATTTGGTGGATTCGATTTCGTTTATATATATATATATACATATGTAAATACACACGCACACATACAAACATATCAATCGCATTTACAATTTCAATTTCGCGTCCTTTGATGAGTTTCGATTTGACCATTCCTGATGTTGATTCATGGACGCCTGGAGAGGGAAGATGGCAAAAACGTCATTTTACGTTCTATCCTTCCCTTTTCCTTGTAATTAAGTTCGGTAGCTTGGCGTTACCGCGTTGGATTAAGTTGTTTTCCCGTTATACCCTTCACATCGTTCTTTATTCCAAACCTCTCCGTCGGGAAATAGACAAATAGTTGTTCGTTCGTCTCTCGATCTGGCTCCTCGTGACAAATTTTTCTTTCGGTTTTTGGGGCAGGCAATATATTCTTATCCCCACGAAGGTTGGGCCTTTTGTGTGGTATACATGCTTTTAAATTTTATACCCACAACCCACGTCAAAGTATAGTGGCTTGGAGGGTCCCCGGTCCCAATTGTACCTTGCTTGGCAAAAGTGGCAAGAGAACATATTCACAAGGATAATACTGTCTGTTTTGCCATGGTCGGTGACCTCATCATAGGAGGCTCTTCAAGGGCTGATTACATATTGATCATTTCATATTCATGTAATTATTTTTATTTTTTATTTTTGGAAAAAATAATAATAGTAGCTACATGGCTAGGCTGGACATTGTCTAATGCACTTTAGGCCACTTGTTTTTAGCTTATTCGTGTGTCTTTGTTCTGATGCTAAATTTGACATATTGTTAGCCCCTCCGTTATTGCAGGACGTGTTTGGAAAGAAAGGGTTTGACTCCATAAAGGAACTGCTTGAGTCGGCTGCTGACAGAATATATATAGTGGTCGGGCTGTCATTATATTGACAGCCCGAGTTTCTTGAACAATAATAGTCTGAAAATTGCAACAGGTGAGACCTGTCAATCAACCAGTTAGTTGCATCCAAATTGACTTTGACATGGTTCTATGTTGCGTGTTTTCCTCGTGTATAAATTCTTTAATTTATAATATTTTGTGCAGGTGATTCTCGTTCTAGTTTTTGGGTTTGCTGGCCCATTCTCAGATTTATTCAAGTTCAAGTAGCAAATAGTTTCATGTGTATCACAATTACTTTGGCCTTGGTATGAGAGATTGTGAGCCTGTCCACCTATCATGGGTTCCCTGTCTGGAATCCTTCAACGACCTGTAGTCGCAGCTGCTGCTGTTGCCATAGCTTCTGTTTCTACTGATCTTCATGATAGATTGCGACTTCCCAAACCATCAGATACTTTTTCCTTGATCCAACAATCTAATTCCTCTATTTCTGATTCAAAGTCATCTTGGGTGTCTCACATATCAGTTTCTAAACTCGCAAACTTGTCATTTGTGACCAGAATTCAAGTACCTGTTCCTAACATAAACTACCGGATTCCTAACACCGCTTGCAGTTTTGTTGTAAAATATTTCTGTTCGTCTTTCGCCTCCTCTCATGTTCTTCTCAACTCATATCAATCTGCAGAGTTGGCCAAAGCTGCAAAGCCAGCTGCATATACGGATAATATACCTTCCTCTGCCTCTTCCTTGTCCTCATCAGAGGTTCTGTACAGATGGCATTTACCAGAGGCAAATGCTAGTGATGTGGTAGGGAATTCTGATTGTTCATCCACAAAATCTAGGACGCTAGTGATTCTGTTGGGATGGTTAGGAGCAAAACAGAAGCATCTGAAGAGATATGCTGAGTGGTATACCTCAAGAGGGTTTCATGCCATTACTTTTACTTTCCCTATGGCTGAGATTCTTAGTTACCAGGTTGGTGGGAAAGCTGAACAGGACATAGAATTACTTGTGAACCATCTGGCTGATTGGTTGGAAGGAGAGTATGGAAAGAATTTGGTTTTTCACACTTTTAGCAACACAGGATGGTTAACGTGAGCTCTCTCTTTCTCACCACTTTGTTTTTCTGTGTTCTTTCTGTAAGCCATTTGCTTGATTTGTTTTTTTGTTTGGTTGTGTTACAGATATGGAGTTATTCTGGAGAAGTTTCAGAAGCAGGATCCTACTTTAATGGGAAGCATTAGGGGTTGTATTGTAGATTCTGCTCCTGTAGCAACCCCTGACCCACAGGTGACTCTTACACATAAATGTATAAGATTTGTTAGCATCATCAATGGGACATTCTGTTTTCCGAAACTAGTAGACACAAGCCTTTTATTACCAGTATCATTTGGTGTTGTCTATGTTGTCTCCCCCAGGGTGGTAGGTTAGTCCATGTAGATTTGCATCATTAGCACCAGTTTGTTAGGTTAATAGACGATATTCGATTGGAACAACAGAATATCAATTTGCCCTGCACAATTACCATCTGAACATACATTTTTTTTTTATATGTAATTACCATCTGAATATACATTTTTTTATGCATTTATCATCTGAATATACATAACAATGTGACATTGTGAATGGTCACAGATACAAAAATCCTGCTGAGTTTGGTGGGGGTCCTTGTCTCCTCTACGGGTTACATGGCATTGTGCATTGTTGTTCCTATTTCACTATTCTTTCTATTCTTTTACTTTTTGTTTCCTTTTTTTTTCACCACCAGAAATGCCTTTTTGTCCTAAAACAACTATCTGTAGCTAAGAACTTCAAGTTTCTATTTTCTTTTTCTTTTTTTTATTTTCTTTTTCTCTTTTGGTTAAAGGGGGTGGGATGGCCTCTGATATGGAGTCCTCAAAGCTTATGAAGTTTGGCTCATCTACATTTCTTTTTGGAGTATGTTTTCTGTTTTTTTTTTCTGCAAATGGTTTATTGAATTTGCTTTCTACTTTTATTTAGGTGTGGGCTTCAGGTTTCTCTGCTGCTTTTCTGAAAAAGCATAGTGTTGCAACAAAAGGATTCACGAGTGAGCCAGGCCTTGAGATTTCTGTTAGCACCAAAAATGTTACCAAAGCCAAACCTGCAGTAACTGAAGCAGCTTTACTACTAATTCTAGAGAAGTTCTTTGAGGTGGTTTTGAATCTTCCTACTGTAAATAGGTAAGGTGATCTTTTTTTTTTTTTTTTTTAACCAAATGATTATTGTCTTTCTGTAGATATGTTCAAATTCATTCATTGATCTGCAATAATTTAATTATTTTTAATAAATCTGGAATTCTTTGCAAAATTTGAAATTCATGAACAATTTATTGATTTAAATTTGAATAGGGTTACTCAATTAATTTAAAGATTCATACATGATTTAGCTAAGTTTTGTAGGATTTGTTGTGGTGCATATGGCCCACCTGTCTTTAAACAATTAAACTAAATCATGCCATCCCATTGTAGCTCCTCTGCCAATCATCTAAATAAAGCACATAGCAACCCTTTGTTAAAAATATAATTCATTTTCTTGTTTCCAATAGCATCTTTCTTAACTGATGCTGCTTCAAAGTTTATTAGAAGATGTGCATGCTGTTATGTATATCTTCATTATGATTAATAGAACCAATATCCTTGACTTTGCCATCCATCCTTCTTCGACTCTGTATTTATGGCATTATGTTATTATCAAATTACAGGAGGCTCTCTGATGTGCTGGGTTTATTGACATCAAGGCAACCAAGCTGTCCACAGTTGTATATATATAGCTCTGCAGACAGAGTCATTCCTGCAGGGTCTGTGGAGTCTTTCATAGAGAAGCAGCGGAGGACTGGGCGTGAGGTCAGGGCTTGCAATTTTATCTCCACACCTCATGTTGATCACTTCCGAAATGACCCAAAACTATATACTTCTCAGCTCACCCAGTTTTTGGATGATTGCGTACTCACTTGTTGCAAATCTTCTTAAATAGACATGGCTGACCCTGATTCTTCTCATCCCGTTTTTTTCCCATAATTTGATACATATACAGCTTATATTTAATTCATTGGAGGAATAATTGTCCTTTTCTTTCGCCTGGTGTACTTCTTGTTACAAGTGATATAGTTATACAAATATATAAACAGGCTATTTCAATACTACAAACTCCAATTGCTGTACTGTTATTTAAGATTTTTTTGGTCAAGTTGATCTTGAGAACAGCCTAATGTTGTAGAACAATAAGATAACCCTTTATTTTAAGTTTGCAAATTTGTATTATGGCTGTGAAACCTGGTTCGACGTTGTGCATTCCCCAATATTCAATAAAAGGGATTCCGTAGCTGTAAATGAGGCAGCAGAAATAGCAGTATTTTGAACTTAAATTTTGGTTTACCTGTATCCCAAACGACTTGTTAAAAGAATAAAACCCCATTGGAACAAGGGGTTTTATTAGTTTTTCCTATTCTTATACTAACTTTACTTTTGATAACATTATTATTATTATTTTTTTAACTTTTCCCTTTAATAGAAAAGATAGCAGCCAAATCAAATTCTAGGATGTTATTTTCTATTGTTCTCCTTATATTTTGGAACTTTTCTTTTAAATTTTAAAATTCCAAACTAGACAAATAGCGTGACACTTAAATTCTGGAAATTTATTTTATTTTTCTGGACTTTTGAATATTGTTATCCATTTTCTTCATTTTTAGCACATATATATATATATATATTTCACTTTCTACATTATTTAAATTAAAAAGAGAATTATCTATCGGAGTGCTGGAAAGACTTATATCATATTTAAATTAATTAAAGCACTAATTCAATTAATAAGGAACGCATATTGAACTCACTTTTTATTTATACCTATGATTGATCAAATATACTTTGTTAAATTACTAACATCGTACGTTCATACATATGTCAAGTCAACTATAATAATAACCGAACGTGATAAACAAAATTAAAGAGAACACGAATATTTTACGTTGGAAACTCTCCAGGTTATAAAACCTACCAATTGCAAAATTCATTAATTAATAATAAATACATTACAAGTCCATAAAGATGAAATCCAAACAACTAATTTACCAGGAAGCAGTAGATTACGGCTAGTTTTCTTGCAGAATCTTGTTCTCGTTGCCAGTTTCTTCTTTGTTAACCTTTTACAATCACGACACCATTCATGATCTTTAGATCCACCATCACATTTGTGTCCAACTCCACTACAAAGTAAAGATAACGATGATGACAAGAGTCAGTCAAACAATCAAGGACAAACGATTAAATAAGAAAAGGGAAAAAAGGGATCAACTAGTGAAGTGATGAACCATCATTTAAAGGTGATATACCGTAATTTGACCAAGGCCTCTGTAATACCCCGATCCAAAATATTGAGTTATAGGACACGTATTACGAGGTTAAGAAAAATTAGTAGAAAGATGTCTACACTTAAGGAAAACAATTAATTAATTTAAAATAATTAATTAATTAAGTTTATGAAATTGATTATTAATTAAAATAAATAGAAAATACACACATAAAAGTGTATCATGTGACCAAGCATGTGTAAGTATTTATATATGTATAATTATATACATGTAATACTTGGATATAGGAAAAATAAAATAAATATAAATATAAAATTTATATATATATATATGGGACGGCTGAGTGTATAATATATATATATATATATATATATATACACACACATAGAGACAAGGAGGTATGGTGGAAAGTGAGGGGAGGTAAGGCTTGATTTGAAATAGGAATGGGAGAAGGGATGGCCAAAATCTGTGAGGTATGGCTATTGATTGTGATGGGGTATGGGAGTGAGAGAAATATACATATATACCTATATACATATATGATATATACACACCCATGACACACGGACAGAAAGAGAGGGAAAGAGAGAAAGAGAGAAGGAGAATTCTGAGAAGAAGAAAGGAAAGAACACCAAAAGGGAGAGAGGAAGAAAGATACTGCTAGAGGT